>CM034148.1:186631116-186951116 GCA_019776745.2 Taxus chinensis
TGATTTAAAGTGTCTTACATATTTGTTAGATATTATTGTGTTTATATATAATAGGAAAGCTTAGAGACAATACATAAATTATTTGATAAATATCAAAAAATAATAGTAAAATAAAAGTTGACATCCTTTTCCATATACTATACAACTCATATGGAGTTGCTAGTAGCTAATCTACTACTGACTCCCAACTACGTTATCAACAAGTATCATGTGGAAATCTATAATCCTTTTGGTAAGATCTTTAATTTCGTACGCAAAACCCTGTGTAAATGAGTTCTATAACCATTGTAGAGCATAAAATGTTCGTATCTATTCCAATATTACATTTCCACGTCCTCTTTCTAAATATTAATGTTAACAATTATTAATTAGGCCGATAGGCCTAACATATAACTTCACTCAATGATTTTCGACACCTGTCCTGTAGCTCTTTTCCACACAACTATTGACAACTGGAAATATTCTTTGCATCCATTCTCACCATGTGGACATGTTAAATCCGAGTAATTAAAAGATTAATTTTGTTAGATGGTGGGTAGATGTGTGAGTAGTGTTTTGTCACCGTATACGACATACGATAAGATCTATACGCATATAGAGCTGGAGGTGTGGGCGGCAGAGGCAACCTTAGTGCACTATTTTTATTTTCCATTTGTCATTTGCGAGACGCGGTGATATCGTAGGTTATAAATTTTATGCGCATTGTTACAAATGATCAGCTGTACATCTGATTATTAAAAATATTGCATATGAATTCCCTTCTAGGGTGGGGCGGATACTTATGATATCAGAGATTTTAATAAAAGGGAAAATATGATGACGCACAGGTTTGAGACCATATCCCTATGAATTGGACATGTGATACAAGAATTCAATGCTGGATATGGGTTGTCTTCCAACACAAAATTCTTAAGAATCCACTTACTAGGGAGCCCATTTGAAATTATATTGATCTTGATGTTTTTGGTGACGTCAGATATTGGTAGAACAATTTTAAACGAATAAAAAATTGATTGATTATCATTTGAACCTTAACATAGCTTCGTAGGTAGGAAAATATGCAGATTGAGAAAAAAAAAATACCTGATGAAAAAATTGGTGTTGGAATCATACAAAAGCAAAGGTTTCTTGTTAAAAGAATCTAAGGGACTGCACTAAAAGAATAGGAAATATAAAAAATACGAACTAAATATCTAGGAGTTTGACCGAGAGGTGGACCACATTTTTAAAGGACTCAATACGTATAGATTATTCATTAATAATTAATACTAATAAAAAAATAAATAAAAACATTTTTTATTAACAAATAGATTGAAGTCCGAACAGAGATAAATAGTTCCAAATATTAATGGAAAAAGGTTCAACCATTTCTCTATTTACCTACAGATTTCCCCTCTCTCTCTCTGACATATCAATAGGTTTCTCCAGTTTGTTAGCCCTGCCTTCTCTCTTCTAATTGCAGGCTATCAAGTAGTTATGGTAAAGTATTTCAGATTTTTGTTTGGATTTTATTATCACATCAGTCCTCTCCGCAATTTTTCCATCCTGCTCCACGTTGTTCTGCCTGATTTTGTAAGTTGTCTCTAATTTTATTGAATGCAGACAGTCTTGGATTCCGTCTTAGCAACACACGTTTTTTGAAGGAAGTTTCAGTAAGAAAGGTGAATTCTGGGAGTTTAGAGGAGGTGAAACCTATGCAGAAATTTGGAACCCGATCTCAATGGCATTACTGATCAATTTGCAGAAAATATACATTCCCATCAAACTGGAGTGATGACGAATTACCTAAAGGCATCAATCTATCAATCTCTGCGCATTTTGGTGTCTTCCTTGTCATTAGGTATTTGCTTGAACATTTTGGTAAAATTTCATTTTTGGTTGTTTGTGTTTTCAGTCTAATTTGATTTGATGAATCTGGGCAACCCCACCGGTTCTGATCCGTATTTGCTGACTGACACTCTCAGAGGCCCATGGAAATTGAATGGGTATAATTGCTTACATATAAGTTTTTGAAATCACATGATTTAGTTCAGCGCTATGCTCTAAAAAATATGTTGTCTATTTTAGCCTCCATTAAATTAGATGGTTTCATTATAGCTCTTTTTTATGTTTTTGATTGTAATTCATAGATATCGATTCAGTATATCTTCAATAAAAAATTTCTCCCTAATATTTTATTTCTTAACTTTTATTTAAGCTCTAATCTCAGCTGAATATTTTGCGTATGAATATTTCCTGGAAAATGTCAGAGGGACAACGATTGCCGTCATTTCCTTAAGTCGAAGGTTTGAGAGCAAGATAAAATGAAGGAGATGTGTGGTCGGATTTGTACACGTTTTTCGACTGAACGTGTCAGTGCAGACCTTCTACGCTCTTTAGATGTTGGAATGGAGTTACACTTCATACCCAAGTTAGGTATACAATATTGTGAAAATGTTTCCCCGCCGTACGATAGATTAAGAGTCATGTCAGATGTCAATGTGTGACTTAAAGATTGATATGGTCAGATAGGAAGTATCAGAGACAAAGATAGAGATTACTCTTTGAATGCGAGAATTGTGCTTGCTGTAGTTGAGACAAATGTGCATCCCATAAATGTGGGGCTGAGTGGAAGTTGTAGCTACAGTAGAGGGTCAATACAGGATTTTTTTTTTGGAATATCTGATATTCCTCATCCAATGTTAAATGAAATGTCACAGCACCAATGCAACAACTCAGTCGTAAAACGATGTGTAGGTGAAATTTTATTTGTGATGTATTTTAAAAAAATTAAGCATTAAAATAATATGAGACGTCAGAGATTGTACGTTTCTATTCTCCAGTTGATTAATAGCCTGTCAAAGTTTTAAAAATATGAGTTGTTGTAGTTGGTTGGATTCTTATTAACCAATATCTCTTTACATGTTATGTATATCTGATTTTTTTGAAATTTTATAAAATATATCACAAGGTGAAATCGCTATACATAGATACAGGAATGAGCGGGAGTAGATATGGTAGAGGGTCATTGCGATATATTTCTATTCGAATATATGATATTCCTGATCCAATGTTGAATGAAATCTCACAGCAGCAACACAAAAATTTGATCGTGAACCGAACTGCAGGTGAAATTTTCTTTGTGAGATATTTTTTTAAATGTATGCATCAAAATAAGTTGTGATGTCAAAGATGGTGCATTTTTATTCTCCAGTTTATAGATTCCCTACAATAGTTTTGAATTTACAATCTATTGGAGTTGGTCAAATTTTTGTTAACCAAAATGTCTTTGAATGTTATGTATATGTGAATTTTAAATTTTTTCTAAAAATGTCTCACGAATTGCTATTCTTATACATAAACGTAGCAACGAGTGGAAGTAGCTATGGGAGAGGTTCATTGTAGGATATTTCTATTGGAATATATGATATTCCTCATCCGATGTTGGATGAAATGTTGCAGAAGCAACAAAACAACTCAGTCGTGAATCGAAGTGCAAGTGAAATCTTCTTTGTGATATATTTTTTAAAAATTATCCATTAAAAAAAGATGCGATGTCAGAGATGGTGCATTTTTCATTTATTAGGTCTTTATAACTCGGTATATTTGTGTGCAAGTTGTCAAGGAGATATATTATCCAGAAGTCTTATGCGAAATGGAATGGATAGAACATGTCCGAGAGCATCAGGTTCATGTGAATTGTGTGTTGGGATCCAAAGTGATGTACGTGAGTATTTGGAGAATAACATGAACGCCTGTGATCAGAATTTATTTGGGAAAATGAATTATATGGATTCTTTTGCAAATGTGGATGGTGAGGGCGGGAGGTCTGTGAACATGGAGAATACGGTATGTCATGCAACACATTCAGTAAGGAATGACAACATCCACTATTCTAGGGATGGTGAGCATGATATTGAGTCAAAACAAGACATTCGACATCAAAACATACCTACGATAAGTGGTGTGAATAATTTCCTGAATAAGACTTATACACAGTTTTACTCATTGCATTATGGTGTACAATTGAATAGAATGCTCAAGTCTCGTCGTGAATTTTTGAAAAGGATTGATGTGCTGGAAGTTATTCAGATGTGTGGTATATGTAAAGAGTCATATCCTGGTATAGTTGTGACACTTTCAGTGGAAGGACCTATTTGCAAGAGATGCAAGTGCGAACAAGGTGGTCATTGATATTCAAAGTGGAACAATATGGATCCCAGGGATTAGCCAAAAGTGTTGCGTGTACTGACGCAGGTGGAAGAAATGTTGATAGTGCAGGTGAATCCCATATTGCATGTAACTCATGCATGTGGTGGCCAGTACAAATATAGTGGACACACTATTTGCTTTCCCCAAGACATATCTTCCATTGCTACACTGCTTCCTCATCGAATAGAGGATGTGGATATTCTTATAGTGAAAAGATAGAACACTGGACAGAGGGAGTATGACTGTATTGTTTGTTGCTCGTGTGTATTGGATGTTTTGCATTATAAACTTCATAACGATAGGTATTACAAAGACGTTGAGATAGACTATGCAGCATTAGAAGATCTCTCAGAAGTAGAGGGAGATGTATCAGAAAGAATTCATTGGGTGGAATCTGAGATATAAGATGAGCATGTCGGGAGAGAAGGAACAACGGATATAATGAGTGTCGAAGAAGAACATGTACATAATCATCCATCATCGTTTGCTTTAAGGCTTCCTTATCCACGAAGGGAGATGTGTAATGCCCCCCACCCTAACTTACCTGGACTCGGCCAACTTCATCTCCTTGGCGTGGCAGGTGGAGATTTTACTGTGCGATGTGATGGAATCTGTTTTTTATTTGACTTTCCTTATGTTCATCTCCCTTCCGCCATGGCATTAATGAACCCTGCACCATTTTGCTTGGCGTGTTCAATTTTCTCCCTGTCGGTGGCCGCACCCACTGATTTTCGGATTTGCAAATCACCTAATGTCTCCTTTCCGTCACGTGGTCTGCCTGTGGTTTCTGTCCAAAACCACGGATGCTTGCTGCGCTCCATCAATGCTGAAACAGACGTATTTGCCACGCGAAATGGGTGTGGTTCGCAAAAAAAATCGTGCTGTACAGGCGAGATCCGTGGGCGTAGGACCGAAATCCTCCTAGGAAAGAGCCGTGAGGGGTGTCTGGTGTTGCAGTTGCCATAGGGCGATCCCAAGGAGCCGTGGGTGTTCTGTCCAGTCTGTTCTGGTTGCACGCGACCACAGCGATGATCGACTGTTGCAAAATCCCGCAGCTGTAGTAGAATGAACGAGATAAAGTTTTTTGTTGAACTATCTTGCATTTTCGTTTTGGAAAGTCGCTTCTGTCCAGGTGGCGGATCCAACATGGAAGAAGCTCGATCAAATCTTGAGGCAAGTTTTGCTGGTGAGGTTGAGATTTGCGTTCTCTACTATTTCTCTGCATCTGCTGTCCGACGAAGTAGCTTTGTTTCCAGCGCCATTAGCCATGTGGTTTTAGAGAGAGAGGAAAGGGGAATGAGGAGGCGTGTAAATGCTGAACAATGGAGATAATGGTAAGGAATCAGACAGGGATGATCCCTGATAAGGAATCTTTGGATTGAGGGGTGTGTTCTCATGAAAGCCGGATCCACAGCATTCCTTATCCTGGAGAAACGTAAAGAATGCTCATATTGTGCAACTCCAGAAGGCAGAGCTTACAGTTCTAGTTTAAATAACTATGCAGATGATGGCAGTTTCTTTGGGAATTTTAATAAGTCCTGCAAAACATGTTGAACCCGTTTTGAATTCATCCACAACTTTGGGTTTTGAGACAGATAAAGCCTTTGTCAAAGATTTATGCACTGAGTGTTACCAGGAAACCCGATGAAAATTGTTAAACCTTTGTTGGGATCATTGCTATTTCAAGATGGCCTCCAAAGTGACTATTCTCATCAGAATATTCAGGCACACTTCTATTGATCATTTATTAGCAGTGTAGAGGGTTTACTAGAAACCAATTGCAGCTAAAGCAATGCAGTTACGTCTGTAAGGGAAAGCATGCAGAGGCAGATCAACTGGTGAAAGGTCGCAAAATGTTGCGAAGGCACACAACTCTGGAAGAAAATGCTGTGAATAAGGGCAAATTTTACCAAATCTGATCCAAATCAATGTGCAGCAAGTATGCGGTACACGAAATAAAATTTGACAGTGAAGTGCGACAGCAAAGACATTTTCACTACAATAAACTTGTGAAAAAGGCCAACCTGTTACCTTCCATTGTTGTCCGATGAAATTGCATGATATGCAAGTGATGGCGCATGCTTTCGTGTAGGTGACAGATCACATCCACAGGCACAGGAGATCTATGCAATGTTGGAGAAAATGTCTTGGGAGATAAAGGTAGCAGGATATTCCTCAGATCCATAGCTTGCACTGAGTCGTTTCTCCAAAACTGATTCGTGACAGTGAGGGTGTTACCAATAGGCCTGATGAAATTTTATTTACAAAGAGTCTCTATTGAGATCTTACTTGTTGTAGGATGTAACTCATGGAAGAGAATCTGATAGGGGCGGATCTGTTTCATATCAGAGTTTTCATAAAGCACAAATTGCCTTGCAACTATATGAGCACCTTCTACGAGTCACTATGTTGGCAGGCATAAAGGGTGCTGATGGAATTATCACACTTTCAAGCTACAGCTGAAATGTTTTCACCGAGTGTATGTTGCTGTCCTCAATCTAATGAAGGAAAAGGTTTATCCATCAATAAGATAGATGCCTACCAGAGCCAGGAGTGTGATGTAATCAGTTTATTTTGTGTCCAAGCTTCAAATCATGGGGTTGGCTTTGTAGATGATATTCGCCGCATGAATGTGGCACTGGCACGAGCTCGCAAAGCAGCTGCATTGAAGCAATCTAGTGACTGGTCAGCCTTAATTGAGGATGCTAAGTCTAAGGACTGTTTTATGGATATGGAGTCTGTACCAAGAGATTGTTTTTGGTTATAAGCCATCTCCTTTTGCTTTGTCTCAAACTAGGGCTGCTCCTAATATGAGAGCACCAAGGTTAGGAGGTCCAAATTAGAAACAATCAGATGCATATGGAGATGGTGGAGGTGTTTGGATGAATGACGAAGGATTAAGCTCAATTGCCAAAATGGGACCTACAGAAGTTCTAGGGCTGATCTTGGAGCGGTGTTGGGAGAATGATGGCAAGCATTTTAGACCACCCACCCTGGCTGTGAACTCCTACCTGTGCCAACATGAAGATGTTCGATGTTTGGGCGCCCAACGAGCTTGAAGAAAATGGATTTAGGCTTCGGTTGCTGTTGCAGGCCCCGTTCATCTTGTCATCGACTGCGGGAGCTTAATCAGGCACGATATTCTCTATACCATTAATTCTTATGCTGTTATTTAATTGAATCACTAAATAACTCTACTCTTCATATTAATGTCTCGTGTGATGGTATACTGTTTGGTTTCCAGTTCCCTTGCTCATTTGTATTCTTTTGTTTTGGCGTTAGAAATGATTGCGTTGGTTGAAGCCTCTATATTGTTTCTGGGTTTTAATAAATGTTAGTTGGGTGAACTTTGTTCTTAAGTCTAATAAAACAAAAGAGGTGGGGGTCCTGTAATGAACACCCCCTAGTTCCTTATGTTGGTCTCACGATTTGAATGTTTTATCAAACATTGTTGTTGGACTCAACCTTACAGTTCCTGTTTTGTTCTTATTCTTGTTTCGGTTCGAGATCTTTAGTTCTGGGTTATGTCGAGTATTTGCGAATTAGGGATTGAGTACTACAAGTGCATTGTGTACAGGTGAATGATGCTTTTCCTGTCTCTATTCTTTTCTTTTAGTTTCTAGTAACCCTTCCCGGTTGGCTTGGTGTGTGCTTAGCTTGACTGATTATCGATTTGAGCCAAGTTGATATTACTCTGAACTAGGTTAGTTGCTTTTGTTACTTGTTTGAATCGCTCAAAGAAATACTTTTATTCTTCGAGTGTCATGGTTGATCGTCATAAGTTGATATCAATTCATGTTCACCGTTTGGAGATTGTCGTCTTTGGAATCACCTTCTCTCCCTTGGTAACTGCTGTATGTTTTGAGGAATGTAGCTGATCCTATGGAATGTCTTCTTTTGACGATACTCACATTCCTTTTGGATAGTTTAAAATGTCAGAGGAAATACTCTCTTTCGTACCTTGATTTTGTTTCACACATGTTGGAGGATACGAGATCTACTGGATCATTAATGAGGAAGTTTTCAAATCTTGAAAATTGAGATGTGGGTTTTATGCGTAAGAAATTACTCTACGTTTTGCTCCGTAAAGATGCTTAAATTTCATCCTCCTGTGACTCATAGGTTGGTGTGTTTGGAAACTCTTTGGTTGACTGGTTTTCGTGGTGATCGTTGTGATACGACCTCCTTGCTGTCATTGTAGTAGAATGGTTATGTATTGACCAGAAAGGTTTAAGTCAACTTGTTGTTGACGACAGATCCTTTGGAAGCTATGTATCTTGTGTCGTGTTCTTGCGAATGATTGAGTAACCCTCCTGTAAGATTTATAATGGATATGTTTGGTCTTGTCAAGTTTGTCCTTTTTCTTAATACATTCTCTTGATTAGAAGAAAGTCTAATAGAAGGATTGTTAGGATAGGATGTGACCCATGCGAGGTCATTTGTGCGTTTCATCCCTTTCTTTCCATTTTTTTTTAATCTGTACTGACATAAAATTAACTGTTATAGGCACATCATCTTAATATTAATAAGTCATGTTGGTTTAGATATCCTCATGTCGATTGATTGTTTGGGATCTTCCAGTGGCATAGTGAATCCTTGGCTTGGTGAACTAACTTAAACAAATAGGGATAGATTACGTTTGAAATTAATTCTCTTCCTGTAATTGTTTTTGTTTCGAAATGTTATCTTGTTTAAATGACGGTCATTATTGTGATATGGGTGTAATTCACTATGATGTTTATTAACTGCTCCTATGTGAAAATGATAATTGAATAGAGTTAGTGCCATCCCTTTTATTTAGGCATTTTATGTTTTTGGACAGCTCTTTAATTGCTCTTGTTTAGACTCTTGGATTATTGTTTTCTTCTTCACAGTGCTTTTCTTCCTTGAAACAGTTAGATAACAACATATTGTCTTAATGTTATAGCTTTTATCGTGCTCAGTTCTTGCGAACTGACATGTGCTAACAAATGTGCAGATGGATTATGCGAGTAGACTAGAAGAAAAGAGTGTAAAAGTTTCATCTGTACCATTATGAAGTTCCTTGTAAAAAAAAAAAAAAAATGTCCAATGTGTTGTAAATTGTGTAACATTGCTTGTAAAGAGAGTTGATATGACCTCTTGCCTTGTATTGTTTGGTAATGGTGAAATAAAGTGTCTTGTTCTTGTGTAGTTAAGCTTGAAATTATCCTTGTGAGAAATGGCATTCAATCTTTACATTGATATGAGTATTGTAAAACTTTGATCTTGAGAATAAATTATTAAGTTAAATCTTTCTAAGACTTAGCGACAATATTTTATAAGTAAAGTAAAATGAGTCGGTTAACCCTTAAAGAAGCTAAACAAAAATAATAATTTTATATTCAACAAATAAATGTAAAGGTGATCTATTTGAAATCAAATACTTCCATGAGTGATCAAAATGAAAACATCCTTTGTGAAGTAAACATTTATAAATTGATACCCCTAGCTAAACTAGCGAACACTATCCCTTTGGGGTGAACTCTTAAACAAGCTTAAAGGAAAACAATGGTTAGTTTCTGGAAGATATTAAGATTTAGTAAGTAGGAGAAGACTTTAAGTGAACTACTCTTCAGTGTATAAGAAATTAACTCAGTTGGTGAGATGAATTTGTGCAAACCATATATTGATTCCTTCTGAAAACTTAAGTCATGAGCTAAAGGGTGTCTTACCAAAATAAATAAACCCTAACCATTTCTTACTGTGGCTTGCCCTAGCCGTGAGTGTGTCATGTGGATTGGACTTTCATGTTGTCTTATCAAAAGAAAAATAAATTGTCCTTGATAAGTGTGAACGTTTCCGTGCTGACCTTGTGGTCTTCCCCGTAACAAATGATTCCAAGTGTTGGTTGTAACCTTGTGACGACATGTTGTGTCGTGTTGAGTCAAAGCAAGTAAAAAAAAAAGTTATCCTGTATTTCACTGTGTTGTTCTTGTGTTGGTAATTTTGGTGCGTTACAAGTTTGTCAAGAAAAATGTGGAGGACAATGTTCCCACGACTATTGAAAACTTGCGTCGTCACATTAATAATGCAACTAATGATAAGTTGGCAGAATAGGTGATGATGATGAGAATGATGATTGATGATGAAAATAATGATGATTGATGATTACAAATACAATAATGATGATGATAATGATAATGAAAATTTTCAATGATGTTGGTGACGATAATGATGACAATGATGGTGGTGATGATAAAGACAATGACAGTGATCGACGATGGTGGTGTTGATAATGGCAATGCCAATGATTGATGATGGTGATGACGATGATGATGAAAACAATGATCAACGATGGTGGTGATGGTCATGATGATGGCGGTGATGATAAAGATGATGACAATAATTACGACGACAATGATGATGATGATGATGATCATAATGAAAATTACAGTAAAAAATTAGATGGGGATGATAATGATGATGCTAATGATAACGATTTGATTGAGAATATGATGAAAATGATGATGATGATCACAATGATAATGATTGGTGATTATGAAGACAATAATGATGACGAAAATGATCAACGGTGGTGGTGGTGATAATGACGATGACAATGATCAACGATGTGGTGATGGTAATGATGAAAAAATGATTAACGATGGTGGTGATGATATTAACGAAGATGATGATCAACGGCGATGATTATGCTAATGATGATGAAAATAATCAACAATGGTAGTGATGATAATAAGGATGACAATGATCAACAATGGTGGTGATGATAATAGCATTCATAATATATTTTATTTTATGTATAAAGTTTTTATAATAATATTAATATTAGTAATAACATTAATATTAATAATATTATTCGTGATATTAATATTCATAATATAAATATTTGTACTAAGAATATTAAAACGAATAATAGCAATACTAATTTTAAAATATTAATGTTATCATACTTTCAAATTTGAACATTAAATCATAGACCATGGATCCCAAGTGCGTGACCCCGAACACATTTCGTAAATGTTAATAGTACATACTTAAATTTAAACCGTAAACACAAACCTTAAATAATAGTCGATCAGTGTGAGTAACGATGACAATTAAAGCATATTATAAACCGATTGACAATGACGATGACAATGATATTTGATGATGATGAAAATTGAAAAAAACATGATGATAACGATGACACTAATGATGATAATATGATAATTTAGTTTTTGATAATTTTTAATTTTTAGTTTTAATTTAATTTTATACTTTTATTAATATTTACCTTTAAATAATTTGAAATTTTTATTTAGTTTTTAGTCTTGTGAATTTTTTAATATTTAGTAATTTGTAATATTCTATTATTTTTAAATTTAATATTTTATTTTTCTAATAAATTTTGATAGGTAAATTTAATTTTTATTCATTTTTTAGTTTTTAAGTAATTTTTTTAATTTTTATCCATTTTTATTTTTAAATTTATTTCTAATTTTTATTTTTAATTAATTATTTTATTGATTTTAATTTTTAATTTTTTTTAAATTTTTTAATGATTTAATTAATTCTTTTAAAAATTTCTAATATTTATTAATATTTAATTTTCATTAAAGACAATAATTTTAAATTAATATTTATTAATTTAAACACAATAATTTTAAATTAATATTTATTAATTTAAAGACAATTTTTTTTAGTAATATTTATTAATTTATTTATTTTTATTATTTTTAATTTCTAATTTTTGTTAATTAAATTTTTTATTTTTTAATTTTTAATTTTTAATATTTATTATTTAATAGTTTTAATTCTTAATTTAAATTCTCAATTTTTTATCTTTTATTAATTTAATCATTATTTTATTTATTATTTTTAATACATATTTTTTCTTTGATTTAATGTTTATTAATTTTAATAAACAGGCCTATCGGCCTGTTCATATCACCAAAGGTGATATTGCTAGTAATAACTGTATTATGGAGATTGAACATCATTATCCTTCCTCGGTAATGATCTTCTACAAAACTATGGCGAGGAGACCCTGGTGATGATCTTCTGGTTTTGTCTGTTTTAATTGCAAATCATGGGTCTCTGTTATCTCTTCCCAAAACTTTTCATTGCTGCCTTTTTCATCAAATTCTCCTTTTCTTATTCCTACCCTTCATTTAAAAGTTGTCCTCCTTCGAGCTGTAAACAACTCTACCATCAGATTCCCTTTTCGAACCTCAAATCGTACGACATCATGCAACGAATTGGCTGTTGTTGACTGCCCCGATGATCAGACCACTTTGCTCTCTGGTATAGGAGAGTTATGTCATGAGTATGTGTTCAGGGTATTGGGAGTTATCACACAATCATCTTACTCCACTCGAACCATTCGAATCGCCCTTCAAACCCCTTTCGACGATTGCTCTACTATTACCATATGCACCTCAGATACATATGATAGATTTTATCTTTATGATGAATACGAATGGGGAACCATTTTTATCTGTAAAACAAAACCACCTTCGTTCACGGCAAATTTCAAGGAAATCCAATGTTTGCGCTGCAGAAGCACAAACGATTATTGCTTCTTTTTGCCTCCACCATATTCCATTGATGAAGATGATAGATGCAGCACATACTATGTTGTCGTTCCAGCTGACAAAAAATACAACAGCAGTGATGAAAAGAATATACTCAATGTCATGCAGACGAGTGTTGAAATCAGATGGAATATCAGCAGTGACTGCCATAGTTGTGAGATTTCCGGCGGGATACGTTATACTGACCCTAATTTGGTTGCACCTGTATCGATTGCATCTGACTTGATTGCGTGCATTTGTACAGACGGCCCCCACAAATACAGCTGTTCTGATGGTAAGGTCAATGACCTCATTGGTTTTTCTTTTGCTTTTAATGGAATACTCATCCAGCAAAACTAAACACTATTTCCTTTTCATGTTGAAGGAAAACTTCTGAACAAGAAGAAATGGTGGAAAACTCCAAGAAATATAGCCGGTATATAACTTCTGCTTATGTGATATTTGCATTATTTTCTTGTAAATGTAATTATTTCCTTATAATGTTTCCGGTGACCGGGTAATCGTTTATGGATTTAAGTGCAGCAATATGTGTTCCATCTGGTATCATCGCCGCTGCAATTGTCATCATTATTTATGTCAGAATCACTGGAAAGAAAAGGGAGCAGATAGAGGAGGAGGAGCTGGAGCTTAGAGCCTACATGGATCCCCTCGACTCAAGACCTGTTTCCGTTGAGACCTTTTTACACGGAGGAATTCCCACCAGATACTCTTTTCGTCGGATCAAACGATACACCAACAATTTTGCAGACAGACTTGGCCAAGGAGGTTTCGGAACAGTTTACAAAGTTAAGCTTCCCAACGAAAGCCTTGTAGCTATTAAAATTCTTGACAAATCCAAACACAGTCAAAATCAGTTCATGAGTGAAGTTGCTACCTTGGGGAGGATCCATCATTTGAATCTGGTGCGGCTCTTGGGGTATTGCTTTGAGGGTTCTAAAAGAGCCTTGGTCTACGAGTATATGGTCAATGGTTCTCTGGAGAAATATATCCATGGACAAGATCAGATTGCGTTGGACTGGAAGCAATTATATTCCATTGCAATGGGAACAGCTCGCGGGATTGCATATTTACATGATGAATGCAGAAGCCGTATTTTGCATTGCGATATAAAGCCTCATAATATACTCCTCGATGCCAATTTCTCCCCAAAGATTGCAGATTTTGGTCTGGCAAAACTAACAGATAGAGAAGAAAGCCATGTTTCCCTGACAGGTGTCAGAGGAACCCCTGGTTATGTGGCTCCAGAGGTGTGGTCTGTAATCAATGGACCTGTGAGTGACAGGTCGGATGTATACAGTTATGGTATGTTGCTGATGGAGATGGTCGGGAGCAGGAAGAATGTCGACGTGAAAGCAACCGGGTCAAGCAAATTTTACTACCCTGAATGGGCATTCAAACAAGTGGAAATGGGTGAATTCGAAAGGCTGAGAGAAGAAAATATAACAGATGAAGAAGATAAAAATATAGCCAAAAAATTGTGTTTGGTGGGACTGTGGTGCATTCAATATAGCCCTTCTCAACGGCCTTCAATGAGCAGAGTCATTCATATGTTAGAGGGAAGTGTTGAAATAACCATTCCTCCTCAGCCCTTTGCCGTCGAGACTTCAATGCAAACAACTGTCTCCACTGAATCATCCCCAACCATGTAATGTGTACATATTTGTTTATCTTTTCTTTCCAAAATTATATGTGTTGGGATTTAACATCCTACTATTGCAAATCTAGAAGAATAGGTACAATACTAGAAATACTGGAAATGACGGATGAGGAACCATGTATCGTTCATTGTTTTGATACACAAATCCAATTATGCCCTATTGCATACGTTAAGGGCTTGTTTTTATGAATGTTAATCTTGATAGTGAACCGTGTTTGCCAATCAGCATTCAAATAATTAAAGCTCAGTTTCTCTCAATGAAAAATTCCAAATACAGTAAATCCCTGCTTTCCTCTTCTGAAATAGCTAAACCCAGTAATCTCTATCAAAGTATAGGAAGAAGTAATCACTGGGCTACCAATATCCCCTGCTTCCATTGATCATTTGCTAAAAATTACCAAAAAGTAAAAAGAAAACAGTTCTCTTTTTTCTAAGAGAGGTTTATAGCGGCCAACTGCATTAACAAAGGGCAGTGAAATCAAGGATGTAGTTTTTTTTCGGTCTTTCCTCTACAGCAATGCTTCATTGTTTTTGTATTGTCATAGACAACTCCACTTATTATAACTTTCACTCTTTTGTATTCTGCCTTCTTGCTCACTTGCCCTTTCCTTAGAATGACCTTAAAACTAAATAAGGGAATGATTACAGCAGGTGTGGTTGCCTGGAGAACATTACAAACTATCCAGATAAGGAAGTCGAACTACAAAATAAGAGTACGCGAAAATTCAAATGGAAACATCGTTTGCGCTTGCCTAACCAAATCACTTCCACTACCTGGGAACCGGCGACCAAAAGCATTCAAGGAAAAGAAAGGGCAATACTTCGCAGGCTACATAGGTCTAAGGACGAATTAGCAGCCCAAAGAGCTCCGAAGCAATCCGAGATTTCTGCAAGAAATCAATCCCACGACCTAAAAGGATAAGAGAAGGTCGATTATGGAGGCGAGGGGTTTTCCTTCCCCCACCATTGCAAATGAGATAATAAATTTAAGACTTCATGAATTCCTTCTCCAGCGTCAATTAGGGATTTTTAAGACGTGTACCTATTACCTCTCTTGGATTTCTTGCCACAATTAACTTCGTTTAAAATGCTTGAAGTCGAATAAGTGCCTATCCTAGTTGGAATTTTCATAACCTCTTCATCCACCGAATGATCAACATGAGGATGAGGCACCCTAACATCCAAATCCTTCAAAAGGATCCTAACATAGTCCTTCCTTCAAGGAGTTCAGCAATGTCAAACAATTCTTTCACAACGGATTCATTTTTTTAGCATAGTTCTAGGAGTTAACTGATCAAATGAAACTTTCACTTCCAAAAGTGCAGTTCGAGGAGGAAGTTTATGAAGCTCCACATGTGAATGAGACTATCTATGAATAAAAACACTACCCTGAAGGTGGACCAAGGAAGAAACCACTATCCCTCTATCCCAAGAGTTGTTATCGTTTCTTCTCAAAAGACCGTCATAGGAGCCCTCAAGCTTGGTACACCAAACTCTCTGTACAGATCCAGTACAAAACAATGCACTCCATTCCGTGGCTAAGGGAAGCAGTGGCCGCACACCTAGCTCTTGCCGTAAACATCGTGCGCCATCCTTAGCTCGTTGTTTGAGTTGCAGTCCGACCCCTAAAATTTTATAGTTACACCTTCCCTTACCCATTTTTTGTTTTGTTCTTCCTATGCAGTGCATTAATTTACAATGTTGATGGCTTTCCTATTTAGCAATCACACAACATGAAAAGACAACATGGGATTAGAAACTTCAGGTTATTTGAGATTGATTGTGGTATCTCTTCTGCTCGTTTTCATGTTCATTTGTATCAATTTGCATTTACTTTAAACTTGACACTTGAGTGTATTGGGATAAGCATATAAACTTCATGTGTTAACATACTATGCTTTCAAGTTCAACACATGGATTCCATTAATATATCTGTAACATATGTTCTAACAATATAGAATTCATGTGTTGATTTACTATGTTTTTCAAATAGTACAACACATTTTATTGACTTACTATGCTTCAAATAGTTCAGCATATTTTTTCTTTCATTAATATGAATCTAACATCTCATGACTCATAACGATATAGACTTCATTCATTAACTTATTATGCTTTGAATAGATCAGCACATGGATTCTACCATAATATATATGCAACATCTGTCATAATGATATAGACTTCATGTGTTGATTTACTATGCTCTGAGTAGTTCAACACATCAATTCTTCCATTAATATATATATGTAGATTCTATCCCTTCTTTCTTTTTATATTCAGACGAAATTGAGAATACATTTTTTTCGCCTGAATTGCAAAACTACATAGCTTTAAAACAGCGTAAACCATGAAGAACAAATTTAGAGTACAATATTCTGGAAATCGGGATACATTTGATGCCTTGTTTCCAATAATTTCAATGACAAATCAAAAAAATTTCCCCTTTTTTAAATTTCATTTTTTATTAATAAAAATCAATGACATACAGTCATTCTATAGTTGCTGCTGTAATTTTATTAAAGCCGCCACGTTCTAAATTCTAGTGACGTCGCTGGTGGGTCCCCGGTTTTGGTAAAAGGAATTCACACAAACGCCAGTTAATAAACTTTCACTGCTGTCAGGTATAGATTCATCACCATTCGCTTATCTATTACGCCTTCCCTGCTCCAGTTGTACATAAATAAAATTGTTAGATTTGTAGTAAGGACAAGTGCTACTGTCTTTATTATTAGAAACGCAGATTTAATCAGGAGGATCGAATTACGAGCAAAACTAACATCTTGCACACGATTTTTAGCTGTTGATACTTTACCAGAGGCATCACTCGTGCGAGTAGTTCAATGTGAATGTCGAAAAGGATGCGGCATGTGAAAAAAAGAATAAAGGGAAGAAAGAAACAATATTTTTTAATTAACCATCATGTAAGACATGTACCAATAAAAGAGAATGCAACTGCCAAACATAGACAGTCACAGAAGAGGGTAGATGGAGAAGCCAAACAAGAAGAGAGGACTAGTGTTATGGTAGGGTAGCTCAAAGGGAAACACATAGGGGTTTAACAGTGTGGGAAAATGTTTAGAGAAATTAGGCATGATTCCTTCCTATTGCAAGACTGCAATAGCATGTGGAATGTACGATGGAAACTGTAATGCCGTGTTTGGCATCGAATTTCACTGTTACGCCCTTGTCCTTTTTGCGTGTCATGTGTATACTTCCAAAAATTTACATACATGTTCGCCAGGACACTTGCGAATACAGCATATGACGAAAATCCCGTCTCCATTATGGTTTTGATGGATGCCCATAGGCTGTTCCAAACATCCCATTTGGCACGAAATTTACACCTTGTGGCGTCTTTTCTTTACACCTACCAAAGGTTGTGGTGGCGCCTTTGAACGTGGGGCTCCAAAAATAAAATAAAATAAAATTTATGCTATGGTTAGCTGGCGGATGGGTGACATCTCTTGTCACTTCTTAAATGAACCTGTAATTTCCTGCTTGGTGTGTTGAAATCTCCCTGGTAGGTGGCCGCACTTCCCTGCATTTATTAAAATTTTGATTTGCAAATATTTTGGCTAACTTCCGTGGTCTGCGTGCCCTTCTCTGTCCTGGATGCGTGATTGTGTGGTGAAGGAACAAAATCTCTACTCTCTGTTTTCATGTCTGTTTGATGTGGGGGTTTGAACTCTGTGTGCTACTTTCTTCTTTGTTTTTTGTTTGTGTGTATCGAGCCTCTGATTTTTTTGTGTTTTTTGTGTCCGTTTGGGTTGAAGGATGCCTTGTGTCGTGTTCATGTCTCTTAGTTGTCTGTTGTTCTTTGATTTCCATTTCTTGCAGAGGGTGAAGAATAGTGTGGGAGCCGACCAATGGAGCAGATCGGTTATGGAGCCAGAATAGAACAGTGCTGGATGGTCTACCGAGCAAGTATCAGGAGCAGGACACTAATCGTCTCACTCTCGCCTACTTCGCCATCTCAGGCCTCGACATCCTCAATGCCCTCAATCAGGTGGAGACTGGTTCCTCGTGGAGGAGGGGCGTGGAAACTAGCTAGTGTAGCAGGCGTGTGTTGAATGGTGCAACAGTGTGCGAAATGCACATCTATTGCTATGTTGTTTTCTGTTCAGTGTCGAATGCATCCTCAAATTCGGGATTCTACTTCAAGATATTTCTGTCAGAATCTATTAAGTGACAGTGAGAGTGTTACCAGGAGACCCGATGAAATTTATCTTTCAGAGATTCAATGCATACTCAAACCTTCGGGATTCTACGATGTAACTGATTGGAAGAGCGCTTTCTCCTAGAAGCTTTGTCATCTGTTTCATATCATAATGGTCATTACCAGCACAGTTTGCTTTGCAAGAGAACTTTTAGGAGATCGAATGGATAGAGGAATTAAACAGAAACTGGTTGTAGTCTGGATCTTAAAGGCAAGTGAGTGGAATCATAGGATTTGTGAAGGGTGACAGAGGGCACGTCAGTGGCTCTCACAGGAGTTCATGCTGCCAGAGTGGTTGGAGGAAATGTCCTTGGGAGATCAAGCATGAATGGATATTGTTCAAGACCTGCAGGAACGATGCCTGAGAAAACAGTCTTGTCATGGTACATACAATGATTGCAGGGTATCGCAATGGACATTATGAGGAAAGTTTAGATCTCTTCCCATCAATGCCATCTGGTGACAAGAAACCAAAAAACAATGTTTTGGCCCCAGTCACATGTTCTTCCAGTAATTTCTTGTTGTATTTTTCAGGGGAGTCAGATCACATCTTCATACTAATAAGTGGTTTTATTTGTTATTATAGTAATGGATGCCCTTGTATGACATGTATTGCTGATGTTCAGATTCTTCGAGTTGAACGCCGAAAACTTGCAGAAAATGGCTAAAAGTGCCATGTCCTTCTACATGGACACCATGGTTGCAGTTCCATGTCGTTAGGGATCTAGGTGATTGGATGCTAAGGCTAGGGTTGTTTTATGGTTATGGAGCCTTACCAAGATTAATTGTCCATTGCCTTATGTAGAGACCATCTTTTTATTTAATAATCAGACTAGGGCTTCTCCTAATATGAGAGCACCAAGGTTAGGAGGTCCAAATCATAAACAATCAGATGCATATGGGAGATCTTGGTGGTGGTGTTGTTTCATCAAAGCTGAGATATATGAAGACCATGGCCGAGAGGAAAATGCGACCCGACCGAACTATGGGCAGAGATGCACATTGGGACTATGGCAATTGATTTTATGAAGACAAGAGCATGTGCCAACGTTAACAGAGTTTGGACCTTCAGCGAGGCTGAGGAAGAGAAGTTGCGCTGGTTGGGTTGCTGTTGCAGGCCCCGTCCATCTTGTTATCGACTGCGGGAGCTTAATCAGGCACGATATTCTCTATACCATTGATTCTTATGCTGTTATTTAACTGATTCATTAAATAACTTTTCTCTTCATATAAATGTCTCGTGTGATGGTATGCTGTTTGGTTTCCACTTCCCTTGCTCTTTTGTATTTTTTTTTGGCGTTAGAAATGATTGCGCTGGTTGAAGCCTTTTATATTGTTTTCTGGGTTTTAATAAATATTAGTTGGGTGAACTTTGTTCTTAAGACTAATAAAACAAAAGAGGTGGGGGTCCTGTAATGAAAATTCCTGAGTTCTTTGTGTTGGTCTCACGATTTGAATGTTTTATTGAACATTGTCGTTGGACTCAACCTTATAGTTCCTGTTTTGTTCTTATTCTTGTTTCGGTTCGAGATCTGTAGTTCTGGTTTATGTTGGGTATTTGCGAATTAGTGATTGAGTACTGCGAGTGCATTGTGTATAGGTGAATGATGCTATTCCTATCTCTATCCTTTTCTTTTAGTTGTTTTAGGTTCTAGTAACCCTTCCCGGTTGGCTTGGTGTGTGCTTAGCTTGACTGATTTTTGAATTGAGCCAAGTTGATATTACTCTCAACTAGGTTAGTTGCTTTTGTTATTTGTTTTGAATCGCTCGAAGAAATACTTTTATTCTTCGAGTGTCATGGTTGATCGTCATAATTTGATATCAATTCATGTTCACCATTTGGAGATTGTTGTCTTTGGAATCACCTTCTCTCCCTTGGTGACTGTTGTATGTTTTGAGGAATGTAGCTGATCCTATGGAATGTCTTCTTTAGACGTTACTCACATTTATTTTGGATAGCTTAAAATGTCAGAGGAAATACTCTTTTTCTTACCTTGGTTTTTGTTTCACACATGTTGGAGGATACGAGATCTACTTGATCATTAGTGAGGAAGTTTTCAAATCTTAAAATTGGGATGTTGGTTTATGCGTAAAAAATTACTCTACGTTTTGCTCCGTAAAGATGTTTAAATTTCATTCTCCTGTGACTTAGAGGTTGGTGTGTTTGGAAACTCATTGGTTGACTGGTTTTTGTGATGATCGTTGTGATACGACCTCCTTGCTATCATTGTAGTAGAATGGTTATGTATTGACCAGAAAGGTTTAAGTCAACTTGTTGTTGACGACAGATCCTTGGAAGCTATGTATCCTGTGTTGTGTTCTTGTGAATGATTGAGTAACCCTCCTGTAAGATTTATAATGGTTATGTTTGGTCTTGCCAAGTTTGTCCTTTTTCTTAAGACATTCTCTTGATTAGAAGAAAGTTTAATAGAAGGATTGTTAGGATAGGATGTGACCCATACGAGGTCATTTGTGCGTTTCATCCCTTTTCTTTCCAATTTATTTATTCTGTACTGACATAAAATTAACTGTTATAGGCACATCATCTTAATATTAATAAGTCATGTTGGTTTAGATATTCTCATGTCGATTGATTGTTTGGGATCTTCCAGTGGCATAGTGAATCCTTGGCTTGGTGAACTAACTTAAACAAATAGGGACAGATCACGTTTGAAATTAATTCTCTTCTTGTAATTGTTTTTGTTTCGAAATGTTATCTTGTTAAAATGATGGTCATTATTGTGATATGGGTGAAATTCACTATGATGTTTATTAACTGCTCCTATGAGAAAATGATAATTAAATAAAGTTAGTGTCGTCCCTTTTTATTCTGACGTTTTATGCTTTTGGACAACTCTTTAATTTCTCTTGTTTAGACTCTTGGATTATTTTTCATCATCAACGGTGCTTTTCTTCCTTGAAACAGTTAGATAACAACATATTGTCTTAATGTTATAGCTTTTATCGTGCTCAGTTCTTGCGAACTGACATGTGCTAACAAATGTGCAGGAGGATTTCCTGAGTAGAAAAGAAAAAAAAAAGAGAGAGAAAAAGAAACACGTGTAGAAAGTGGATTCCAGCCTTCTTAGGAACTGTTGTTGTACGAATGTTTTTCTTTTGCTTTAAAACATTGGTATGGAAATTGTGGAGACTATTTAGAAGGCATTGCATTATAATTTTGTATTGTTCTCATGTAGGTTTTGTTATCGTTTGAAAGTCAATTTGAGAAATATTATTGTCAATAAGATTAAATGAACTGGTTTTGACATGCGTATCCTTTATTGAATTTTCACTTTTCAGAATATGATTTATCCTTGAATTGTCAACCTAATTATAATTATCTAAACTTGAATCAACTTGCATCACTTTGGTTACCTTTGGTCATGTGTCGTTTGGTAGAGGACTATGTTTTGAACCTAGCAAAAAGAAAACAAGAGAAACAAATATACCTTGTGATCCCACATAAACTAATCAACAATCTCTTATTGTGGTGAATCCTTAGAATGGTCTTAAGGTGAAATCAATGATTGAATTCTTGGAAGATAATAAGATTATAATAAATAGAAGGAACTCGACTAAGAAACTCTTCGATCTATCTTACCCGTTGAAAAAGTAAACAGTATACTTATGTCTATCTCTTCAAGTGAAGCCCGGTCAAACCTATAATATTTCTGGTTAGACTCTTGACCCCAATGAAATCCTTTTTAACCACTAATAAGATCTTAATGATGAATCCAAGATTTAGACAGTCATGTACTGGAATAAATAAAATAAAATAAAATTGACCGCTTGAAAAGATAAAACATATATGTTCAAAAGCACAACGTCGAAAACAAATTGATGAAGTTAAGAGCCTTGAGAAATTAACTGCCTCCTCACAAATGAATAAGTTAATCAAGTAAATGAAGTAACCTCTTACCATACAATAATTGGTTCACACTGTATATTAACATTAACAAGGTAGGAGAAAATTCTTCAAAGGAGACATGAACTTCAGATTCTCCTATCATGATTTCTCTGGGAAAAGTAAAGAATGTAAAAGCACTTACAGCTAAAACATGATTCTAAAGAAACCTTCTGTGGGAAAACCTTGTTGTAAAATTGCATACTTTAGATGAACCATTGTGTCCTAAGTGTGTGCCTCATGTTTATCTGTAACCAGTGTGGGTCCGTGTTGTGGAAAGCATGTCTTTAGTTGATTGTATTCCCTAGAGAACTTGTGTAGTGTCATATTATCTTCAAGCGAGTCAAAAAAATATATATATCCTGTCTTTTACTGTGTTGTTTGGGTGTCTTATTCTGGTGTGTTACACTTGGTATCAGAGCATAGGTTCATGCTTTCGAACCTATGGGCCGGATTGGTGTTATATGATGATGTTACATGGTGGTGGTGGTGTTACATGATGATACTGCATGATGATGATGATGTTGCATGATGGTGGTAGATATTGGAAGAGTAATGTGCTTTAAACGTGATGTGATTATTGTCGTAATTGTGATATTGTGAACGCACGTGATGTGTATGTCACCTTGTGCGTGTTTGTGATCATGTTGATATGTTGGGGATGGGAGTATTCTCTCTCCTTCTTGTGGATTCTATGAAGAGTTCACGTGTGAATTACTGTTTGTGATGTGTGAAAAGAATTATAAAGTGGATGACATAGTGTTAGAGCATTGTGACATATTGTGATATGTGGGTGTATCAATGTGTTGTATGACTAGATTGATGTTAAAAGAAATGAGTTGTATCATGATGTTTTTTACCATGTTTTGAAGAAATGTGTGTACCACCTTGTTATGCAGCAATGGATGTTATGTTGAGATGTACTATGTTCATCGTATGTATGACTGTGCAAATATGTAATGCTTCATGTTGTGATTTTGGGTCATACGGTGAGTGTATGAACCCTATCGTATGGTGCTTGCACTTTGGGTGCAGAATGTGGTAAAGTGATGCGTTACACTCAGTGAATGTATGATCGTGATCTACCCTGTATATGTACCATATGTAAGACGTTATGGTAGTTATGTGTGTACCACCATTATGTTAGTGATGTTGTTGTATGTTATGTTGTGAACCTTACGCTAACCGACCCTGAGGGAAATCGGTAGAAGTGTATGTTGAGAGTGAGGAATGGTGTACCATGGGTCAATAACTCGAGCCAAAACTCGGTTTAGTAGATAACATGTGATTCTTTCCTCTCTCCCTATGTGGTTGTATGTATGCAACCTAAGTGCAACTATGACTATGTTTAGCCTTGTCGAAGTGGTGGCGGGATGATTCAGATGGAGGTGATGACAGTTGTATTATTGATATGTATTTACGAGCTGAGGCTCGATGTTCCGAGTGCTAGCAACTCGTTGAGTACCCCTTTGGTGGCTAGATAAGGCCACACAGTTATCGTAATGTGACATTATTATAAGTTGATTTTATTCGTAAATTGAGCTTTTTACTTTATTTTGTAAGGACCAGCAACTTTTCTTGATTGCCATGCTTTACAATTTTGGGCATTTCCTTGGTTTGTGGCACTAACATGGGGATTTTGATACTAACTATGGCTATTTGGCCATTTATTTTGCTTGATTTTGGGTCTTCTTTTAAATTTGGAATTTTTACCGCCTTGCCCAAGGCTTGTACTTTGCCACTTGGCACTTTGATTGGATTGTTGTGCTGGTTCTATTGTCGTGATGTGTGGAATAGGGTCATAGGATGCACCATGGATTGGTTGGACCTATGGACCCGCTTCGTTGTATGGGGGTACGCCCCAAGGAGTACATATAACTAGCGGGTTGTTGAACCATGCGTTATTATGTCACTTGGGTTAGGAGTGTTCGAACTCTATGTGTCTTGGACCATAGGGTCAACCTTGAGGGAGGCCTCTTGAGGGAGGCATAAGAGTTTGAGGGAGGCATAAGAGACTTGAGGGAGGCATAAGAGACTTGAGGGAGGCATAAGAGTTTGAGGGAGGCATAAGAGACTTGAGGGAGACATAAGAGTTTGAGGGAGGCATAAGAGACTTGAGGGAGGCATAAGAGTTTGAGGGAGGCATAAGAGACTTGAGGGAGGCATAAGAGTTTGAGGGAGGCATATGATATTTGTGTGTATGGTTGATGTTCTGGGACATATGTTGAGTTATTGTGATGTTTGGTAGTGGTCTTTTGATGCATGTGTTACTCATGTCAGATGGATATGTGTTGTGATGTTGTGGATATGCCATTGATTCCCTTGTGGACACTATGTACCAGTAGCATGGTTTGGTGTTATGTGAATTTTCATTGATGCAAATTGAGGAAATGTCTGGTGGATTGTAGTACTCTTTTGGTTAAGTATTTTGGTATGTCAGTCATTGATGTGTGTCGTGTACTATGTTATGTGGACTGTGCCTATTCCATTCCGTATTTGAGTAACCTTTTTGTGGTGTAATACAATCTTGAAGTATATACTTGTGTGCTTATGAATCTGTAGGGTCTTGTGAACCTGATAGGGTGTTGTGTTAGCAGTTCATGTTGGGCACCCACAATAAGGAATAAACCAAAACTCTTCAATGATGAAATTTTAAAAGAAATTAAACTAAGAATAATGCTAATGGAAAGAGACTAATGAAATGATGAACAAGAAAGAACTGCCAATCTTCACAGAACATTGAAAGTTAAAAAAATTCTACCAAATGTTCCTAAGGCTACCTTGTGACCGTGCTTTAATCAACTAAAATTTTTAAACCATAAAGTGTACTTTCTCCTTTACCTGTTCTTGGCTGTGAACCATTTCCTTTCCATTGTGTTATGCAGCATCGAGGAAGATGCTTTTCTTAAGGGGAGGAGAATGTAATGCCGTGTTCGGCATAGAATTTTGCTGTTACGCCCTTGTCCTTTTTGCGTGTCATGTGTATACTTCCAAAAATTTACATACATGTTCGCTAGGACACTTGCGAATACAGCATATGACGAAAATCCCGTCTCTATTATGGTTTTGATGGATGCCCATAGGCTGTTCCAAACATCCCATTTGGCACGAAATTTACACCTTGTGGCGTCTTTTCTTTACACCTACCAAAGGTTGTGGTGGCGCCTTTGAATGTGGGGCTCCAAAAATAAAAAAATAAAATTTATGCTATGGTTAGCTGGCGGATGGGTGACATCTCTTGTCACTTCTTAAATGAACCTGTAATTTCCTGCTTGGCGTGTTGAAATATCCCTGGTAGGTGGCCGCACTTCCCTGCATTTATTAAAATTTTGATTTGCAAATATTTTGGCTGACTTCCGTGGTCTGTGTGCCCTTCTCTATCCTGGATGCGTGATTGTGTGGTGAAGGAATAGAATCTCTACTCTCTGTTTTCATGACTGTTTGATGTGGGGGTTTGAACTCTGTGTGCTACTTTCTTCTTTGTTTTTTGTGTGTATCGAGCCTCTGATTTTTTTGTGTTGTTTGTGTCCGTTTGGGTTGAAGGATGTCTTGTGTCGTGTTCATGTCTCTTAGTTGTCTGCTATTCTTTGATTTCCATTTCTTGCAGAGGATGAAGAATAGTGTGGGAGCCGACCAATGGAGCAGATCGGTTATGGAGCCAAAATAGAACAGTGCTGGATGGTCTACCGAGCAAGTATCAAGAGCAGGACACTAATCGTCTCACTCTCGCCTACTTCGCCATTTCAGGCCTCGACATCCTCAATGCCCTCGATCAGGTGGAGACTGGTTCCTTGTGGAGGAGGGGCTATGGATTTAGTTAGGCGTGTGTTGAATGGTGTAACGGTGTGGAAATGCACATCTGTTGCTATGTTGTTTTCTGGAGTGTCGAATGCATCCTCAAATTCGGGATTCTACTTCAAATATTTCTGTCAGAATCACGTTTGACAGTGAGAGTGTTTAATAAGGAGAAGCCTTTTTTGAATTTCCAACAGCAGGCTGTCCAACTGAAACCTTGCTCTGTTCTATATCAACGCATCCTCAAAGAGGATTCTCCTGCTTACTGATTGGAGGATCCTTTCTCCTCAGAATAGTTGTCATCTGTTTTGTATCTGGCCAAGAGTCTTTTATTAGCTCGTTTTATCCACAGGACACAATGGACGGTTTTACAAGAGTGGTTGTTCTGGATCTTCCAAGGGAGTGAGTGGAATCTTTAGGATTTGAAGGGTGACGAGGGCACGTCAGTGGTTCTCTCACCAGTTCATATGCCAGAGTGGATGGTGGATATTCCTCCCCGCCTCAAGCATGAATGGTATGTGTTCAAGACCTGCAGGCAAACGATGCCTTGTGGTTTCTTCTCATGGTACAACAATAACAGGTATTCGCAATGGACGGGTTTTAGATTGCTTCAACAAATGCAAATGGTGCAAGAACAAAAAAAAATGTTTCTTGCCCCAGTCACATGTTTTGTATTCTTGTTGTATTTGCATCAGGGGAGGGAGATCCAAATCTTCACTACAGAAGTGGTTTTGATTTGTTATTATAGTAATGAATGCTCCTTGTATGACATGTATTGCAAATGTGGGAGATTCTTAGAGCTGACACACCGAGTATTTGACACAAATAGGGCCTAAAAGTGCCATGCTCCTTCTACATACCATCGATATGCAGTTCCATGTCGATTCAGGGATCTAGGTGAGGATGCTAAGTCTAGGGACTGTTTTATGGTTGCAGGCTGCTTACCAAGAGATTGTTCATTGCCTTATGTCAGAGACGCCATCTTTTTTCTTTGTAATCAGACTAGGGCTGCTCCTATTATGAGAGCACCAAGGTTAGGAGGTCCAAATCATAAACAATCAGATGCATATGGGAGATCTTGGTGGTGGTGTTGTTTCAGTCAAATATGAGATATAAGAAGACCATGTCCGAGAGGAAAATGCGACCCGACCGAACTATGGGCAGAGATGCACATTGTGGACTATACAATTCATTTTATGAAGATAAGAGCATGGCCGTTAACATGTTTCGAAGTTTGGATGCTTCAACAGGCTGAGGAAGAGAATTTCCCTGGTTGGGTTGCTGTTGCAGGCCCTGTCCATCTTGTTATCGACTGCGGGAGCTTAATCAGGCACGATATTCTCTATACCATTGATTCTTATGCTGTTATTTAACTGATTCATTAAATAACTCTACTCTTCATATAAATGTCTCGTGTGATGGTATGTTGTTTGGTTTCCACTTCCCTTGCTCTTTTGTATTCTTTTTTTTTTTTGGCGTTAGGAATGATTACGCTGGTTGAAGCCTTTTATATTGTTTTATGGGTTTTAATAAATATTAGTTGGGTGAACTTTGTTCTTAAGAATAATAACACAAAAGAGGTGGGGTTCCTGTAATGAAAATTCCCAAGTTCTTTGTGTTGGTCTCACGATTTGAATGTTTTATCAAACATTGTCGTTGGACTCAACCTTATAGTTCCTGTTTTGTTCTTATTCTTGTTTCGGTTCGAGATCTGTAGTTCTGGTTTATGTTGGGTATTTGCGAATTAGTGATTGAGTACTGTGAGTGCATTGTGTATAGGTGAATGATGCTATTCCTATCTCTATCCTTTTCTTTTAGTTGTTTTAGGTTCTAATAACCCTTCCCGGTTGGCTTAGTGTGTGCTTAGCTTGACTGATTTTTTGAATTGAGCCAAGTTGATATTACTCTCAACTAGGTTAGTTGCTTTTGTTATTTGTTTTGAATCGCTCGAAGAAATACATTTATTCTTCGAGTGTCATGGTTGATCGTCATAAATTGATATCAATTCATGTTCACCGTTTGGAGATTGTTGTCTTTGGAATCACCTTCTCTCCCTTGGTGACTGTTGTATGTTTTGAGGAATGTATCTGATCCTATGGAATGTCTTATGTAGATGTTACTCACATTTCTTTTGGATAGCTTAAAATGTCAGAGGAAATACTCTTTTCTTACCTTGTTTTTGTTTCACACATGTTGGAGGAGACAAGATCTATTTGATCACTAGTACGGAAGTTTTCAAATCTTAAAATTGGGATGTTGGTTTTATGCGTAAGAAATTACTCTACGTTTTGCTCCGTAAAGATGCTTAAATTTCATTCTTCTGTGACTTAGAGGTTGGTGTGTTTGGAAACTCATTGGTTGACTGGTTTTTGTGATGATCGTTGTGATGCGACCTCCTTGCTGTCATTGTAGTAGAATGGCTATGTATTGACTTGAAAGGTTTAAGTCAACTTGTTGTTGACGACAGATGCTTTGGAAGCTATGTATCCTGTGTTTTGTTCTTGTGAATGATTGAGTAAACCTCCTGTAAGATTTATAATGGTTATGTTTGGTCTTGCCAAGTTTTTCCTTTTTCTTAAGACACTCTCTTGATTAGAAGAAATTTTAATAGAAGGATTGTAGGATAGGATGTGACCCATACGAGGTCATTTGTGCGTTTCATCCCTTTTCTTTCCAATTTATTTATTCTGTGCTAACATAAAATTAACTATTATAGGCACATCATCTTAATATTAATAAGTCATGTTGGTTTAGATATTCTCATGTTGATTGATTGTTTGGGATCTTCCAGTTGCATAGTGAATCCTTGGCTTGGTGAACTAACTTAAACAAATAGGGATAGATCACGTTTGAAATTAATTCACTTCTTGTAATTGTTTTTGTTTCGAAATGTTATCTTGTTAAAATGATGGTCATTATTGTGATATGGGTGGAATTCACTATGCTAGTTGTTAACTGCTCCTATGAGGAAATGATAATTAAATAGATTTAGTTTCTGTCCCTTTTTATTTGACATTTTATGCTTTTGGAAAACTCTTTAATTGCTCTTGTTTAGACTCTTGGATTATTTTTCATCATCAACGATGTCCTTTTTCTTCCTTGAAACAGTTAGATAACAACATATTGTCTTAATGTTATAGCTTTTATCGTGCTCAGTTCTTGTGAACTGATATGTGCTAACAAATGTGCAGGAGGATTTCCTGAGTAGAAAAGAAAAAAAAAAAAGAGAGAAAAAGAAACACGTGTAGAAAGTGGATTCCAGCCTTCTTAGGAACTGTTGTTGTACGAATGTTTTTCTTTTTCTTTAAAAAATTGGTATGGAAATTGTGGTGACTATTTAGAAGGCATTGCATTATAATTTTGTATTGTTCTCATGTAGGTTGTTATTGTTTGAAAGTCAATTTGAGAAATACTATTGTCAATAACATTAAATGAACTTCTTTTGACATGCGTATCCTTTGTTGAATTTTCACTTTTCAGAATAAGATTTATCCTTGAATTGTCAACCTAATTATAATTATCTAAACTTGAATCAACTTACATCACTTTGGTTACCTTTGGTCATGTTTCATTGGGTAGAGGACTATGTTTTGAACCTAGCAAAAAGAAAACAAGAGAAACAAATATACCTTGTGATCCCACTTAAACTAATCAACAATCTCTTATTGTGGTGAATCCTTAGAATGGTCTTAAGGTGAAATCAATGATTGAATTCTTGGAAGATAATAAGATTATAATAAATAGAAGGAACTTGACTAAGAAACTCTTCGATCTATCTTACCCGTTGAAAATGTAAACAGTATACTTATGTCCATCTCTTCAAGTGAAGCCCGTGTCAAACCTATAATATTTCTGGTTAGACTCTTGTCCCCAATGAAATCCTTTTTAACCACTAATAAGATCTTAATGATGAATCCAATATTTAGACAGTCATGTACTGGAATAAAATAAAATAAAATAAAAATATGACCGCTTGAAAAGGGATGAAACATATATGTTCAAAAGCACAACGTCGAAAACAGTTTGATGAAGTTAAGAGCCTTGAGAAACTAACTGCCTCCTAACAAATGAATAAGTTAATCAAGTAAATGAAGTAACCTCTTACCAACCAATAATTGGTTTACACTGTATATTAATGTTAACAAGGTAGGAGAAAATTCTTCAAAGGAGACATGAAATTCAGATTCTCCTATCATGATTTCTCTGGGAAAAGTAAAGAATGTAAAAGCACTTACAGCTAAAACATGATTCTAAAGAAACCTTCTGTGGGAAAACCTTGTTTGTAAAATTGCATACTTTAGATGTACCATTTTGTTCTTAGTGTGTGCCTCATGTTATCTACAACCAGTGTGAGTCCGTGTTGTGGAAAGCATGTCTTTAGTTGGTTGTATTCCCTAGAGAACTTGTGTAGTGTCGTATTATCTTCAAGCACGTAAAAAAAAATTATCCTGTCTTTTACGGTGTTGTTCGTGTATGTGTTGGTATTTTTGGGTAGTTACAGAAACACTGAAGGAGATGTTTAAAATAAATAAAAGTGGAAGGATAGAAACAAAGGGAGAGGAAAAGGGGCATAGAGTTATGGCTTTGAGGGTTGAGAATCGTAATGGCAAGGAAAGCGGAATGAGGGAGCCAATTGGAAACTATATCTTTGAAGAATTGGATGACACGTCTATCAATCGTAGGAAGAAGAAAAGTTGTGTTCGTGAAGATGGCAAGGAAACTACTTATGGAGATATATCATAGTGTAAGGAGTGGGCAAACAATGCTTTTGAAGAAAATAATTGTTTGAAATTTCAGCTCGTGCATTTATTGGGTAGTTAGAACATATGTAAATGTAAGGGGACTTGAACTGCACATTTCATGCGACGTGACAAAGAAAAGAATATGTGGAATGGACCTAGCATCGTAAATGTATCGAATACATGCAAATTTTAGATTAGGGTTTTTATTCAGCTATGAGGTTAATTAATAGGCTTAATCATTATTCACATGAGTTGATGTTGCACTTAAAGGGGCAAAAATAAAGAAAGTGAAAATGCAATTGGTTGTATATTTGAGACCCATCCACAACAACTTCTTCTTGTGTAGTGTCCACTTCTCTTCGACACTTATTATATTTTGATTTCGATTACTGTTGAATATAGACATGGATGTTATTGTAACATTTTGGCTTAGCATGATGTTAGATGATAGAGATATTCTGATTATTGATAGATTGTGATTCATAATATGATTATGTGTATTCTTAGATACATAGTGAGACATCTTATATTGATGATGATGACGTGTTGTTGACATATATATTACTGACATTCGGAATTCTCGTCGTGTTGAGTAGGATTTAGTATTTGAACTAATTTTGTGATCTTGTTGATATTGACAAAAAGATAGAATTGACATGTTGTTGGAATTTTAGACAATGATAACATTGTTTAGTTGAGATGATGATTTAACTATATGAGGATGATTATTGACTTGTGTGCGTATATTTTATCTTTGATGTTTTGATCCGTCCACGAGTCCGAATGAGGTATTGTGTGATTCTATAGGTAATTATATCACAACAATCAAAAGGGGGATTGGAGGCCAACCACAACATAATACCATATGGATACAAAAAAGGTCACCATAGAAACTCGTGTAATGTCTTATGTTTGTTTTTTTTTGTTAGGAAGTTCACTTGTGGGGGATGACCTCCAATTGTGACCATGACCAGGGGTTTGTGTGTTATTTCTTTCCCTTTTTTATTTTATTTAATTTTAGTGTATGTGATTTAATTGTGATGTAATTTATTTAATCATTGTTGATTAATGTGTCTTTATTAAGTGAATTAATCATGTTTATTAAGGTTATTTGGGGATTTGATAAATGGAGTCATTTATTAGAGTTGTTGGTCTTTTGATCTATGTGATATTGATTGAGTGTATGTGACTTTGAGTGTTGTACACTTTGTATTACCTTGGAATTTCGGATTTGGGCTTAAGAGCCATTTTTGAAGGATTGTAGGACAAGCTAAACTTGTCCCACACCTCTTAATTTCTTATACCAACCCTACCTATGGATTGGGGGGTCAAAAATAGACCCCATTATGTGTTTTGTAAGATGAAAAGTGACATTAATTGCACTTTTCTTACATGGGTTTTAAATTTTTCCTTAGGGGGTGTGGGTTTGGATTGTGTGTGTAAGAGGTTTGTCATTCCTCTCAACCACCAATTTATTGTGAATTGGGGTTGAAGTTCGAATTGTGATGTGGAGTTAAGGATAAGTGATGTGGAATCCTACATGGAGCCACCAGACCCTCCTCTCTCCTTTTTTTATTTATGCATGTTTATTTGTTTGTTTGGGGGTTACTTCATTTCATTTATGCTCTTGTATTTTTAGATTTGGAGAGTTTCGGAGTGCTTGTTGAATATTTGGAGCTTGTTGGAGTTGGATTGAGCTTGAAGGAGCTTGAAGTGTGATTCCTTGATCATGTTCTTACCATGGAAAGGTAGGATCTGCATTCTTTTTACTTGTTTGTTTCATTATGTGTGTATTGCATACATGTGAATGCTTTGGTATGCTTGTTGGATTTTTGGGAGAATTCCTAAGTATGATGCAGGAGAAGACTATGGGGATCTTATATGTACGGATGCATAAGAGTTTATTTCATGTTTTGGGATGGATTTGGGTTGGGTGCCCCACCTTGGATAGGAAAATGCTTGCATTTCTTACTTGGTTCTTTTGGGGGAGACATAAGAGATTGTATGGAGGCATAAGAGAATATGGAGGACATAAGAGGATCTTGAGGGAGGAATAAGAGTTTTGTAGGGGTTTTGAGTTTTGTTTGGGAGGGATTTAAGGTGGGAACCTAATCCCATTGGGAGGCATAAGTGGTCTCCCCATAGATCCTTGTTCAATTAACTTTGTATTTTGAAGACTTGTGTATTTTATTAGTTTCATTCTTGTGATTGTTTTATTGTGTTGAATATGTGTTAAAAGGTTGAGAAAATTTGTATTATAATCTTGAAGCATTGTCTAGTTTTCATGAGTTGGATCCATACTTTATTGCATTTTTGTTGGGGCTTGGGGCTGGAGGATAGCTTCTCCTCCTCATTAGATTATTGGTTGGGTGGAGAGTGTTTCCTCTCCCCCATTTTCGGTTGTTGTGATTAAAGTGAATAAAATAAGGAGCTCCTGTGGAAGACTTGTGACTTGGAGTATTTGTTGAAATCAAAATAAATCCTTCATTGTAGATGTTTTATTGTAATTCCCACTTAAGGTGGAGGACTAGTAGATTGTATTGAAATAAAAGTTGTATTATATATTTTGTTATCAATTTGTAATATAATATTTGAATAAAACTCATTAAAGAATGTGTATTTTCCTTTCTCTTAAAATTTTTGTATGTAAATGAATGCATTAGAATGGATATCATGTTTAAATTTTACCTTGTGTTGAAAGAAAAGAAAGTTGTAAATTTTAATGTTTGATCACAAAATGAATTGGAAATGTTGTCATAGTTCATTTTTGTTTGAAACAATTAAACACTCTCTGGTTTTGACATATGTAAATTTAAAGTTATCTTCTTGATATCTATTTTTACTTCAAACATTCATTTTTAGAGCTCTCTGTGTAACGACCCCAAAAAAAAATTCACACACGAACAACACAGTAAAAGACATGATTTTTTTTTTGACTTACTTGAAGATAATACGACACTACACAAATTCTCTAGGGAATACAACCAAATAAAGACATGCTTTCCACAACACGGACCCACACTGGTTAAAGATAACTTTTGTCAAAATTTCACCCCCCCCTGGGTAATTTTGATAACATGCATCATAATATTCAAGTCCCAGGCACATTGAGTGATTCAGAGCAAACATCATGTTTCTAAGGTTCCCTCAGATATTTTTCTAACTCCCCTGGCCAAAGAAGGAAGGAGCAAGCCCTAAGAAAATCTGCAAAAAAGGGTTGCAGAAGGCAAGTAGGTTGATCAAGAAAAAATCGTGAAAATTGTCTAAGTCCTTGTCCTAGGACAGTCGGGACATTTGGGACAAAAAGGCGCGGATCGGCCGAAAATCCTCCAGGCGGCCCAAATGGCATTTGGGACAATCGGGCCAAAAGTAAGTGGCGGGCGCGAAATGCCGGTTCGACCGAGGAAAAATGACTAACTGCTAAGCGGGACGATTTGGGACGAAGGTACGCGAAGGGCCCGAACCGGCCGGATCGGCCGAAATGAGAACAGACAGTCCAAAGGCAATTGGGACATCTGGGACAAATGGACGCGAACCGGCCGGTTCGGCCGAAATCAGCACAAGGAGCACTAAGCATTTGGGACATCCGGAATGAAAAGACGCGAAGGGCGCGAAAGAGCCGGTAGACCCATCGACCAATCAACGGATGACACGTGTCACAAGGGAAAAGTCCAAAAGTCAAAGGGGCAAGGTTTGAAGCGCTGGCCCGAGCCAATAGGAATTGGACACGTGTCCAATAGAGCAGGGAAGTGCGGAGCTTAGGGAGAAGTTAGAGAATTTGGCCGAGTTCCCCAAAAAGGCTAAAAGTAAAGGAAGCCCCGCGCCCTATCCTCTAACAAGATCATGCCACGTGTCATACAAGTGGCGGGGAGTGCGGGAAAAAAAGGTAAAAAAAGGTCCCCAAAATCATCAAAAGGTCAAAATTTCAAAAGAAAGCCCACCGAAAGGTGGAGGAGAGAGAATTTCTCGTCCAATCAGATCCTTCCATGTGTCATCCAGGTGGCAGAGCGTGGAAAATATTTCAAAATCCGTTTTCGCCTGTTTCGTGCCCTAATTCTTCAGATCGCCATAACTTTTGATCCAGAGCTCGGATTTGCACGTTCTTTATATCAACGGAAAGCTGGTGAAATTCTCTACACGTTTCTGGGATAAATCTCGAGTTTTCGTGCAGTTTGAAGGGAGGAAATTGAGAAACAGCTCTGACGCGTGTTCATGGCCATAAATGACATTCCAGCGACCAGATTTAATGCAGAATGGGTCGCATTCTCCTGTAATCCGGTCAAGGTAACAGGGTATGGATTTGTAAGGTCCCCCATGCCGATTTAATGCACCTGCAGTCATGAGGAATGGGCTTGCACGTTTTCCTACGTTTCTGTCCCCTGGGCTCGACCCATGCAATGTAAAAGCCAGACTTGGCTCATTTAAAAAGTGGTTGTTCATTCTTTCTGCTCTGCCCTCCCTTCTTTTCTTCTCTAGGGTTGAAAATGGAGTTCGAACCTCCTCCCTTGCTCTGTAATGGCTTTTTTTGCCATTTACTAATGGAATGATGTTCTGTGCAAACTTCTGGAGCAACAAAGCGTGTTTTGTGATGCATCTGTCCATCCTTCCTCGTTTTTGCTTGTTCTCTTCTTGCCTCTCTTCATTGCAGGTATTTGTGCATGTTTGAATGTTCATTGCAGGTCTGGAGCTGTGTTCATGGAGTTTTGGGACATTTTCTGTGTGAAATCTATCCTTGGGCCTGTGATGCATCTGTCCATCCTTCCCATTGCTCACCTCTCTTTGTCCCATGGCAGTTTTGATAGATGTTCAACATTCTCCTTCTCTGGTGTATCACCGTTTTAGTGTAGGATTTTGCTGTTTTTCCTTTCTCTCCCTCTCTCTGTCTCCTTGGCATGGTTAGATTAGGATTAGATTAGCTTGCCTGCACTGGAATAGCTTGTGGTAGGTAGTTTAGGAGCAGGAACCAGCCTTCTCTGGAGATTCCTCTCTCGGTTTCACAAGTCCCACGCTTGGAGGGAGGTTTCCATGTTGTGCAATCACACTGGATGCCTGAACATCAACGTAGAAGCCTGATGTGCGTCCAGGGGTGCTATGATTTTGCACTAACAGTTTTGGCACGCCCGGTGGGACCTTAGAGGTCTTTCACTTCATCTTTTGCAGGTTGATGTGTTCCTGTAAATATTTCAGCCTTTGGAGGCACTTGCAAACACATCTGGCGACTCCATCTGGTCAACAACCCATCTCTGAAGTTGCAGACTTTCCTTTCCATTCATTTCCATTCTTCCTTCCATCTCTTCCATCATTCTTTCATTCTATGAAGTTGTGCAATCATGACTTCATTTCCATCATGGAATTCACATCAACAACAGCAGTATATCACACCTCCAACACATTTTACAAATCTTCCAGATCAGCATGCATACTCATATGAGCAGCAGTGCCAAAGTCAGTTTGGCTACGGAGCTTTTCAAGAGCAAGAGTATGCATACAGTGAAGACCATCAGATCCAAGATGCTGGTCTGTTGGAGAAAATCCAAAAGATGGAGGTGGGGATGGTGCAGTCCAGGGCTCAAGCACAAATGAAAGCTTTTGGAATCGGTTGTGGAGCACCCTGTCCATGGGTGGGACCTTTTCCAAGGCATTACAGTCCTCAAGAGAAGTTGTACTTCATGATTGCAACGCTGCCTTTGCTTGCAAAGTGGATTGAAGGAATAGAGGTGTATGAGAGAAGTATTCAGCAACCTTGTCAACGGGTAAGCACATCATCTCATACCTTTTCTTTTCCTCTTTCCCAATCTGTATCATTTCAGCAGTGTCAAGTTTCAAAACCTCCATCTGCTGTCCCAAATATTGAATCCATTTCTCCACCCCCCAGTCTTTCACCTCATCTCGATTCTTCTTTCCTCTTCCCTTCCAAACAGTCATTCCCTTCACAAGAGCTAACAGAAACACCCCCTCCTCCACCACCACAAAAAAATGTAAAATCGGTTGAGTTTCAACCCATTCCTCCTCTTGCATTCCCAAATCCATGTTGGGAGGATGAAAATCAGAATGCCAGTCAAGGAAAACAACAACAAAAAGAGAGGCCAAACAAAGATGAAGAAATTCAAAGTCTGAAGAGTTGGGCTCTCAGATTTGGGATGACAAAGATCCCCTTGATGGTTAAGCCTACAGAAGAGGCTAGGGTTGGAGAACAAATGGTGGTCAGGACTGATTCTGTTGCAGCAGAAGAAGAAGATCTTGCAGTCCCAACTTGTCTTCTTGAGCAGCAAATTGAAAAGTTTGACTTGACAAACTTCATGCTGGAGGAAGAGTTCAATCAAAAGCAAGACTGTCTTCAAACATTGGAGGAAGGAAAAGCTGCTCCAAATCCAAAAGAAGAGGAGCACATTCTAGTTGTGGAGGAGAAAGGTGCAGATCCAAGGGGTTTGAGCACAAAGCAGGCTACAGGAGAACCTTGAGTTCTTCTTTCCACTTCATCTCTCTCAAGTTCTAGTACTGAAGAGGAGTTTGATCTCTCAAACTCAATATTGGAGAGTGAAGGAAACCATGGTGGTCAATTTGCAGATCAAGAGGACACCATGGAGGAAGTTGAACATTTGCAGCAGGACATCAATGAGGTAGTTTACCTGTCAGATTTGGAGGACTGTTTTGATGGAGAAGGGCGGGTTGAGCTTTCACCTTTCTCTCTTTCATCATCCACATTCCAAACACCAGAGCCTGCATCCATGAAGGAGAGTTTTCAATTGCAGCAGCCTGCATCTTACAGCAGCTCCTTGGGATCAAAATTGGAAGATTCTAATCTTCCCTGTTCTTCATTGGAGGAAGTAAAGGACATAAGGATTCCAACATTTCTTCCACATCATCCCATTAGTTGGTCTATAAGAAACTCCTTTTGGAGTTGAAAATCACAGCATGGGCACATCCAACGGATCAGACCTTTCCTCCCAATCAGGTATTTGGCTCCATTGGAGCCAAAGGAGAATCCACACCAGTCCATGATTGCTCTGGAGCATGGAGGATGATCTACAAGTACCAAGATCAGCTCCATACCGCTCCACTCCAAATGCGCACCTAAAAGAGGTATTGAATTTGCCTCCTTCCAGCTGATACCTTTGATGATCTGGGTTGAAGACCACACTTCTTGTTGTTTCCACTCCTCCTAACAGCCTGATCAACTCCAAATCAAATTGGCATATGTGGCCACTTTTGAAGTAAGTAATGTCTATTCTCCTTTCTCACCACCAGTGCAGGGTTTGGTTTAGCTTCCTTTGCTTCCAGTTAGAGTAAGAGTAGGCTAGATTGCCTTTTCAGCAAGAAGAAGTGCTTGCACACTCTTAATGTTCCCCTTTTTGGTTGGGGCATGTATATTTTCAGTTTGTACATAGTTTTGGTGTTGCTGGTTTTTACTCTATGGCACTTCCTCAGTGGTTTGGGAGAACAACTACCATATTCCCCGGTGGGTTTGCCAAGTGGCTCAGAGGGGAATTTTCAAGTTTCAGATCAGTTTTTTCTTCAGGCTATTAACCTTGTGCTCCATGCCCATGGATTTGCTTCCGGCTACGGTCTTTTTCATCTAGCATGCAGATGACCCACTGAGTCCCCAATTTGTCAAAGTTCACCCCCCTGGGTAATTTGATAAGCGCATTCGAATTTCAAGTCCCACTTCATTCAGTCCCAAGGCCATTGAGTGATTTCAGAGCAAACATCAATGTTTTTGAGGTTCCCGCTAAGCTATTTTTTCTAACTCCCCTGCCAAACTTAAGTAGCAAGCCCTAAAAAATGCAAAAGGTTGCAGGAGGCACAGTAGGGGTTTATCCTAAAAAATCGGAAAATGTGCTAATCCCTCCTAGGACTAGTCGGACATTTGGGACAAAAATGCCCATCGGCCGAAAGATCCTCCATGCTCCCAAATGGCATGTTTGGGACAATCGGCCAAAAGAACGCGGTGTGCGCGAAATGCCGGTTCTACGAGGAAAAAATGAACTAACCTGCTGAGCGGTGAGGGACGATTTTGGGACGAAGGTACGCGAAGGCCCGAACCGCCGGATCGGCCGAAATGAAACAGAGACAGTCTCAAAGGCAATTGGGACCTGGGCCAAATGGAGCGAACCGCCGGTTCGCCAACAAATTAAAAGACATCAGCACAAGGAGCACTAAGCATTTGGGACAATAGTCCGTGATGAAAAGACGCGAATTGTCAAAATATCACGTTATAACGACAGACCCTGTCACCACTCCACCGGATTCCAACTTGTCACCAGGGAAAAGTCCAAAATCAAAGGGCAAGTTTTAAGCGCTTGCCCGAGCCAATAGGAATTGGACACGTGTCCAATAGAGCAGGGAAGTGCGGAGCTCAGGGAGAAGTTAGAGAATTTGGCCGAGTTCCCCAAAAAGGCTAAAAGTAAAGGAAGCCCCGCGCCCTGTCCTCCAACAAGATCATGCCACGTGTCATACAAGTGGCGGGAGCGCGGGAAAAAAGGTAAAAAAGGTCCCAAATCATCAAAAGGTCAAAATTTCAAAAGAAAGCCCACCGAAAGGTGGAGGAGAGAGAATTTCTAGTCCAATCAGAGCCTGCCACGTGCATCAGTGGTAAGCGTCGGAACATATTCAAAATCCGTTTTCGCGCCCGTGCGTGCCCTATTCTTTCTCAGATGCCATAACTTTCGATCCAGGCTCAATTTTTCAAGTTCTGTACTGAAGAGGTAGTGATCTCTCAAAATCAATATTGGCAGAGTGAAGGAAACCATGGTGGTCAATTTGCAGATCAAGAGGACACCATGGAGGAAGTTGAACATTTGCAGCAGGACATCAATGAGGTAGTTTACCTGTCAGATTTGGAGGACTGTTTTGATGGAGAAGGGCGGGTTGAGCTTTCACCTTTCTCTCTTTCATCATCCACATTCCAAACACCAGAGCCTGCATCCATGAAGGAGAGTTTTCAATTGCAGCAGCCTGCATCTTACAGCAGCTCCTTGGGATCAAAATTGGAAGATTCTAATCTTCCCTGTTCTTCATTGGAGGAAGAGAAAGGACAGAAGGATTCCACCATTTCTTCCACATCATCCATTCAGGTGGGTCTACAAGAAGACTCCATTTTTGGAGTTGAAAATCACAGCAATGGGCACATCCAACGGATCAGACCTTTCCCAATCAGGTATTTGGCTTCATTGGAGCCAAAGGAGAAGCCACAACCAGTCATGATTGCTTCTGAGCATGAGGATGAGCTACAAAGTACCAAGGATCAGCTTCCATACCTCTCCAATCCAAATGCAGAGCAACTAAAAGAGGTATTGAATTTGCCTCCAGCTGATACCTTGATGATCTGGGTGGAAGACCAGCTTCTTGTTGATTTCCCACTCATCCTAACAGCCATGATCAACTCCAAATCAATTGCATGGCTGCCAATTTTGAAGAAAGGAAGCTATTTCTCACAACCAGTTGCAGGGTTTGTTTAGCTTGCCTTTGCTTCCAGTTAGAGTAGAGTAGCTAGATTTGCTTTCAGCAGAAGAAGTGCTTGTGCACACTCTGAATGTTCCATTTGGGGCATGTATGATTTTCAGTTTTGTACATAGTTTTGGTGTTGCTGGTTTTACTCTTGCACAGTTCCTTTCAGTGGTTTTGGTGAGAACAACTCCATGTCCGGTGGGTTTCCAAGTGGCTCAGAGGGGAGATTTTCAAAGTTCAGATCAGTTTTCAGGCTATTACTTGTGACTCCATGCCCAATGGATTGCTTCAGGCTACTGGTCTTTTCATCTAGCAGGCAGATGACCCCACTGAGTCGCCAAACTGTTGTCAAAATTTCACCCCCCCTGGGTAATTTTGATAACATGCATTAGAATATTCAAGTCCCAGGCACATTGAGTGATTCAGAGCAAACATCATGTTTTTGAGGTTCCCTCAGATATTTTTCTAACTCCCCTGGCCAAAGACGGAAGGAGCAAGCCCTAAGAAAATGCAAAAAGGGTTGCAGAAGGCAAGTAGGTTGATCCAGAAAAAATCGTGAAAATTGGCTAAGTCCTTGTCCTAGGACAGTCGGGACATTTGGGACAAAAAGGCGCGGATCGGCCGAAAATCCTCCAGGCGGCCCAAATGGCATTTGGGACAATCGGGCCAAAAGAACGCGGTGGGCGCGAAATGCCGGTTCGACCGAGGAAAAATGACTAACTGCTGAGCGGGACGATTTGGGACGAAGGTACGCGAAGGGCCCGAACCGGCCGGATCGGCCGAAATGAGAACAGACAGTCCAAAGGCAATTGGGACATCTGGGACAAATGGACGCGAACCGGCCGGTTCGGCCGAAATCAGCACAAGGAGCACTAAGCATTTGGGACATCCGTGATGAAAAGACGCGAAGGGTGCAAAAGAGCCGGTAGACCCGTCAACCAATCAACGGATGACACGTGTCACAAGGGAAAAGTCCAAAAGTCAAAGGGGCAAGGTTTTAAGCGCTTGCCCGAGCCAATAGGAATTGGACACGTGTCCAATAGAGCAGGGAAGTGCGGAGCTCAGGGAGAAGTTAGAGAATTTGGCCGAGTTCCCCAAAAAGGCTAAAAGTAAAGGAAGCCCCGCGCCCTGTCCTCCAACAAGATCATGCCACGTGTCATACAAGTGGCGGGAGCGCGGGAAAAAAGGTAAAAAAGGTCCCAAAATCATCAAAAGGTCAAAATTTCAAAAGAAAGCCCACCGAAAGGTGGAGGAGAGAGAATTTCTAGTCCAATCAGAGCCTGCCACGTGTCATCCAGGTGGTAGAGCGCGGAAAATATTTCAAAATCCGTTTTCGCCTGTTTCGTGCCCTAATTCTTCAGATCGCCATAACTTTCGATCCAGAGCTCAGATTTGCACGTTCTTTATATCAACGGAAAGCTGGTGAAATTCTCTACACGATTCTAGGATCAATCTCGAGTTTTGGTGCAGTCTGAAGGGAGAAAATCGAGAAACAGCTCTGACGCGTGTTCATGGCCATAAATGACATTCCAGCGACCAGATTTAATGCAGAATGGGTCGCATTCTCCTATAATCCGGTCAAGGTAACAGGGTATGGGTTTGTAAGGTCCCCCATGCCGATTTAATGCACCTGCAGTCATGAGGAATGGGCTTGCACATTTTCCTACGTTTCTGTCCCCTGGGCTCGACCCATGCAATGTAAAAGCCAGACTTGGCTCATTTAAAAAGTGGTTGTTCATTCTTTCTGCTCTGCCCTACCTTCTTTTCTTCTCTAGGGTTGAAAATGGAGTTCGAACCTCCTCCCTTGCTCTGTAATGGCATTTTTTGCCTTTTACTAATGGAATGATGTTCTGTGCAAACTTCTGGAGCAACAAAGCGTGTTTTGTGATGCATCTGTCCATCCTTCCTCGTTTTTGCTTGTTCTCTTCTTTCCTCTCTTCATTGCAGGTATTTGTTCATGTTTGAATGTTCATTGCAGGTCTGGAGCTGTGTTCATGGAGTTTTGGGACATTTTCTGTGTGAAATCTATCCTTGGGCCTGTGATGCATCTGTCCATCCTTCCCATTGCTCACCTCTCTTTGTCCCATGGCAGTTTTGATAGATGTTCAACATTCTCGTTCTCTGGTGTATCACCGTTTTAGTGTAGGATTTTTCTGTTTTTCCTTTCTCTCCCTCTCTCTGTCTCCTTGGCATGGTTAGATTAGGATTAGATTAGCTTGCCTTCACTGGAATAGCTTGTGGCAGGTAGTTTAGGAGCAGGAACCAGCCTTCTCTGGAGATTCCTCTCTCGGTTTCACAAGTCCCACGCTTGGAGGGAGGTTTCCATGTTGTGCAATCACACTGGATGCCTGAACATCAACCTAGAAGCCTGATGTGCGTCCAGGGGTGCTGTGATTTTGCACTAACAATAACCATGAGGCACACACTAAGGACTCAATGGTTCATCTAAAGTATGCAATTTTACAAACAAGGTCTTCCCACAGGAGCTTTCTTTAGAGTCATGTTTTAGATGTAAGTGCTTTTACATTCTTTACTTTTCCCAGAAGAATCGTGATAGGATAATATGAAGTTCATGTCTCCTTCAAAGAATTTTCCCCTACCTTGTTAATGTTAATCTACAGTGTAAACCAATTATTGGATGGTAAGAGGTTGCTTCATTTACTTGATTAACTTATTCATTTGTGAGGAGGCAGTTAATTTCTCAAGGCTCTTAACTTCATCAATCTATTTTTGACGTTGTGCTTTTGAACATATATGTTTTATCTTTTCAAGCGGTCATTTTTATTTTATTTTATTTTATTTCAGTACATGACTGTCTAAATCTTGGATTCATCATTAAGATCTTATTAGTTGTTAATAAAGATTTCATTGGGGTCAAGAGTCTAACCAAAAATATTAAAGGTTTCACTTGGGCTTCACTTGAAGAGGTAGACATAAATATACTGTTTACATTTTCAACGGGTAAGATAGATCAAAGAGTTTCTTAATCAAGTTCCTTCTATTTAGTATAATTTTATTATCTTCCAAGATTTAATAATTGATTTCACCTTAAGACCGTTCTAAGGATTCACCACAACAAGAGATTGTTGATTAGTTTACGTGGGGTCACAAGGTATATTTGTTTCTCTTGTTTTTTTTTTTTTTTGCTAGATTCAAAACATAGTCCTCTACCAAACGACACATGACCAAGGTAAATAAAGCGATGTAAGTTGATTCAAGTTTAGATAATTATAATTAGGTTTGAAAATTCAAGGATAAATCATATTCTGAAAAGTGAAAATTCAACGAAGAATACGCATGTCAAAACAAGTTCATTTAATCTTATTGACAATAATATTTCTCAAATTGACCTTCAAACGATAACAACAACCTACATGAGAAAAATAAAAAATTATAAAGCAATGCCTTCTAAATAGTCTCCACAATTTCCATACCAATGTTTTAAAACAAAATAAAAACATTCGTACAACAACAGTTCCTAAGAAGGCTGGAATCCACTTTCTACACGTGTTTCTTTTTATTTTCTACTCAGGAAATCCTCCTGCACATTTGTTAGCACATGTCAGTTCACAAGAACTGAGCACGATAAAAGCTATAACATTAAGACAATATGTTGTTATCTAACTGTTTCAAGGAAGAAAATCACCGTTGATTATGAAAAATAACCCAAGAGTCTAAACAAGAGCAATTAAAGAGTTGTCCAAAAGCATAAAATATCTAAATAAAAAGGAAGGCACTAACTCTATTTAATTATCATTTTCTCATAGGAGAAGTTAACAAACATCATAGTGAATTCCACCCATATCACAAAAATGACCATCATTTTAACAAGATAACATTTCGAAACAAAAACAATTACAAGAAGAGAATTAATTTCAAATGTGATATGTCCCTATTTCTTTAAGTTAGTTCACCAAGCCAAGGATTCACTATGCCACTGGAAGATCCCGAACAATCAATCCACATGAGAATATCTAAACCAACATGACTTATTAATATTAAGATGATGTGCCTATAATAGTTAATTTCATGTCAGCACAAAAAAAAATTGGAAAGAAAAGGGGTGAAACGCACAAATGACCCCATATGGGCCACATCCTATCCTAACAATCCTTCTATTAAACTTTCTTCTAACCAAGAGAATGTCTTAAGAAAAAGGACAAACTTGACAAGACCAAACATAACCATTATAAATATTACAGGAGGGTTACTCAATCATTCACAAGAACACAACACAGGATACATAGCTTCCAAAGGATCTCTCGTCAACAACAAGTTGACTTTAACCTTTCTGGTCAACACATAACCATTCTACTACAATGACAGCAAGGAGGTCGTATCACAACGATCATCACAAAAACCAATCAACCAATGAGTTTCTAAACACACCAACCTCTAAGTCACAGGAGAATGAAATTTAAACATCTTTACGGAGAAAAACGTAGAGTAATTTCTTACGCATAAAACCAACATCCCAATTTTAAGTTTTGAAAACTTCCTCACTAATGATCAAGTAGATCTTGTATCCTCCAACATGTGTGAAACAAGATCAAGGTAAGAAAAAGAGTATTTCCTCTGACATTTTAAGCTATCCAAAAAAAATGTGAGTAACGTCTAAAGGAGACATTCCATAGGATCAGCTACATTCCTCAAAACATACAACAATCACCAAGGGAGAGAAGGTGATTCCAAAGACAACAATCTCCAAACGGTGAACATGAATTGATATCAAATTATGAAGATCAACCATGACGCTCGAAGAATAAAAATATTTCTTCGAGTGATTCAAAAAAATAACAAAAGCAACTAACCTAGTTGAGAGTAATATCAACTTGGCTCAATTCAAAAATCAATCAAGCTAAGTACACACCAAGCCAACCGGGAAGGGTTACTAGAACGTAAAACAACTAAAAGAAAAGGATAGAGACAGGAATAGCATCATGCACCTATACACAACGCACTCGCAGTACTCAATCACTAAATCACAAATACCCAACATAAACCAGAACTACAGATCTTGAACCGAAACAAGAATAAGAACAAAACATGAACTATAAAGTTGAGTCCAATGAAAATGTTTGATACAACATTCAAATCGTGAGACCAACACAAAGAACTTGGGAATTTTCATTACAGGACCCCCACCTCTTTTGTTTTATTAGTCTTAAGAACAAAGTTCACCCAACTAATATTTATTAAAACCCGGAAAACAATATAAAAGGCTTCAACCAGCGCAATCATTTCTAATGCCAAAAAAAAACAAAAGGGCAAGGGAAGTGGAAACCAAACATCATACCATCACACGAGACATTTATATGAAGAGTAGAGTTATTTAATGAATCAGTTAAATAACAGCATAAGAATCAATGGTATAGAGAATATCGTGCCTGATTAAGCTCCTGCAGTCGATAAAAAGATGGACAGGGCCTGCTACAACAACCCAACCTACGCAACTTCTCTTCCTCAGCCTACTGAAGGTCCAAACTCTGTTAACAGCCATGCTCTTGTCTTCATAAAATCAATTGTATAGTCCGCAATGTGCATCTCTGCCCATAGTTCGGTCGGGTCGCATATTCCTCTCGGCCATGGTCTTCATATATCTACCAATAGTGATCAGTTACAGATTATTATTCTCTCAACAAAATCACTCTAATAAACCGTACCCACTTCCCAGGACCAGGTTAGCCCTGTCAAATCCTTCACTAAGCTCGACATGACTTCTGAACGTCACCAAGTACCCATGTAGGCCTGTAACTATCCAGTACAATCCAAATGCTTTCACTTTGCACTCAACACCGTGAAAATGCAAGCTCCGGATTCACCAAAAATTTGATATCCAGAGAAACAACAGGTTAAACAATTTTCCCCTTGGATTTCCACCAGTTTTTACTTCGAACATGTTTTCTCAAGCACACGATTACATAAAAATCTTGATAAAAATGCATTGAACTCTTCCTTTACGTGCACAGCAATTGGGGTTTTCTCCTCCCATCCTAATAGAAATTTTACCTCATTTTATAGATCTGTCAAACTGTGTTATAATTTAAGATTTCAAGTTTCTGTAAACAATTGAGTTGAAAATTTGGGTTTTTGGAAATAATTGCTTAGAACATTACAGACCCATAAACTAAAACAATCCCCAGGGGCTAGATTGGAGGAGACCCATACAAGAAAACCAAAGTGGGTATTGAATAAACATATAATAAATTTCCCGTGAGCTCTGAAAGGCTTATTTCAAGTCGATCCACTCCCGAATTTGCGGATCGCTAAATTCAAAAGCACTGAATATAATGGTAGGTAGAAGATTTTGCAATAGTACCTAATATTTTGTGGTAAATATTGAAAGAAAAAAAATAACTGAATCAGAAATAGGATGATCATCAGACCTGCAACCCCCTGGTTGTCTCTGTAGAAAAAGTTATCACGTGTCTCCTGGAACACTCTCACTGTCACATAGTCGATTTTGATAAAAATATATTGAAGGAGAATCCGAGTTTGAGGATGCATTCGATACTGAACAGATAACAACAGAATTGGACAACCTGCTTGTTGGAAGCGCTCAAAAAGCTTCTACCAAACTGCAACATACCTGCCGCCTGGCTAAACCTGTTGCAGGTCGATGCTTTGGATCCCTGATAAGAACACCGCTCGCAGCACCCAAAGAAAGTGGAGGTAACACGCCTACTTCACTACCTTACAGCAAGAAACAAGGAACAAACCCAGTGCAGACTTGAAGGAAACCTCCATTAAAAGTGAAGCGACCAGTCTCTAGAGAAGCCCATGCGGCCAGGGAAGAATGATCGAGAAAAACTAGTTTAAATTCAATCAAAAGACTCCCAAATAGGGGGCTTCCTTCCCCCAAGAAACGGCAGACAAAGGCATGAAGAAGTCAAAAAAAGTAGATCAGGTCATAAAATATGATAGGTTTGAAGTGGTTGAAAGGTCGCTAGAAGAGACAGGTGGCCAACTACCCCCCACTTGACATTTAAAACAAAGGAAAGACCAACACGCCTTGCCAAAAAAAAAAAGAGTGGTAAGTGTTCCGCCACCACGCATAATTAAAGGCCAGGTATTTTCAAAAAAAGGAAACAAGTGTACGCGGCCAGTAAGCGTAAAAAAAAACTTAGTTGGGGTGGGTGGATACCCCCATACAACCAAAAACCTAACCGAAAAGGAAAGTATGTATACACCGCACACAAAGAGATCTGGACGGCCACAAATAAAATGTTAAACGCTAAGAACAAACACCACTTCCTAAGAAATGGCATCACCCATGAACAAGGTCCTCCTCATGCGTGAATCAGGGCTCAGTCTTCGAGAGTGGCCGATAAAATAATTAAATAAGGTAACTTACAGGTAATTAATAATATTCCTGAAAACGACACAATAAATAAATAAATAATAATAATAGTAATTGTTATTCGACAACTAAAATAATAATACTATTATTATTATTTTATAACCTAATAATAATAATTATTATTAATCCTATTAATAAGGGCCGACAGACAAGCACGGTAAAAGAGAACATGATTTTCCTTTAACAAGGAAATCGTAATAGGCGTTGCAAGGGCCAGTAACAACAACAACAACACGACACCAGAAACAAGATGAAGAGGGAGATGATTGAGTATTCCCTGTGACTAAGGTGAAGCCCACCAATGATCGACGAAGGCACAAAGACGCTCCATGCTTAGCACTTGATCGCCGCAGGATGAACAGGTGTAACGTAGAACAGGGCATTACATTCTCCTCCCCTTAAGAAAGCATCGTCCTCGATGCGATATAACACAGTGGAAAAGAAATGGTTCACAACCAAGAATAGGTAAAGGAGAAAGTAAACCATATGGTTTAAAATTTTAGTTGATTAAAGTACGGTCACAAGGTAGCCTTACGAACATTTTGTAGAAATTTTAACTTTCAAGGTTCTGTGAAGATTGGCAGTTCCCTCTTATTTATTATTTCATTAGTTCCTTTCCATTAGCATTAGTCTTGGTTTAATTTGTTTTAAAATTTCATCATTGAAGATTTTTAGTTTATTCCTTATTGTGGGTGCCGAAACAAGAACTGCCAACACAACACACTACCAGGGTCAGACAAGACACTACAGATTCACAACACCCAAGTATAGTCTTCAAGACTTTATTACACCACAAAAAATTACTCAAATACGTAATAGAATAGGCACAGTCCACATAACATAGTACTGGTCACACACCTATGACCGACATATTAAATACTTGAACAAAGAGTACTACAACAACCAGACATTTCTTCAATTTGTATCAATGAAAAAAAAAATCACATAACACCAAACAAATGCTACAGGTGCATAGTGTCCACAAGGGCATCAATGCCATATCCACAACATCACAAAACATATCCATCTGACATGAGTAACACATACATCAAAATACTACTATCAAACATCACAATAACTCAACATATATCCCAGAACATCAACCATACACACAAATATCATATGCCTCCCTCAAACTCTTATGCCTCCCTCAAGTCTCTTATGCCTCCCTCAAGTCTCTTATGCCTCCCTCAAACTCTTATGCCTCCCTCAAGTCTCTTATGCCTCCCTCAAACTCTTATGCCTCCCTCAACGAGGCCGGTTGACCCTATGGCCCAAGACACATAGAGTTCGAAAACTCCTAACCCAAGTGACATAATAACACGTGGTTCAACAACCCGCTAGTTATATGTAACTCCTTGGGGCGTACCCCCATACAACGAAGCGGGTCCATAGGTCCAACCATTCCATGATGCATCCTATGACCCTATTCCACACATCACAACAATAGAACCAACACAACAATCCAATCCAAATGCCAAGTGGCAAAGTACAAGCCTTTGGCAAGGCGGTAAGAATTCCAATTTTAAAAGAAGACCCAAAATCAAGCAAAATAAATGGTCAAATAACCATAGTTAGTATCAAAATCCACATGTTAGTGCCACAAACCAAGGAAATGCCCAAAATTGTAAATCATGGCAATCAAGAAAAGTTGCTGGTCCTTACAAAAATAAAGTAAACAGCTCAATTTACGAATAAAATCAACTTATAATAATGTCACATTACAATAACTGTGTGGCCTTATCTGGCCACCAAGGGGTACTCAACGAGTTGTTAGCACTCGGAACATCGAGCCTCAGCTCATAAAATACATATCAATAATACAACTGTCATCATCTCAATCAGAATCATCTCGCCACAACTTCAACAAGGCTCAACATAGTCAAAGTCACATAGGTTAAATCCATATGACAACCATATCGGGAGAGAGAAAAGAGTAAAAGTCACCATCTACTGAGCCTGAGGTGTCCGCGAAACACAATATGAATGACACCCGTTGAACAAGTGTCACACATACCAAACAAACGAAAGTGGGTTTTCAGCCTAATTAAGGCTCCACTTCCTATCTCATACTCGGCTCGAGTGACTGGTCAACGGTACACATTTTCTCACTCCATACATACACAGTCTACCGATTTCCCTCAGGTTCGGTTAGTGTAAGGCTCACAACATAACATACAACTACATCACTAACACCATGGTGGTACACACATAGCTACCATAACGTCTCACGTATGGTATGTATACGGGGTAGATCACAATCATACATTCACAGGGCACAATACATCACTTTACCACATTCTGCACCCAAAGTGCAATCACAATACGATAGGGTTCATACCCTCACCGTATGACCCTAAATCACGACATGAATCATTACATATCACACAACTCATATATATGATGGACATAGTACATTACAACATAACATCCATTGCCACATAACAAGGTGGTACACACATTTCTTCAAAACATGGTAAAAACATCATGATACAACTCATTTCGCTTAACATCAATCTAGTCATACAACACATTGATACACCTACATATCACAATATGTCACAATGTTCTAACACTCCATCATCCACATTAGAATTCTTTTCACACGCCACAAACAGTAATTCACACGTGAACTCTTCATAGAATCCACAAGAAGGAGAGAGAATACTCCCATCCCCAGCACATCAATATGATAACAAATACGCACTGAGTTATATACACATCACGTGTGTTCACAATATCACAATTACGACATGGATCACATCACGCTTAAAGCACATTACTCTCCCAATATCTACCACCACCATGCAACATCATCATCATCATCATGTAGTAACATCATGTAACACAACCACCATCATGTAACATCACCATACAACACCAATCCGGCCCAAAGGTTCGAGAGCATGAACCTACGCTCTGATACCAAGTGTAACGACTCAAAAAAAAAATCACACACGAATAACACAGTAAAAGACAGGATATTTTTTTTTTGACTTGCTTGAAGATAATACGACACTACACAAGTTGTCTAGGGAATACAACCAACTAAAGACATGATTTCCACAACATGGACCCACACTGGTTACAGATAACCATGAGGTACACACTAAGGACACAATGGTTCATCTAAAGTATGAAATTTTACAAACAAGGTCTTCCCACAGAAGGTTTCTTTAGAATCATGTTCTAGCTGTAAGTGCTTTTACATTCTTTACTTTTCCCAGAGGAATCATGATAGGAGAATCTGAAGTTCATGTATCCTTTGAAGAATTTTCCCCTACCTTGTTAATGTTAATATACAGTGTAAACAATTTATTGGATGGTAAGAGGTTGCTTCATTTACTTGATTAACTTATTCATTTGTGAGGAGGCAGTTAATTTCTCAAGGCTCTTAACTTCATCAATCTGTTTTCGATGTTGTGCTTTTCAACATATATGTTTTATCTTTTCAAGCAGTCATTTTTATTTTATTTTATTTTATTTCAGTACATGACTATCTAAATCTTGGATTCATCATTAAGATCTTATTAGTTGTTAATAAATATTTCATTGGGGTCAAGAGTCTAACCAGAAATATTAAAGGTTTCACTTGGGCTTCACTTGAAGAGGTAGACATAAATATACTGTTTACATTTTCAACGGGTAAGATAGATCGAAGAGTTTCTTAATCAAGTTCCTTCTATTTAGTATAATTTTATTATCTTCCAAGATTTAATCATTGATTTCACCTTAAGACCGTTCTAAGGATTCACCACAATAAGAGATTGTTGATTAGTTTACGTGGGGTCACAAGGTATATTTGTTTCTCTTGTTTTTTTTTTGTTTTTTGTTTTTGCTAGATTCAAAACATAGTCCTCTACCAAACGACACATGACCAAGGTAACTAAAGCAATGTAAGTTGATTCAAGTTTAGATAATTATAATTAGGTTTGAAAATTCAAGGATAAATCATATTCTGAAAAGTGAAAATTCAACGAAGGATACGCATGTCAAAACAAGTTCATTTAATCCTATTGACAATAATATTTCATAAATTGACCTTCAAACGATAACAACAACCTACATGAGAACAATACAAAATTATAACGCAATGCCTTCTAAATAGTCTCCACAATTTCCATACCAATGTTTTAAAACAAAAGAAAAACATTCATACAACAACAGTTCCTAAGAAGGCTGGAATCCACTTTCTACAAGTGTTTCTTTTTCTTTTCTACTCAGGAAATCCTCCTGCACATTTGTTAGCACATGTCAGTTCGCAAGAACTGAGCACGATAAAAGCTATAACATTAAGACAATATGTTGTTATCTAACTGTTTCAAGGAAGAAAAGCACCGTTGATTATGAAAAATAACCCAAGAGTCTAAACAAGAGCAATTAAAGAGTTGTCCAAAAGCATAAAATATCTAAATAAAAAGGAAGGCACTAACTCTATTTAATTATCATTTTCTCATAGGGGAAGTTAACAAACATCATAGTGAATTCCACCCATATCACAATAATGACCATCATTTTAACAAGATAACATTTCGAAACAAAAACAATTACAAGAAGAGAATTAATTTCAAAAGTGATATGTCCCTATTTGTTTAAGTTAGTTCACCAAGCCAAGGATTCACTATGCCACTGGAAGATCCCGAACAATCAATCGACATGAGAATATCTAAACCAACATGACTTATTAATATTAAGATGATGTGCCTATAACAGTTAATTTTATGTCAGCACAAATAAAAAAATTGGAAAGAAAAGGGGTGAAACGCACAAATGACCCCGTATGGGCCACATCCTATCCTAACAATCCTTCTATTAAACTTTCTTCTAATCAAGAGAATGTCTTAAGAAAAAGGACAAACTTGACAAGACCAAACATAACCATTATAAATATTACAGGAGGGTTACTCAATCATTCACAAGAACACAACTCAGTATACATAGCTTCCAAAGGATCCGTCGTCAACAACAAGTTGACTTTAACCTTTCTGGTCAACACATAACCATTCTACTACAATGAAAACAAGGAGGTCGTATCACAATGATCATCACAAAAACCAGTCAACCAATGAGTTTCTAAACACACCAACCTCTAAGTCACAGGAGAATGAAATTTAAACATCTTTCTGGAGCAAAACGTAGAGTAATTTCTTATGCATAAAACCAACATCCCAATTTTAAGATTTGAAAACTTCCTCACTAATGATCAAGTAGATCTCGTATCCTCCAACATGTGTGAAACAAAATCAAGGTAAGAAAAAGAGTATTTCCTCTGACATTTTAAGCTATCCAAAAGAAATGTGAGTAACGTCTAAAGAAGACATTCCATAGGATCAGCTACATTCCTCAAAACATACAACAGTCACCAAGGGAGAGAAGGTGATTCCAAAGACAACAATCTCCAAACGGTGAACATGAATTGATATCAAATTATGAAGATCAACCATGACGCTCGAAGAATAAAAGTATTTCTTCGAGCGATTCAAAAAAAATAACAAAAGCAACTAACCTAGTTGAGAGTAATATCAACTTGGCTCAATTCAAAAATCAGTCAAGCTAAGCACACACCAAGCCAACCGGGAAGGGTTACTAGAACCTAAAACAACTAAAAGAAAAGGATAGAGACAGGAATAGCATCATTCACCTATACACAATGCACTCGCAATACTCAATCACTAATTCACAAATACCCAACATAAACCAGAACTACAGATCTCGAACCGAAACAAGAATAAGAACAAAACAGGAACTATAAAGTTGAGTCCAACGACAATGTTTGATAAAACATTCAAATCGTGAGACCAACACAAAGAACTCAGGAATTTTCATTACAGGACCCCCACCTCTTTTGTTTTATTAGTCTTAAGAACAAAGTTCACCCAACTAATATTTATTAAAACCCAGAAAACAATATAAAAGGCTTCAACCAGCGCAATCATTTCTAACGCCAAAAAAAAATACAAAAGAGCAAGGGAAGTGGAAACCAAATAGCATACCATCACACGAGACATTTATATGAAGAGTAGAGTTATTTAATGAATCAGTTAAATAACAACATAAGAATCAATGGTATAGAGAATATCGTGCCTGATTAAGCTCCCGCAGTCGATAACAAGATGGACAGGGCCTGCAACAGCAACCCAACCTGCGCAACTTCTCTTCCTCAGCCTTCTGAAGTTCCAAACTCTGTTAACGGCCATGCTCTTGTCTTCATAAAATCAATTGTATAGTCCCCAATGTGCATCTCTGCCCATAGTTCGGTCGGGTCGCATATTCCTCTCGGCCATGGTCTTCATATATCTACCAATAGTGATCAGTTACAGATTATTATTCTCTCAACAAAATCACTCTAATAAACCGTACCCACTTCCCAGGACCAAGTTAGCCCTGTCAAATCCTTCACTAAGCTTGACTTGACTTCTGAACGTCACCAAGTACCCGTGGAGGCCTATAACTATCCAGTACAATCAAAACGCTTTCCCTTTGCACTCAACGCAGTGAAAATGCAAGCTCCAGATTCACCAAAAAAAATTTATCCAGAGAAACAACAGGTTAAACATTTTTTCCCTTGGATTTCCACCAGTTTTTTCTCCGAACATGTTTTCTCAAGAACACGATTACATAAAAAGCTTGATAAAAAAGAATTGAACTCTTCTTTTACGTGCACAGCAATTGGGGTTTTCTCCTCCCATCCCAATAGAAATTTTACCTCATTTTAAAGATCTATCAAACTGTGTTATAATTTAATATTTCAAGTTTTTGCAAACAATTGAGTTGAAAATTTGGGTTTTCAGAAAATAATTGCTTAGAACATTACAGACCCATAAACTAAAACAATCCCCAGGTGCTAGATTGGAGGAGACCCATACAAGAAAACCAAAGTGGGTATTCAATAAACATATAATAAATTTCCCGTGAGCTCTGAAAAATTTATTTCAGGTCGATCCACTCCCAAATTTGCGGATCGCTAAATTCAAAAGCACTGAATATAATGGTAGGTAGAAGATTTTGCAATAGTACCTAATATTTTGTGGTAAATATTGAAAGAAAAAAAATAACTGAATCAGAAATAGGATGATCATCAGACCTGCAACCCCCTGGTTGTCTCTGTAGAAAAAGTTATCACGTGTCTCCTGGAACACTCTCACTGTCACATAGTCGATTTTGATAAAAATATCTTGAAGGAGAATCCGAGTTTGAGGATGCATTCGATACTGAACAGATAACAACAGAGTTGGACAACCTGCTTGTTGGAAGCGCTCAAAAAGCTTCTACCAAACTGCAACATACCTGCCACCTGGCTAAACCTGTTGCAGGTCGATGCTGTGGATCCCTGACAAGAACACCCCTCACAGCACCCAAAGAAAGTGGAGGTAACACGCCTACTTCACTAGCTTGCAGTAAGCAACAAGGAACAAACCCAGGGTAGACTTGAAGGAAACCTCCATTAAAAATGAAGCGACCAGTCTCCAGAGAAGCCCACGAGGCCAGGGAAGAATGCTCGAGAAAAACTAGTTTAAATCCAATCAAAAGACTCCCAAATCAGGGGCTTCCTTCCCCCAAGACGTGGCGGACAAAGGCATGAGGAAGTCAAAAAAAGTAGAGTAGGTCATAAAAGATGACAGGTCTGAAGTGGTTGGAAGGTCGCTAGAAGAGACAGGTGGCCAACTGCCCCCCACTTGGCATTCAAACCAAAGGAAAGACCAACACGCCTTGCCAAAAAAAGAATGAGTGGTAAGTGTTCCTCCTCCACACATAATTAAAGGCCAGGTATTTTCAACAAAAGGAAACAAGTGTACGCGGCCAGCAAGGGTAAAAAAGAACTTAGTTGGGGTGGGTGGATGCCCCCATACAACCAAAACACTAACCGAAAAGGAAAGTATGTATACACCGCACACAAAGAGATCTAGACGGCCACAAATAAAATGTTAAACGCTAAGAACGAACACCACTTACTAAGCAATGGCATCACCCATGAACAAGGTCCTCCTCATGTGTGAATCGGGGCTCAGTCTTCGAGAGCGGCCGATAAAATAATTAAATAAGGTAACTTACAGGTAATTAATAATATTCCTGAAAACGACACAATAAATAAATAAATAATAATAATAATTTAGTAATTGTTATTCGACAACTAAAATAATAATACTATTATTATTATTTTATAACCTAATAATAATAATAATTATTAATCCTATTAATAAGGGCCGACAGACAAGCATGGTAAAAGAGAACATGATTTTCCTTTAACAAGGAAATCGTAACAGGTTTTGCAAGGGCCAATAACGACAACAACAACACGAAACCAGCAACACGATGAAGAGGGAGATTATTGAGTATTCCCTGTGACTAAGGTGAATCCCACCAATGATCGAAGAAGGCACAAAGATGCTCCATGCTTAGCACTCGATTGCCGCAGGATGAACATGTGTAACGTAGAAGAAGGCATTACACTTTGGCCTACATAGTGACCGACACTGGTCAGTATAAACTGTTGTTCGTATACACAGTACCGACATCATTCACTATTTCATGTTACAATTTTTTGAAATTTTGACTCCTAGCTTAGATCTCAACTTAAATGATATTGTGACTTGCTCACAAAACCCAAACTTAATGTATGGTTGTTGGAAATGTCATTTAGAAAAGTGTAGATCTAAAAGTGTAAAAGATATGCTAAAATTTATAAGGATAGACTCAATTTACAGTAACCGATATCGTTGACTCAACCATCATCCACATTCCTGTAATAGACATCGGTCACTGTAAACTACATAAATTGTTATTCCTCAAAATTGAAAGACATTGTGGTGCTTTTGTTTGAATCGGATGGCTTTGAAACTGTTATGTCATCATGAATTTGAATAATAAGTTTCTCCTGGTACAAATTCAACATCCTTGGCATTTAAAATAATAATCTAAAATATACTAATGCCATAGGATTTGGCACCGGTAGTGGAACTGACATTGCATGTACAGTGGATATTGTGTTTGATCAAGAGAGACCGCCGTCAGTCACCTATGTGTGGACTGTTTGTTTTTTTGAAAACATATTTCCAACCAAACCATTGGCTCTTTTGGATCTAAACTTCACCTAAATACTGATTCAAACCTTGTGGGCTGTGTATGCTTTTTTAGATCCTACTCCAACCTGCATGTGGGGATTTAAATACATTAAACTCTTGATCTAGAAAATGGGTTTCTTCCCCATCAATGAAAAAAAGGAGAACTAATCAATAATAGATCTCAAATTAGATCTAGGATGTATGATTGCATTGAAATTATATTGCTAAGAGTACATGATTTAATCTAAGACTCAACTATTTTAAAGGAGGAGCCATTAGATGGAATCCCCTTCTTCTTGCACACTGGATCCAAGAAGACTCCTTCATAGCCTTCCCTTGAACAATTGCACCCACTCCCTTAACCTATTGCTTGTATTAGGATATGAGTAGCCAACTCGTGGCTTACCATATCATTTTATTATATCATTTATACTTTCTCATGCTTAATAGGTCAGCCTTGGTGATGGCCATAGTATGTGAATAGTATATATAGGGAATTGTAGGTAGTATTTCATTATCATTTGAGCATTTGAGTCTTATTATATGGTTTTGAGGTTTCCCCCTCGAAGTGGTGAAGCTATTCTAATTACATATTGAGATCATTATTCTAAAATATTGTGTTATTTGGTATTATATTGTTTCTCATAATCTAAATTATACAAGTAATTTCATTACTAGTAGTATCAGAGCTGCGATCTGGGCCAAATATAGGGTAAAAACCATAATGTTTTGTTTCCACCATATATTGCGAACCATAGAGAATTGGTGGGAGATATTTTTACCAGAGTTACGAAACATTTCAAGGTTCCCTGAAAAGTTCATACTTTTTTTATTTATTTTGAAAAAATTTATTACAAATTTCGGGTTTTTCATAAAATTTCTCCCTAGAGTGAAAATTGTGGAATGTTCTCAAGTTATTTACATTTTCGTAAAAATCTCGAAAAAATAGTATTAATATATTCTCTATTTTTTTCCTTTGCGGCCAAATATGTATCAAAACCCTAAGGTTTGACATCATGGCGGGGCCTTCCACAATAGGAAAAAAGAATCCAGTTACTCTAAGTACAACCCCAGATAAATATGGGGTAGTGATTGAAGAGATGGAGTTAGAAGGGGTAAATATAGATTCCTCAACTCTATGGTTTACCTCAGCTGATCATAAGTTGAGCCAACTTGAGTATGAGCTCCAAAATGTACAATCTAAGATGACCTCTAAAGGAGACATAGAACAAATCAATAATCGGTTGGATAATATCATGCAACATGTAAAGGGTAAACAATATGGCCCAAATCTGGCCCATATCAACCAAGGAGGATCTTCAGTTCAAAATCATGGACAAAATAACCATGTTGGATGACTTTTCCAGCTCAATCAAAATCCAACTTATTCGTAACCGTGGAACATGATGCCGAAAGTGGATATGTGCAATTTGATGGTAAGGATCCCCTGAATTGGATAAATCAAATGGATAACTTCTTTGAGTTACATCAAACACCATCAAGATAGAAGGTGACATTGGCATCCCTGTATCTTAAACCAAACCAATTTTTTTGGTATCGATGGTTATGTGCTCAGAGGCAAAAGAATGGTCTCGGTGTCACTTGGATAACATTTACCGAGGAGTTACTATTGCACTATAGTGATAGTGTTTCAGAGAACTACTTTAGTCCATTAGCAAATTTACGGAAAACAGGATCAGTCAAATATTATGTACATCAATTCCATAACCTATCCTTAAGGGTGGAGAATATTCTAGAAGAGAATTTAAATGACGTGTTTCTTGGGGATCTTAAGGACCACATCCAGCATGAGGTACAAATGTTTAATCCAATCAAGCTTTCTGATTCTATTATCATGACACATCGAGCAGGTGAAAAATTTCTTTGTAGTAAGAAGCTACCTTTCATTAACACCAAAGACCATAGTATCTCTTCCCCTTCATTTTCTAGGCCAAATAGACTGACTCCTCAACAAATGGAAGAAAAGAGAGAAAAAGGATTATGTTTTAACGGTGATAACAAATATGGACCGGGACACAATTGTGCTGAGAAGAAGTTGTTCTATATTGAAAGAGGTAAGCAGGATGACGAGGAAGTTGAAATGATAGGAGAGGCTGATGAACCAATGGAAGATGAAGTCTAGGATTTTTGTAGCCTACTATCTATTCCCAATGCAGTGGTGGGTAGTGGTTACTCCATGGATTTCAATCAACGTTATTGGCTTGCAAAATCTAAAGAGGATAAGAATGTAATTATCATTGTTATGTAGATAGACTCGCCATGTATGCTCATTTTTGTTCCATATGGCACAATCCACTTATACAAGCCAGTATGGTTTCATACGTATTTTATGGATATAGTTTGAATAGGCTACATGGAACCACAATTATAGTTAGTAAGTAATCGTGTTCCTATATTTCATAAGATAATTTTCAAACTTAATTTATTCTCATGTCTAGGTTCTTAATTGGCTCGTACATTCATTATGTTATCACCCTAAAATCTGATGGGATAGAAACGAGGTAGTAAAAAAAGTATTAGAGGGGTATCTACTATTGCTTTGCTATCAGATAAGCAGGAGATATGGGTGGATTAAGTGGCCATCAACTTGCAAAATGGTGGTATAACACATCTTCATTTCACACCTCTCACCTAAAAGGACCCCCCATTTTTAGCATTATATGGTTACCATCGACCTTCTATCACTTCCTCCTTGAGGGTGAAAACTAAGGTCAGAGATGTTGAGAAACACATTCAACATCAACAACAGGTTTTGGCTAGTTTGAAGGAGAATTTAGCGTTAGCACAAAATAGGATGAAACAATAAGAAGATCAACAACGTAGTGAAAGACATTTTGAAATTGGTGACTAGGTTTTTGTATGTATCCATCCTTACAAATAGATTTCCCTAAAGCAACAAAAAAATGACAACAAACTTGCTCCTAAATATTATGGCCCTTATCAGGTTCTACAGAAAATTGGCAGTGTTGCTTGTAAACTAGTGTTGCCTCCATCTTTACACATACACCTAGTACTCCATGTTTCATGCCTGAAGAAGGTTATTGGAAAGAAATTTGAAGCCTAGACAACATTACCTAAACTTGAAGTGGAAGGAAGAATTATTTTGGAGCCAGATAAGATTCTGTAAACACGTACTAAGAGGCTGAGAACCAGAGACATGAAGGAATATTTGATCAAGTGGAAGAATATGAGCATAGAAGATGCAACCTAAGAGGATGATGGTTTTCTGTAGCAACATCCAGGATTATTCAACGTTGAGGACAACGTTGGTTTGAAGGGGAAGGGCATGCTACGCCCTTAACCTATTGCTTGTATTAGGATATGAGTAGCCGACTTGTGGCTTACCATATCATTTTATTATATCATTTATACTTTCTCATGCTTAATAGGTCAGCCTTGGTGATGTCCATAGCATATGAAGAGTATATATATGGGATTTTAGTATAAAATTTTAGGTAGTATTTCATTATCATTTGAGCATTTGAGTCTTATTATATGGTTTGGAGATTGCCCCATCGAAGTGGAGAAGCTATTCTAATTGCATATTGAGATCATTATTCTGAAATATTGTGTTATTTGGTGTTATATTGTTCGTCATAATCTAAATTATACAAGTAATTTCATTACACCCTTCTTCTTGTACATTGCATCTAAGAAGCCTCCTTCGTGGCCTTCCCATGAACAATTGCACGCAATCCTTCAACCTATAATTCAAAGAGAAATAAATGAATGAGCTTAGGTTAAGAAATGCTAAGAAGACTTCCTTAAGGATGATTAGGGTTTCTTTAGGGCAGATGTCATCTTGTGATCCCTATGGATTTGATCCAAGGGTTAAGAATCAACCCTGCAATTGTTAGGTGAGAATAGTCATATTATGGTTGTAAATTTTAAATAAATCAAATGTATGTGTAAATGGGTGAATGGGGCCACTTAGGACTCTAATGTGTTAAGTTAAAAATGTAACCCTTCTAGTAGGTATTTTTGAATGATTCTTGGGCATTAAAGAAAATGTTTCAAGAGAACTAAGGTAAATAAGAATACAAGTTTATTAAATGTGGAATGAATGTTAATTTCTTTTGAGGGAAACTATTTAACCTGGTAAGAGAAATTAATGGACACTTATCTAGAGATGATAATTAAATTGATATTTGAACTGGATTAAGAATAATTAATTATTAACCTAGACATAATCTATCCTTTGTAATGTGAAAATTGCTGTCGGAATTGAATTAAACATATATTAGGGTTTGATACCCTTATAACTTAAAACAAAATAAAAATTATCATGGCTTTTTGGATAATTTTTTAAGGATTAATGTCATTTTGGAATTTCTAATTCGTGGGATTTACACTTGGTATCAGAGCCATGGGTTCAACGCTTTGACCCCAGGAACACTTTGAAACATAAGACATAACAAGAAAACATAGTGCAACTATAAACCTAGATCACACAACATTACATGATATTTTAAATGAAGAAAACCTTGAAAACTCAAACAAAATCTACAGTAATACACTAACTCTAACCGTTGTATATGTTGGAGGAGTGTACCAAATGAGGGGTTCTTTCACGTGGACCTAGAATTTGCACCCCTACACCAAGTAGTAGTAGCCATATTGCCCCAGATACTTTAGACAGGGAAATATGTTAATGCTTCTATATGCATAGGATCCTTGGGAGGGAGACATAGTAGACATGATAAGGAGTCATATCAGTAGAGGCTTGTGCACCTTCCCTACATGGTGATGAGCATAGGGTGGATAACTCCCACATGTCCAGTCATTCAGATGAGATTCACCACAGCGAGGTCTTGGAAATAGGGATACAGGACATACCGATAGATCTAGGAGCCCTAGGCAGCATGATGATCAGGTTGAGAGACCTAGAGGAAGAAAATATACAATGGTAGATGACATCAAAGAGATCCTGTAACTCCTTCCATCTCATTTTATTGGGGACACTAGAGGATTTCAGGAAGAGGCATGGTTCGTCATCTTGAGTGGATGCTTCAAGCTATGTCCGTGTATCAGCAACACGAGAGATCGTGTTTCCATCCACCTTCTGAGAGATGAAGACCGGGTTTGGTGGAGGACTGAGGAGAAGAAGCTCTATGTGGATTCCAAGATAGTCACCTTGTAGCTCTTCGAGGAGCAGTTCATGAGTAGATAATTATTGAGGAGGTTCATTCAACAGAGGATAGATGAGTTCTATGACCTACATTAGGCATCCATGATAGTGGTATAGTACGAGAGTCCCTTCCTAGACCTACTTCAGTATGTAGAATATATATAGGAGGAGCAGGTGAGGATCCATAGGTTCATTAGAGGCTTGAACCTGGACATTGGAGGGGTAGTGCATATTGATTTCCCTCGACCTCTAGTAGAGGTCGTTGAGAAGGCCTACATTGTGGAGGAGACTATGGGGAAGATGGACCAGGCCAGAGATAGAGTGCGGAGTTGTATCCAGTAGATGCAAGATAGCAGACTAAGGGGATCAGCTCCTCCTCCTCATGGTGGACATGGTTCTATACAGTCTTCATTTAGACCACCACATCAACCACCTCAGCAGTAGCAGCAACAAAATATCCCCCCATTTAATCATCCATAGAGATTCGATGCTTATAGGGGACATTGTATGGGGCCTTGTCCTAGGGGCCCAGTCAAGACATAGGAACCACCTAGAGCTCAGTCAGCAGGATCCTGTCAGCAGTGAGCATAGTAGTCTTCAACAAGATCATCAGGATCCACGACACAAACCACTAGAGTACTTGTAGGATCCATTTCTCATTGGAGGGGACCTGGTAGTTGTTATGGGTGTGGAATACTTAGGCATCATTGGAGAGAGTGCCCTATGAACCGTAATAACAAGGGTAAGGAAAAAGTTTCAGATCCTACTATAGGAGACATGGCTAGGAGCCACATGATATATGCAGCGGTCAAGAACCACGAGGAAGAGCATCAGAGCAAGGTGATTGATACGAAAGGTAGCATTGATGGAATTTTTATTCCTATTTTATTTGATTCAAGATCCTCAGATTCTTTTATTTCCCCATTTGTAGTAGAGTGATGCAGGCTCATAGAAATTAGGCAGATCCATAGTTAAGATGTGGAGATTTCTTCTGGAGCCAAGCTCACAATGGACTCCTTAGTCAAGGAGTGTATAGTTTACCTACGACCCTTTTCCACGACCTTCGATCTTCATATCCTTCCTTTGGGTTCCTATGGAATTATCCTCGGCATGGATTAGTTATCTGCACACAAGGCCATGGTTGATTGTTATAGTAAATATCATGTGCAAATGATTTGGGAGTGGAGAAAGTGATAATTTGATTTAGGAGACCCACCTCTATTCGCACCATATCCACTATGCAACTTAAATGGTGTACACGATAAGGTTTCTAGTTATATGCTATCACGGTTAGTGAGAAATAATAGGATAAGTCTAGTGGGTTGTCACTTTATGATCATCTTATCTTGAGGGAATTTTGGATGTCTTTCTAGGGGAACTGCTAGGGTTACCTCCCCCACGTGAGATAGATTTTCATATTGATCTAGTTCCAGAAGTAGATCCTATCTCGCGAGCACCTTATAGGATGACTACCCATGAGCTCTGTCAAATCAATTTGTAGATTGAGGGCATTATGGAGAAAGACCTAATCCATCCTAGTGTATACCCTTGGGGTGTAATGGTGATTTTTGTAAAGAAGAAGGATGGATCTCTATGTTTGTGTATTGATTATTGTTAGCTGAACAAAGTAATGATCAAGAATCATTACATCCTTCCACGTATTGATGATTTTTTTGATCAGGTGAAGGGAGCCACATTATTTTCCAAAATAGATCTTAAGTCTAGATACCATTAGCTGAGAATTATGGAGGTAGATATTCATAAGACAGCCTTTCGTATAATATATGGCCACTACGAGTTCATAGTAGTGCCTTTTGGTCTGACGAATGCCCCTGAAATACTCATGAGTTTGATGAATGGGGTATTCCATACATTCTTAGATCACTTCATGCTCATATTTCTTAATGACATTTTTATTTACTCATCTATGCATGAGGAGCACGAGGAGAACCTTCGCCAGGTTCTGGAGTGTCTTCGTGAGGAGAACCTTTACGAGAACCTGGAGAAGTGTGCATTATTTCACTCAGAGGTGCAGTACTTGGGTCACATCATTTCTAAGGAAAGTATCATTGTCCATACTTCAAAGATTCAAGATATTATGGATTGGCTCACATCAACTATTGTGACTGAGGTGTGTAGTTTCATGGGGTTGGCAGGTTACTACAGGAGATTTTTTGAGGAATTTTATTAGATTGTGCACCCCATCACTTCCCTTCAGTGGAAAGGGAAGAATTTTTTTTTTTTAATGGATGTGATCAGGCCTTCAGTACACTGAAGATATGCCTTACGTCAACACCAATTATCGCAGTGCCAAATACACATAGAGAGTTCTTTGTTTGTACAGAATATGCTTCCTTGGCATGACTAGGAGATGTATTGATGTAGGAGGGCTATGTAGTTGCCTTTGAGTCTCCCAAAATCAAGGATCATGAGATCAATTATCTAACTCGTGACATGGATCTTGCAGTAGTTGTGCATGCTTTGGTTTGATATAGAAATTTCCGTCTGGGCCGGAGATTTATTCTTAGGACTGGTAACTTGATTCTTCATCGCCTCTTCACATAAACCAATCTCAACGCTCATCAGCGGTGTTAGATGGATTTTCTTTGCGAGTATGATATGGAGATAGAGCACGTAAAGGGGAAAGATAATGTTGTTACCAATGCTTTTGGTACGTGGAGACATTTTGTTTTGGCTACTTAATGGGTACGGATTTGTGGAGCAGGATTTTATAGTAGCTTCCTCATGACAGTTTCTACCTTACATCTAGAGCAGAGATTGAGTCTCAGAGACCCCTTGAGGGGAAGTTTGATGGTTTTATAGTATATTTAGATGGACTTCTCAAGCATATAGGGATGCAAGTTTGAGACATGATATCTTGGAAAAGACTCATCGTGCACCTTATTTAGCCCATCTAGGGGTGAAGAAGATGCATGCCACATTGAGACAAATATACCATTGGAGATGACTTTGAAGAGATGTAGATCAATTTGTGTCACTATGTTTAGAGTGTCAGAGGGTGAAGGCTGAGAATCAGCATCCAGCTGGCCTTCTTTACTCACATGTTATCCTGGAGTGGAAATGGGATGCCATTTTCATGGATTTTATAGTAGGGATACTGACGTTGAAATACCAACACGATGCCATCATAGTCAGGGTGGATGGATTGATGAAAGTGGATCATTTTACTCCAGTGAAGACCACCTATATAACTAACTTGCAGTGCCAAGAGAGTACCTAGATGATATTAATAGATTGCATGGGATTCCATCGAAGATCATCTATGACCGTGATTCCTTATACACATCGCACTTCTAGAATACCATGCAGTAGGCCCTTGGGACGAGTATTAACTTTAGCAAAACCTATCATCGAAAGAAAAATGGACAGATGAAGTGGGTGAATCAGATTTTAGAGGACATGCATTAGATGTACGTCATGGATCACCAGTCGAAGTGGGAGGAGTATATGTATTTGGTGGATTTTTCCTACAACAACAGTTTTAAGAGTTTGATTGCCATGGAACCTTTTCAAGCACTTTATGGAAGGGAGTGCAGGACACCGTTTAGTTGGGATAGATTATAGGATAGAGTATTTATTAGACAAGCTTTGTTATAAGACATGGAGCAACAAGTTATTTTGGTTCATCAGAGGTTGTAGGAGGCACATGACAAGCAGAGGAAGTATGCATATCAGAGGAGAGTCGACCATAGTTATTAGGTGGGCATGAAGGTTTTTCTTCTTTTCAGACCTCGTAAGAGTCCTATCCATTACGGAAAGGGCTCTAAGTTGTCTACTATATTTTTGGATCCATTGGAGATCCTAGAATGGATCAGTCTGTTAGATTATCATCTATCCTTGAAACCCATCTTGTCTCACATGCATGATGTGTTTCACGTATATATCCTTGGGAGATATATCCCAGATCCATCTCATGTATTGGATTGAACCGTATTACAGGTGCAGGAATATGGGTAGATGATAGTGGAGCCCATGTGTATTTTAGAGTGCAAGACCCTGGGTCTTTGAGGCCAAGAGATTGATCAGGTGCAAGTCTAGTGGGACAAGTATGATGATACTGCTACTACATGGGAGGATGCTACATTGCTAAGAGTTCAGTTTCCACACCTATTTCAGTGACTTATAGGAGGAATTCGAGTCTAAGGGGAGGGGGATGTAGTTTCCACTCCTATTCGAAACTTATTATATTTTGATTTTGATTACTATTTACTATAGACATGGATGTTATTATATCATTTTGGTTTAGCATGCTATTAGATGATAGAGATATTTTTATTATTGATGGATTTTAATTCATATTATGATTGTGTGGATTCTTAGATGCATAGAGAGGCATATTATATTGATGATGATGATGATGTTGTTGGCATAAATATTACTAACATTTGGAATTATCTTCGTGTTGAGTAGGATTTATCATTTGAACTAATCTTGTGATCTTGTTGATATTGGTAAAAATATAGAATTGAGATTTTGTTGGAATTTTAGACAAATGATAACATTTTTTGATTTAGATGATGATTTAGCTATATGAGGATGATTATTAATTTGTTTGCATATATTATATCTTTGGTGTTTTGATAAGGCCATGACAACCAAAGAATGTATTGTGTTTGGTGGGTCCCTGGTTTTGGTCAAAGGAATTCACACAAATGCCAGTTAATAAACTTTCGCTACTATCAGGTCTAGAATCATCAACATCCGCTTATCTATTACAGCTTCCCCTGCTCCATTTTTAGATAAATAATATTTGTTAGATTTGTAGTAAGGACTAGTGCTACTGTCTCTATTATTACAAATGAAGATTTATTCAAGAGGATCGAATTACAAAAAAAGCTAGCATCTTACACATGATTGTTAGTTTTTGATACTTAACCAAATGCATCACACATGTGAGTAGTTCAATGTGAATGTGGAAAGGGATGTGACATATGAAAAAAAGAATAAAGGGAAGAAGAAACTATGTTTTTTAATTAACGATCATGTAAGACATGTACAAATAAAGAATAATGCAACTGCCAAATGTAGACAGTCAGAGAATAGGGTAGACAGAGAAGCCAAATAAGAAGACAGGAGGAGTATATTGGTAGGGTGGGACAAAGGGAAACACAAAGGGGTTTAAGAGTGTGGGAAAGGGTTTAGAGAAATTAGGAATGATTCCTCCTTATTGCAAGACTGTAGTAGCATGTGGAATGTACGATGGAAACACCGAATGAGATGTTTAGAAGAAATACAAGTGGGAGGATAGAAACAAAGGGAGATGAAGAGGGGTATAGACTTATGGATTTTAGGGTGGAGATTTGTAATGGCAAGGAAAGAATAATGGCAGAGCCAATTCAAAACTATACCTTTGAATAACTGGTTGACATGTCTATCAATTGTAAGAAGGAGAAAAGTTGTGTTGTTGAAGATGGAAAGAAAAATGTTTATGGAGATATATCAAAGTGCAAGGAGTGGGCAAACAATGCTTCTGAAGAAAATAATATTTTTAAATTTTTTGCCATGCATTTATTGGGTAGTTAAAACATATGTAAATGTAAGAAGAATTGAACTGAAGATTTCATGTGACATGACAAATACAAAAATATGTGGAGTGAACCTAGCATCCTAAATGTATCGAATACATGCCAATTTTAGATTGGGGTTTTTGTCCAACTATGAGGTTAATTAATAGGGTTAATCATTATTCACGTTAGTTGATGTTGCATTTAAAGGGGGAAAATAAATAAAGTGAAAATGTAATTGGTTCTATGTGTGGGACCCATCTGCAATGACAAATTCTTGTATAACATTCTAGCCCTTGTTTAAAATTTTAATCTCGAGTAATTGCATGAAATAGTTGATACACAAACAAGCATTGGCAATTGAGATCTTACAATGACTAGTCATATGATTAAAAGGTAGTTGAAGATTGTGGATTTTTTTTCCCACACATATTCCACGGCTAAGATTTTTTAAACCCAAATAATATCTTCTATTTATGCTTCACTTAAGAATTTTAATCTCACAAAGAGGATACAAGAAAAAATGACGAAACTCAATTTTTATAGGGTTTGAAACCCAGGCAGAATGGATTCATTGTGTAGAAATTTATAACCTCCATATCTACTTGTAAACTCAAGTAAGTGTAGGAAAGTAGATGGTGGGAGAATAAACATTGTTAATTGAGACATGGAGTAATCAACAATATCAATGTAACGTAGATTTTATCTGTCTATTAATCTTGTTGATTTTTTATTCTATGACATCGAGGTTTTCAATTGGATGAGATTCAATTCGATAGGTAAGATGTGGAATGAACGAAATCTTATAAATTAAAATGTAGGAAATTAAATACATGCATGTCTCACAACTATTCCGTGAATTAAATTGTTCCTAATTGAAAAATATCTACTATATCTATTCCCCTTAATCATCTCAACCTCGTGCACATTATTCGTGTGAGTGGAATGCAAGCTTAAAAGGGCCAAAATAAGAATTTGTGAGAATTCAATAGGGTCCCAGTTCAAATCCCAACATGGGAATTAAATCCATGCATGTCCCACACATATTCCCTGACTTAAATTGTTCGTACCCAAATAATATTTGTTATTTGCTCCATTTTATTGTCTTGATTTCACACACATTTTTCTCATGAATGGAATTCATGTTTAAAGGGATCAAAATAAAAAATGAGGAAAACCAAATAAACCCCATGTGTAACGCCCACAAAATTGACACACAAATACAACAATTAAAATACTGGAATAATTTTTTTTACTTACACTACTTGATACATGACAACACAAGGGATTTCTTAGGAAAATGCATAACACATTATATTCTTGCACAAACATTATCCCACATAGGTAACATGAAAATTAAATAATGCACATCAAGGCCACCTTTCCCAAATGACAAGACATAACATAACAATTCAACTACAATATAAACTTTCGTATAGGCACCATCTATAATGAAACACTTTCATGGCTTACATATTTATTACAATCCTATTTAATTCTAGACCTTAATTAATCGAAAATAATTTAACATGTAGTTCTTCATTCTTTGTTAAACTAGACTACATTATCTTTATCTTGCTTTACATTCTACTTGTAATGGTTCCATCTTACTTTTCTCTTTTATATTATCGTAATAGAAATATGTAGCTTGATTTTTGGTAGGAAAACATGTACACACATGATCCTATTAGTTTTTGTGATAAGGATTTATTTTGTAAGTTGCATTTTTTTTTGGATTCGTAATTTATCTCAGTTGGAACAAAGGAGGTTCATATGGAAAAAATAGAGTTTATTTGTCCAAGAGTAAATAGACTATGTGTTCTTTTCATATTAGAATTTAATTACTAAGGTTACTCTATTTTGTTATAAGTTATTACAACTAACCTAATATCCCATCTACTTCCCTTAAATGTTTAGTCATCAAGGTCCGAAGGAGTATGATTTCACACTCAACCAAGTTTGGATTATTCTTAGGCAATTTACATATTAGATGTGTGTTACAAGGGGACATTCAATTAAAATTTTATACACTCTATGATCTTCTAGTGACTATCCTTCTCACAGGAAAAAAAATATTAATTGTGTGGTTTATCTTAATTCTTGTAAGATTTCCACATTTGAGTAATTCCCATTAGCACCAAAAGGACCTACACTGTACCAAAAATATAAATTATGGAATACAATATGCTTACCCCACAACTTATACACAACTAGAACACTCCTTCCATGAAAACACCCCTTTTTATTAGGAGAAAGGAATTAAAACTCAACAAGTTTCATAGCTAGTTATCTTATGACGTGGGTTCCACTCATGTTCCAAACCCTCATTTCATAATTACATTACATGCTTAGCGTTAAATCTATGGGATGAATCAATATTTTTTATTTACATAAGGTTCAACACCTCGTTAGTGACAAGTTTAGAGGTTTATACTAGGTACAAGATTCGTAAAGTGAAACCGAAGGGTACAACACATCATCACAAGGTTCTATCAAAGAAAGACACATGAGAGTAGAACTATTACATGGTAAACACTATCACTCCTAATTAGGATGGTCGTGGTAAGAGTGGGGATCACTGAATATGGAAAAAATATCAAGTTGTTCTCGACTGTATATTGTGAAATCTCACCTACTAGCCATGTAGTAATCGAGGAAAGATGAAGAATTGATGGTGTTTCAAGAACAATTCCATTTTATTTTATAAAAAGATCATTCTTCCCTATATTCATGATGTAAGTTTCACAACATAGCTATAAATGAAATCAAAAATAGCATTAACTAATATTAGCTAACTCTTACAAAAAATCGATAACAATGAACAATTATAGGTTTTCTTAAAACTTCTTGCACGACAAGGACAATTTTTTATATGAAAGCAACTAGGAAAATGGCACTTTATTATAAATGTAACAATACATACTTTTTCTCATTATCATATATAAATTATAACAATACATAAATCAATTACAACCATGCCATTTCGCCATCTTATTGTGCCATGCAAAATCAAGTGAGCCTGTGTCAGCGAGAAATCACTGACATGGCATCCACCTAGATCCAGTATCATTATCATATTTAGTTTTCCATTTAAATAATAATAATAATGAACATGCAACAAGAGATATTTTCATACAACTATTTCTAAGTTTTAAAAAAAATTCACGATAGTTTATTGTCTTGACTAAGATCCTGCGACCTTATTTTACATTTTTCTAATAGCTACGAAAACGTCTAAATTTGGCTTACAGGCTGAGGAACCATGTTTGAAAAATGTCTTCCGATGTAATAGAAAACAACAGTTAATTTCCTTCGTGTACACTTGTAATGCCCACATTTTCAACACAAAATACCACGCTAAAATTATTAAAATAATATATTTTTACTTTAATTGCACGTTACACAACATCACATGCAATTGAAACTCAACATCAAGTAGGACACTTACATAATCTTGAACTCACTCATATAATAGGATAACATAGGGTACACATCAATGTCTTACTCAAACGATGTAAATTAAGACAATGACCTAATTAAAGTAAGAAACACAAGATAGGCATACTCCAAGACATGGCCTTTTCATGGTTTACATATTCATTACATTTAGGTTTCTATTCGATGAGTTTATAGTTTTCAACAATATTAAACACATAAGGTTTAGAAATTCCTATTTTTCAAACATCAATAACTTTATTTTAAAGTGCATTAGTCTGTAACATAGAATGCATGGTTGGTTCCTTTCTCCAATTCCATTAGTTATCCATAACTCATTTGTTAAAAAAATTCATTTTAAACAACTATGATTCTCCTAATATTCCATTATTATGTTAAAGTTTTATTTATGAAAAATTGTTTGGTTGAGTATCATTTTCTAAAGAACAAATAACATGGGACCCTTCATTCCTTGACAAGTAGGTTGCATATTTTTGTTTAACATTTCACCTATCAAGGTTCCTTTAGAATTTTCTCGTTTATGTTATGAAGATAACTTTATATATCTTGATTGTGATTAGAATTGTATATACACACATGCACCTTATAATATTTGACGTAAGTATTTTTTTGAGAGAGTCATGTTTACTTGGTTTGGAAAAATACTCTCATTTCGAGGAAAATTCACAGGAAGAAAAAAGAAGTTTCCCAGATCAATAGGAAACTTAACCTGAGTTAATTTCATAGCATTATTTAATACTAACAATACGCTCTTTTAATCTTCAAGTTATTATAACCAACTATGCAGATTAACTAATTAAGTTGTATCATTCTTGATTCACAATCTGTTGCTCCAATTAGCAATTCATATTTTTATAATTATATTGTGCACGGAAGTGTACTTCACACTTGTGTTCCCGTTATAGAGATTTTTCTTTTAGTTATGTGACGAATTTCAAATTTTGAACTACTTTTGTTCCATCATCTTAAGGATTCACTCTCAATATAAATAGGTTAATTATATGTTTTGAATCATTTATTCTACTTCTTTAGTGATTCTAGGTTTAATATATTCATATCTATGCCAAGGGTTTTGCTAAAGTTCACAAGTCCAACTAGAGTGGAATCTACTTAACTGATCAAGGGATCATTTTTGAAAGTTCCCCAAACATACCTAAATGGTGTTAGTGCATAAGATCATTTCGAGATCTTTCCAACGACTATTTGAACGTGACAAATGAACATCGGGAGCTCTAGATATGTCCAGTCAAAGTTCAAACAGTAGGAAAGTCAACTCTAGTCAACTAGTCAATATTGGACCAATGGCACTGTGGCACGTGGCGAAAAGGCAAAGAGAGTTATTCATTGGTTTTTTATCTCTGGTCTTTGACGGTCATAAAAGATTACTCACAGGCCGCCGTGTGGGCTATGGTATTATCGCCAACGTGGTGGGTCCACACACCACCATGTGGCTTGCCACCATGAATTGAATACGATCGATTTACCTATCAAGGGACGACATCGAGCTATTTAGCTGAGTCATGCAAGTACCAAGTTAATTATTTCTACACACATTGTATGGGTTGAAATTATATTATCTTGGTAAGTCCACTTTCCAAATGCCATGCATATATGCCAAACCGATATATATTAATGTTTATGCATTAGTATTAAACCATACAAACCCGCCAACCGCCAAACATGCCAAGAATCCACGTAGTGGATAAGTGGTGGAAGGAGGTGAAGTGGCGTAAGGGGGCTAACTCATGCATGGAGATCCACGTGAATGAAGGGGTGGCTAAGGTTTAATTAAAACCTTAGCAAAAATAAAGGGGCCACCTAATGTGCGATATACCCACTTAAATAAGCAAGCCACTCCCTATGGGATTTTTATCCCATTAAATATGCAACGCCGCCCAATTTGGGATTAAACATGCTAATCCACCACTATGGGGAATATTATCCCAATTTTCATGTACGGGATTAGGTTAATATGAGCCTAAGGATGATATGCAAATGCATATTTTAAGGGCCCTAATTTTGTATAAATAGGGAACCCATTTGCATTGTAAACACACACGGGTGCAATAGAGAAGCTCATTTCTAGGGCACGAAAAGGTGGACTCATTAGCCCGAGAAGCTTATTATTTGTTAAGCTTATTTGTGGGATGTGGAGAATTAGTAACAGGGAAATTTTAATATAGTTTTGTAAAACTATATTAAATTCCTAAAATTACTATAGACAAATATTGTTTATTGGCCTATTATTTTAGGCAATAGTAGATGTAATATTTGTGATTGGGAGTAAATTATAAACTACCCAATAGGCCCATTGAGCCACACTAGTTACTTGCAAATCTTGGATTGTCGACCGGAGTGCTAGTATCACATTGATAGCGTCGGGAAGGCCGATCAAAGCTGAAGGAGATTGTGCATCAGGAAGGTGAAGAATAATTTGACTGATCATCAGAAGTTTTCGAAGAGCTGGTGTACTGATAGGCAAGTAAAATTTCATTATATTTTCTTGTGAAATTACTATTGTAACTTATAATTTTTGACTAGTGGAACGGTTCGACCACGAACTCGAAGACATAGGCAATTACTGAACTCCATAATCATTCTTTTTGCAGTTGTCTTTAATGTCTTGCATTTATTTTAAATTGATTACTTAAAACGAGAAAACTATCAGTAAATAATTAAAGCCTACAAGGGTCCGACATCAGGTAGTAATAACTTGATTATTTTCAGATCAAGTTGGTATCAGAGATGGTGATCGACACTTGCAAACTTTTTAATCTCTGAAGCAAGTTTGGTATCAAAGATGGTTTAGCTCCATATTTATTTTTCAGTAAATCTGATTAACATAGTGATTGCTTACAGATTGGTGCAGTTGGTTCAATTTGTGTGAACAGGGTACGAGTGCATTATGGGAAAGATGTCTAAACAGGTGAAGCTCGATGAGTTTGAAGCTTAGAATCATCAGATCCAGGAAGAGAACTCTCTCCTGCGATCAATGTATTACTCTTTGGAAGAGGAGAATGCTTGATTGAAATCAGAACTACAAACCAAGGATGAGCTCTTGGCAAGGTTGCAGTGTGGTGATAAGAGAAAGGAGATACCTTCAACTTCATATGCAGTGACCATGGAAAATGACTGCACTATAAGTTGCTCACCAATAGAATCTTTTTCTTCCTCCCATTCGGTTTTAGATTCAGGTAATGAAGTCCTTGGTTTGTTTGAAAAGCATACTAGAGGAATTGGATCCAAATTATTAGATAAAATGGGATTTGATGGAAGAGGCCTTGGTAAAAATGGCCAAGGTATTACTAACCCAATACAGGTCAAGGATCGTCATCATTTTATAGGTTTGGGTTATCCTAGTGCGGGGATGGAAATTGGAGAATGCTCTAAGAACGTTGATGGGAGACAAGCTTCTGAAAGCAAAGTGAATACCCCACTAGTCCTGCAAGAAGATTCTGAGTAAGAAACTTGTGCTTCATCATCACAGGTAGGATGTTGTAAGAGAAATCAGTGAAGAGGTAATGAGAATCCACCTCTAGTTTCTTACCATAATCATAAGCACAATAAAACTTCTAATCCACTTTTTTAGCTTAAGAAGTATGGTTATGATTTTCAGAAGATGTGGAATTCCTTTCCATGTACTTTTTGTGGATTGCATAATCATTCTGTGGCCAGATGCTGGAAAAGAAGGACGTTGATGAAGAATTTGATGCCATTCGTCAGGAACAAGGAAAAGCAAAAAGACCAATCTCGTCATGCAGAGTCAAGAAATGGTAGAAAGAGTTCCTCATCCCAGAAGAAGGAGATTAAGAGGAATTTTTGTGGTCATTTCCAAAGGAATGGGCATTGGGTGGAAAATTGCTAGAAATTACATCCATCTCACCATCAGAGTAATGGAAATCCAAATATGGAATGGAGGCCTATTACAAAGGAAAAAGAAGTTTCTACTCGACCACCAGTTGACAAGTCAACCCAGGACAAGGTAATACCTAAAAGTGAAAGTCCTTTAAAATGGGTAAGTCAACAATTTTTCAATTATATATTACATAATTCAGATTGATGAATCGTATGTAGTATTAAGTTTGGAGTTCAGATTTTGTGAGAAAATGTTGAGAGAAAGGTTTACCATACTCAATGGATTTTCTTACTTAGAAAATTTGATTAATGCTCTAAACATATCTCTTAATCAGCTTGTGAGTACCTGTTACAGCTTGGACATAGGAATTAAATCATATAAAGCTTGGAGATTGATCTGTCATTTTTGCAGACAGTAGAGTTCACAGAGATCAGCTCGGAACTAGAGGCATTGTGGCCATGTAGCAGAATGGTAGCTGAATCATCATTGGCATGGACATCGGGTTGGAAATTCATTCTGTGGAGAATCCATTATGGGCTTCTAATAGAATGGTACCTGATATAATTTTTCAACAAAAGGAGCTCTCAAAAGATCAGCTCAGAACTTCATTCTGTGTAGAGGCATTGTGACTGTGTAGAAGAATGGTAGATGAATCACCATTGGCATTAATGTTAGGTCAGAACTTCATTCTGTGTAGATGCATTGTGACCGTGAAATAGAGTGGTAATTGATATTAGTGTGTCAACAAGAAGAGCTCTCAAAAATCATCTCAGAACGTTATTCGTGGCCAAGGCATTGCAACCACACATTCGAATGGTAGTTGATCAATAGACTTAGCATCGTGTATTGGAGGATCAAGGTCTTGAAAGAGACTTAGCATCATGTATTGGAGGCATTGAGGTCTGTAACAGACTTAGCATCGTGCATTGGAGGCTCAAGGTCTTGAAAAAGGCTTAGCATCATGCATCGGAGGTGTTGAGGTCTACAGAGACTTAGCATCATGCATTAGAGGCTCAAGGTCTTGAAAGAGGCTTAGCATCATGCATCGGAGGCATTGAGGTCTACAGAGAATTATCATCATGCATTGGAGGTTCGAGGTCTTGAAAGAGGCTTAGCATCGTGCATCAGAGGCATTGAGGTCTATAGAGACTTAGCATCATGGATTGGAGGATTGAGGTCTTGAAATAGGCTTAGCATCATGCATCGGAGGTGTTGAGGTCTGAAAAGGTACAACTCATTTTCCATCATCAACATCGGATCGATCATAGCTCTACATAACATGGAGTCGCTCTAAACCAGTTTGGATTATGCGGAATCAACTCAGAGCCAGGAGCTGTGTTATAGCGTAAAAGAAGATCCTTGTTGTCAAATATCAAGAAGCTTATCACTGCACAGAAAGAGTGTTGAGGTTTCATTTAGAAACTTAGTACCATATAGCTAAGGCGTGGAGGTCTTCTTCGGATATCAAAGTGGCGCAGCGGAAGTGTGGTGGGCCCATAACCCACAGGTCCAGGATAAGAGAAAGGTTTTCAAAGTGAGAAGGTTGGAGACGAGAAGACCCAAGGGTCTATTGTAGTAGAAATTCCAAGGTGGCAACAGAGTTTTTAGATTTAGGACGGCATGGCAAAGTGTTCCAATATAAGATTTTTGGGACAAAAAGCTTTTCTCAGTGGGGAGGTGTGATCAGGGATCATTTTTGAAAGTTCCCTAAACATCCCTAAATGGTGTTAGTGTAGAATAAAATTTCGAGAGATTTCCAACAGCTGTGAGAATGTGACAAATGGACATCAGAAGCTCTAGATATATCCGGTCAAAGTTCAGATAGCAGGAAAGTCAACTCTACTCAACTAGTCAATATTGGACAAATGGCACTGTGGCACGTGGTGAAAAGGCAAAGGGAGTTGTTCGTTGGTTTTTGATCTCTGGTCTTCGACGATCATAAAATATTGCTCATAGGCTACCGTGTGGGCTATGGTATTATCATAGATGTGGTGGGTCCTTAAGCCACCACGTGGTTTGCCACCATGAATCGAATACGATTGATTTGCCTATCTAGGGACGACATCAAGCTATTTATATGAGTCATGCAAGGATCGAGTTAATTATTTCTACACACATTGTATGGGTCGAAATTATATTATCTTCGTAAGTCCACTTTCCAAATTCCACACATATTTGTCAAACCGCTATATATTAATGTTTATACATTAGTATTAAACCATACAAAACCACCAACCGCCAAACATGCCAAGAATCCACGTAGTGGATAAGTGGTGGAAGCTTCCACGTGGAAGGAGGTGAAGCGGTGTAGGGGGGCTAACCCATGCGTGGAGATCCACGTGAATGAAGGGGTGGCTAAGGTTTAATTAAAACCTTAGCAAAAATAAAGGGGCCGCCTAACGTTGGATATACCCACTTAACAAAGCAAGCCGTTCCCTATGGGATTTTTATCCCATTAAATATGCAATGCCACCAAATTTGGGATTAAACATGCTAATCCACCACTATGGGGAATATTATCCCAATTTTCATGTACTGGATTAGGCTAATATTAGCCTAAGGATGATATGCAAATGCATATTTTAAGGGCAATAAATTTGTATAAATAGGGTAACCCAATTTGCATTGTAAACACACCGACGCAACGGAGAAGCTCATTGCTAGAGCGCGGAAAGGTGGAAACATTAGCCCGAGAAGATTATTATTTGTTAAGCTTATTTTTGGGATGTGGAGAAATAGTAACATGGGAAATTTTAATATAGTTTTGTAAAACTATATTAAATTCCTAAAATTACTATAGACAAATATTGTTTATTGGCCTATTATTTTAGGCAATAGTAGATGGAATATTTGTGATTGGGAGTAAATTATAAACTACCCAATAGGCCCATTGAGCCACACCAATTACTTGCAAATCTTGGATTGTTGACCGGAGTGCTAGAGTTGCATTGATAGTGTCGGGAAGGCTGATCGAAGTTGAAGGAGATTGTGCATCAGGAAGGTGAAGAACAATTCGACTGATCATTGGAAGTTTTCAAAGAACTGGTGTATTGATAGGTAAGTAAAATTCCATTAGGTTTTCTTGTGAAAGTACTATTGTAACTTACAAGTTTTGACTAGTGGAACGGTTCGACCATGAACCCAGAGACGTAGGCAATTTCCGAACTCCGTAATCAATCTTTGTGCATTTGTCTTTAATGTCTTGCATTTATTTTAAATTGATTACTTAAAAGGAGAATATTATTGTCAAATAATTAAAGCCTACAAGAGTCCGAGATCACATAAGACAACTCATTTCATTTCTCCTAGACATGCAAGTATTAAGTTTATATTGTAACAGAGATATCCAAAATTTTCTTAAGCGATACAAAAGCCTCCTAATAACCTATTTCAATTTTTGATTAAATATGCAAGTAATTCAAAATGTAGTCTCCACTCACATTTAAATTATATCTCATAAGACATCAATTGTAGGTACAAACAACAATTATCTTGCAAGGATTGGGCCACCCACTAGGGTACCAAGTTAAATTACGCCCAAGGGGGGATTAAATTATTCAAGATATTGTTGGACTTAGAACACCTAGACATGAACACCTAACTCGTCCCAATATTATAGGTTTCAAAACATATATGCCCCACATCATAAAATATCAAGGAAATGGTCCTTACTAAGATGTCTTGGGTGCAAAGCATGAAAATGATTAATGAGATTAGAGTATTTTATTAACACAATCAATGTTTTATACCCTGCAGAAAGATTCAAATGGGAGGAGGAAGTATAATAGGAATTATAGCTCGTTCGTTTGTTTATTTATTTTTGTTTTAGTTTTTATAAGATGAGATTCTACCTAGCATTGTGCGTGTTAAGGAAATAAACTAGTACTTAACATAGCGAAGGATTAGTTAAATATTTTTATAACATAGGTACAACATTGAGTACGACTTCACATCTATTTCAACACTATAAAATATAGCCACATTGGTATTAATTTTGTAAAATATATCAAGAACAATTTTTCAAACAGCAATACATATCATTATTGTATGGTAATTCATTTATTGTAATATAAATATAACTTTATAATGACAACTCATTAATTACAACATATCACATCCAGAAAATTCCTCTTGGTCGGAGTACTTGCAAGCAATGTTCCGTCAATCCTAGAACTGAGTATGGAAATCCCTTACACTCAAGAAAAAAATAACGCATTCATCATTTCAAGAAATTAAAACGAAGTCAGAGAAATAGAAAGAGAGAGAAATAGAGAGAGATCATTTCCTCACACATTCACACTTTTACATTCCTTTTTTATTACTTTTTCGTTTTCGATTATAGAGAGGGTAAAGAATAGAAACAAATTATAGAACTCACTTTATTTTCTATTCACCATATCATAACCACATACATCACGTATCCAGTTTAATTTCTCTTCAAATGCATAAACATTATTAACACATTTACATTTTCAAACCAATCAACATTTCATAATTATTTCCAAAGAGAGTGAAGGGAATAGAGAGAAAAAATTATAATTTTCAAAACCATTTATACAATAAATTGACCAATTTCATACTCTATAAATTATGAGACAACATTTAAAAATATTCCACGAGATGTTAGTAGTCGAACGAGGTCCTTAGAACGTTGGTTGATCTAAAGTTTCAATTTTTTGAAAGCTAGCTGAAAAGGTTAAAGTGCTTATACACTAGACCTTGAACACGCTAATTTTAACTTCAAACACAAAGATCAATGATTTCTTATAACTCACATATATACATATAATTCATCACATCCAATAGAAGGTAGTTATGATGATCAGGGCTCAAGACACCAACGTAAATCTAGGGTTGTTTATTCTAGCAATTTCATAACTCTTGTCGCATATCAAACAGTGGGCCCTAAAACCCATTAACAAAAAAAATATCCAAAATCATTTTTGTTGAGCCGAGAGTTGGTTATAATTATCCTCTTCATAGTCTAAAGGTAGGTAGTGGCGGTTTTCTATTTCTCCCAATCGAAACACCAAGTGCACACAAAAAATAATCATATTTTCTTATCATGAGAATGTCACGAGTGCGACCAAAATTTTAAATGGATTCAAGGCTTATCATGTTAAGGTATCAAAATAAATTCCATGGGTTTTCTAAGGGCCTTTATGATGTCCTAGGTCGACATGGATCATACAAGATACTTTAATAATTTTTGTACAACTTGGATTAGCGCCCCATGCACGTGGTTTTAAAGATCAAAAATTCCTATGTTTTAAATATGTATGTGGACATGATTAAATTTAATTCAAAAATTACATTTGCATCATCAACTATTTGACATATTCATTTATTTTTTAAAAATAAAAGAAAAGAAAACAAGAAATGAAGAATTGCGTATTTTACTACAAGAGAAATGGAGATTCATACCTTTTTCTTGATGCTTCCTAAAGACATCAGCTAGGGAATTTTCATTATATTTCTTGACTGGGAAAAAGAGTTTGGTTGAAAATTTCTGATTCCTTTTTCATTAATCCATTTTGCACATATCTAACAAGCATGTCTTTATATGAACCCATTTTCATTTACGCATTTTGGAGTGATAGCGCTACATTCCAAAACTTAACATCAATTATAGGATTTGAAACATTTAATTAGATGTATTTGTATTGGTATCCTAGCCATAAGTTACATGTATAACAATCACCGAGTGCATCTGCCAAAGGTAGTTGCCTAAAATTTTCCAAGGCCTTTAAAACAACCACATTTGAGAATATCTTATTATTGTAACTGAAGCATTTTTTCAAACAGTTCACATACCCTACATACACCTCCACATTTTTCATACACATTAGGCCATGAATATGTAGATGAGCCTACATTCTTTCACATACCTATCTACCGGGGTATTCCTAACTGCAATACTAGTCTAAAAGTGCATACTGTGACAAAAAACCATTTCCCACTATGATTTTATAGATGCTCGCATCCTGTCCCAATGATCTTATTCCGACCTATGTGTTGAAGGATGATGACAGTTTTTGGAGGATAGTGAAGTGAAATAAAGGGTCTCAACTGAAGGAAGAGTGAAAGAGGAAAATATTGGAAATATAAACATGGGAAAACAAGAAGGGAACTTCTAATGTCTTTACAATACAAAAAGCACTCAAAAATAAAAGAGAGACTAGGAAAATGTGTTATAGGGGATACATTACACATAGCGAATGTGTTTACATGTAGAATAAGTTAAATTAGAATAGGTGGGCATTATCCCCAACTTCAGCTCTCCTAATCCTCAAGCTTTTCTTCATCTTCTACATATAATAATAAGCACAACAACACACATTAGATTTATTTCAAATGAGATAAATTAAACTGTTTGAGGCACATATACAAATCCAATTTAGTCATTTTGAATATATTAAAATGAGGATTAATTAGGATAAGACTTATCTTCAGTCGTAGGACTTATTTTAGACTAGAAAGTGACTTTTTTTTATGGAATTGGGAGCTCCATTAGCATGGTTCTCGTAGGTTATGTTTATTTAATTTTGAGTATAGGCTACACTCATTGTTATTATCCAATCACTGTTAAATTTAAAATATTTTCTCATGTTTCACATGACTATCTCCTTGAACCTCAGTTCATGTGCTTGTTTTATTATTCAGGAACTATGATAGGTCTACAAAGTCATTTAGGATGTTCCATTCTTCTTGATCTATTTAATATGTCAGCCAGTACACCCCCCTACAATGGCGTGTTTTCAAGTATTGCACTACATCTCCCCCCCCTTATAAGAGCATCGTTCACAATGTGACATAACAATGAAGCTCGAATGGTAGGTAAGAAATAAAAGCAATAATGACACATGTCATTTAACAAAACAACTTATATGAATAGTGTGACCACACAAGAGCAGATTAATTTTTGAAATATTGTAAATTTTAATGTTTTGTGAAGATTGGAATTTCTCTTTTACTTTATTACTAAGTATTTTTTTTTATAGTATTCCTTATCTCAAGATCTTAATACTCATTGTTTAGAATTTTCAATTGTCTTATGTTCCTAGGTTCCCAAAAATAATTAGCCTCAAGATGTCCCCCACAACTTAACACAACACAAACAACTCACGAGACATCTTGACTGTATCACATCACAAGACCTTTAATTCCACCATGGAATTATAAAATGTAGACCACACAACAAAGAATTTCCAACAATTATGTCATAGTCATAGATCCAACACACACAAGTGACTAACAAATAGTGAATCATGACGTTGATACAAAGGTAAATGTGACCCAAGAAAACCATGACGGTACCAACACAATGCCAAGACAATATACCATATTCCATACCAACCAAGGGGAGCATCCAGCCTCAATCATAACAATGTGTAACAAGACTCGAAAGAGTATAAATAACTCATAACACCAACTCCACATATCAAAAAATATCACGAAACAATCTCCGTATATATCCTAAAGCATCCCAAAAAAACTCCATATACCTTCCAAAGCATCACTAAACAACTCCATATACCTCCCAAAGATAAATAATCATAGTGCCAAAACCAAGCCATGTCACTCAACCATAGAGCCCCATCAAGAATATCAGGTCACTCAACCATAGAGTGTCATTGAGAATATCAAGTCACTCAACCATATAATGCAATCAAGAACATCATGTCACTCAACAATAGAGCCCTCTTATCACCGGATCACATCACCCTATGGTTTGCACAAGTGTGTGTGATTGAGCTCATAGTGTGATTGGATAAGATGGGTACTATCTCCAAGTTGTGGTACTTTCTACTTGAGATAGACCTCCAGATAAAGTTGGTTCTTGCTCGTAAACTACCTGCCACAATCTACTCTAATACAGGAAAAAATATCTTGTCCTAATCTAGTTTTCCAAGGGACCAAGGAGAGAGAGTATATGGAAACATATCCTACAATAAAGCGGCGATACACCAGAAAAAGAAAGTGTGAGAATAGTCTTCCAATGTGTGAAAAGTAGAAGAAAATACATACTACAAGGCGTGATAATAATTCTCCATAATTATCAAATGCATTCACAACAATATTTCATACATACACAATGATAATGAATCTATGCAGAGTATAAGGTAGACACAATATATTTATAATGAGTTTGAAAGGGAAAGAAGAATGAAAACAAACACAATAGGGGAAGGAGTATCCATAAACTTGTATATAATGCTTCATTGATATGTACAATCCAATCTATTACAGAATAAGGGCCTGGATCACCATGCAAGGAGTCCACTATAAGGTCCTATAGTACATTGGCTTCACAAAACAATTTTGAAAAAAAAATTCTACACAAAAATTACTTTTCTTTACAATGAGCCTAGCACTCCAATTTATAGAATTCTGAGAGGAGAAAGAGAGAGGGAAATGAAAAATCCTGAAATGTTTCCTTTATCCACTTGCAAGAGGTATTAAATGGAGTGAAATGATGTTTTGTTTCTTGTAAAATTCCCCCCATACTGTCCCATAACTTGTAGCAGTGAAATATGTTAGCCCATACTTCATTAATGCATCCCAACTACCGAATAAAATCATTGTTCTGAACTAGGCATGTTTTCTGCAAACTCGCCATCCATTACTTTCCAAATTCTAGATTTCTATATTTCTATGCATCGGGATCAGAACCATGATTCCAATGATACCAATTTTTTATTTTTTTGTTGAGAAATGAAAACATTATGGCCTTCTGAGTGCGGGACCCTATTTTGGGTCTGCTAGGCATTTCTTTCATATAACGATTTTGAGCATTTACTTTACTGGAGCTGAATATTTTTATTTTATTTTCATATATATATCCTCATAAAAATTAATAAATCTAGTGGCATATAGGACGTCATGCTCATTCCATAAAGTCAAATTTCATGAAAATTAGAGCTTGTGGTCAAAAGTTACGGCCATTTGAAGTTTAGGAGGGTCAACCATTGAGTTTTCCTCTATATGCAGCTATTTAGGTGAAATTAGTTCCTTGTGTCCCAACTATCCCAGATAAAAATCTCCAATCCACCAAAATCCTCCTTTCTGTTCCACTACTTTGGCTCTTGACGTCCTGCTTGTCCCAACGTTGACTAGGTCGTGAGGGTCGTTGACTTCCACCTTACCCAATTTGCACTTTTGTCGGCGATTTCATATTTTCGGCGAACTCATGTCTCAACATCCCGCAGACCGCTCAAGACAAATTTACCTAAATTTTCCAATTCCTTCTACCTACAACCATTTCCATTATGTGGGTCTCACGCATCCCAATGTCATGCGGATTACCCAGGATATTTCAACCTAACTTTTCTGATTCCTTCTGCCTGCAACAATTTTGTCTATTTGAGGAAAATTAGGTTTTCGGGTCCCCACTGTCCCAACTGAACCTGTGCAGCCTAGGCCATAAAAACCCAACTTTACCACATTTCACTGTCTCCTTAGCATTTTGGGCCCGAAGTTACTACAATGAACCCTGGTATGATACGCAACTCTCATACTCAATTTGCATTAAAATAGGCATACGACCACATTTTTTGGGATTTTTGCAAATTTTACTAGCTCCTTCAATTTTATTGGACAGGAGAGTTAGAGAAAAGGGGAGAGATACCCCGAAAATCCAAATTTTGGCCCTCGAACCATTTCAACTTGCTTAATCCTGAAGAATCATGTAAGTTATCCAATTCACCTTGAGGGGTGAATTTGGGATAACAAGCCCAATCTCCTTTCTCCATGTAATGAGTTCGGGTCACCCTATGGCCTTGGGCACATAGAGACTCGTCACCCCCACCCAAGTGACATAATAACTTGTGGTTCAATAACCCATTAGGTATCTGTAACTCCTTGGGGCATAGTCCACAATACAAAGAAGCAGGTCCATAGGTTGAACGACTCCATGGTGAATCCCATGACCCTGTTCCAACACATTATGACATATAGAACCCAGCATAACAATCTATCTCAAATGCCAAGCGGAGAAAAATACCAAGCCTTCGGTAAGCCAATAAACACTTTTAAACATGAAAGATAAAGTTTAAAACTAAGAAAAATATGGCTAATTAGTCATAATTAGTTCAAAAAAATATGCATATTAGTGCAATAACCAAATAAAATGACCAAAATGTAAGAACACATCGATCAAGTAAATTGTTAGTTCTTGCAAGAAAAGAGATAATGATCAATTTAAGAATAAAGTACGTATTGAAAAAAAAACATTGCAATCACTATGTGGCCTCATACGGCCACCATAGGAGTACTCATTGAGTTGCTGGAACTCAGATATCGAGCCTTAGCTCACAAAAATATACATATAACAAGAAATGAGTGTATCAAATAATATAAGTGTCAACATCTCTATCTGAATCATCCCTCCATACTCCCATAAGGCTCAACATAGTCAAAATCACATAGGATTGTTCGATGAACAACCCTGTAGGAAAGAGAAGGTGACACTAGTTTGTAAAAATGGAGCCTAAAGTGGTGCAAATCCACAATATATTGAGTAAGCTCGAAGTATAGTAAACAGATAGAAGTGGGTTTTCAATCTATTTAACACTCCACTTCCTCACTTGTACTCGGCTCAAGATTATGAAAACCTGGTCCATGCTTCCTCTCTCCACACATACATCTTGATGGTTGCTTCTCTAGTTAGGGTCATCTAATGTGAGGAATACAACATAACACATAACTACATCACTAACAAAATGGTGATTCACACACATTAACCATAGCTTCTTACACATGGTATATATATATATATATATATATATACTGTATATCACATCTGTTACTTTCACGGGTTTCAATAAATCATGTTACCATATAATGCACCCAAAGTGCACCCACTATACAATAGGGGTCATATGTTCACCATATGCCACTAAATCATGACAGGAACCATCACATACTATATGAATTATACGTATGTTGAAAAAAATGACTAATATTACAACATATAGTCCATTATGATATAACATTGTGACACACACGATTCATCACAAAATAGTGGAGACAATACGATAAAATCCAATTCACTCTACACTAATTTTTTCTTACAGCACATCAACACACCTTCATGTCACATAATAACAAAACACTCCAACACTCTGTAATCTACAATAACATTATTTTCACTTAAAAAAAGGTGAAACATCACATATGAAATCCTCATTGAGTCCACAAAAATGAGAGTGAATACTCTCATCACAATCACATCAATATGATAGCAAATATGCACTAAGTGACATGCACAACACATGCATTGATAATATCAAAATTATAACACTTGTCACATCACAACATATATAACATTAATCTTACCATCTCCACCACGACCATCTAGAATTATCACAACTTCAATCTATCCCAGAGGTTTGAGAGCATGAAGCTGTGCTCTAATACAAAATGTAATGCACACATTTTAAACTCTAGAAAACAACACTAAAATTATCAAAGTAATTTGTTTTTACTTTAATTGAACACTACACAATACCACCTGGGACGCAAATAAATGAAACTCGACATCACATAGAACACTTACGTAAACATGAACTCACTCATACAGTAGGATAACATAGGGTACACATAAATTTTTTACTCAACCGACGTAAACCAAGATAATGACCCAATTACAGTAAGAAACACAGGATAGCCATACTCAAGTACATGACCTTTTCATGGTTTACATATTCATTACATTTAGGTTTCCATTATATGACCTTATAGTTATCAAAAGTATTAAACACATAAGGTTTAAAATTTCATATATTTCAAACTTCAATTTCTTTATTTTGCAGTGGATTAGTCTTTAACGGAGAATGTGTGGATGGTTCCTTTCTCCAATTCGATTAGTTATCCATAGCTCATCTATTAAATAAATTCATTTTAAACAACTAGGAGTTTCCTAATATTAAATTATTATGTTAAAGGTTTGTTTCTCAAAAATTGTTTGGTTGACTATAATCTATTTGAAGAACAAATAACATGGGACCCTTCATTCCTTTACAACTAGGCTTCTTGTTTTTGTTTAACACTTCACCTATCAAGGTCCCTTTAGGATTTATTCGTTTCTCTTATGGAGATAACTTTATATAGCTTGATTATGATTAGGAATGTAGATACACACATGAGACTTCTAATATTTGACTTAAGGAGTTTTTGAGCAAGCCGTGTTTACATGGTTTCAAAAATACTCTCGTTTCAAGTAGGAAAATTCACATGAAGAAAAAGGAAGGTTACTAGATCAATAGAAAACATATCCTTGGTTCGTTTTATAGAATTGTTTAATACTAACAATACACTCGTTTAATCTTCAAGTTATTACAACCAACTATGCAAGTTAACTAATCAAGTTGTATCATTCTTTATTCACAATCCATTTCTCAAATTAGGAATTCATATTTTCACAATTATATTGCGCATGGAAGGGTACATTACACTTGTGTTTCCGTTATAGATAGTTTTCTTTGAATTAAATGACGAATTTCACATTTCAGACTACTTTTGTTCCATCATCTTAATGATTTAATATCAATAGCGACGAGTTAATAACATGTTTCGAACATACATTCTACTTCTTGAGTGATTCTAGGTTTAATATATTCCTATCTATGCCAAGGTTTTTACTAACTTTCACAATTCCCAGTAGAGTGCAATTTCCTTAACTCACAAGACCTTGGCTACAGCTGAATTTATCCCATTCCCAAGGCTACATATTAATATTTCATTACCATCATTGTCTAATCCATATTAATGCAAAAAATGTATGTGATCATGCATCATATTTGGTTGTTTGATTTATTAGGTTGTTGTATTAGTTGTGAAACTCTACTTTATTACTTTCATTTTATGATAACATTTGACATTTTGGTTGGTTTTGAAATCGCTCAAAGGTGTTCATTTTTCATAGTGGGCATTCCATCGATTAATCTTACTTACCCTTTTTACCTAACTTCACTTACGTGATTACTTTGGCCATGTATAGAATCATTTTGAAACATATTTATTCCTATATAACACTTAAGGATTTAAGACTACAGGGGGTATGAATTCATAGAAGACAACTCATTTCATTTCTCTTAGACATGCAAGTATTGAGTGTATATTCTAACTAAGCTATCCCAACTAATATTAAGCATTACAAAATACTCCTAAGTACCTATTTCAATTGTTGAGTAAATACGCAAGTAATTTGAAACTTAGTCTCCACTCACATAATTTATATCTCACAAGAGATCGATCATAGGTACAAAAACCAATTATCTTTGAAGGATTTGGCCCCCCACTAGGGTATGAAGGGAAATTATTCCCAAGGGGGGGTTAACGTATTTCAGATATGGTTAGACTTGTTACACCTAGACATGATCACCTAACTCATCCCAATATGATAGGTTTTAGAACATATATGAACCACATCATAAAATATCAAGGAAACGGTTCTTAATAAGATGTCTCATGTGTGAAGCATGAAAAGGATTAATGAGACCAAAGTATTTTATTTCCATGATCAATCTTTTATACCCTGGAGAAATATTCAAATGGGAGGAGGAAGTACAATAGGCATTATAGCTCGTTTGTTTATTTATTTAGTTATTTTTGTTTTAGTTTTGATAAGATGAGATTTTACCTAGAATTTTGAGAGTTAAGGAAATAAACATGTATTGCAAGATAAATATAACTTTACAATGACAACTCATTAATTATAACATATCACATCCAAAAAAAACTTCTCATTCTGAATACCTGCAACCAATGTTACGTGAGTCCTAGAACTGAGTATGTAAATCCCTTACACTCAAGCACAAAATAATGCAATCATCATTTCAAGAAATTCAAATGAAGGCAGAGAAAGAGATAGAGATAGAGATAGAGAGGTCATTTCGTCACACGTTCACGCTTTCACATTCCTTTTTTTAACCTTTTTTTATTATAGAGAGAGTAAAGAAGAGAAAGAAAGTGCTGAAATCATTTTCTTTTCTATTCACCATATCATAACCACATACATCATGCATCCATTTTAATTTCTCTTCAAATTCCTATACATTTAACCCAATTACATTTTCAAACCAATCAACATTTCATAATTATTTCCAAAGAGAGACCAAGGAATAGAGATAAAACATTATAATTTTTGAAACCATTCATATAAGAAATTGAAAATTTTCATACTCTATAAAGTATGAGACAACATTTAAAAATGTTCCACGAGTTGTTAGGAGTCAAATGAGGCCCTTAGAAGGTTAGTTTATCTAAAGTTTCAAATTTGTGAAAGCTAGCTAAAATAGTTAAAGTGCTTATACACTAGGCCTCGAACACACTCATTTTAACTTCAAACACAAAGTTCAATTATTGCCTCTAACTCAAATGTATATAGATAATTCATCGCATCCAACAAAAGCTTATTATTATGATCAATGCTCAAGACACCAAGGTAAATCTAGGGTTATTTATTGCAGCAAAGTCATAACTCTTGTCATACATCGAATAGTGGGCCACAAAACCCATTAACAAAACCAATCTCCAAAATAATTTTCATTGAACCAAGAGATGGTTACAATTCTCCTCTTCATAGTCTAAAGGTAGGTAGAGGTGGTTTTCAATATTTTCCATATCGAAACGCTAAGTGCACACCAAAACTAACCACATTTTCTTATGACGAGAATGTCATGAGCATGACCAAAGCGTTAAATGGCTTCAAGGATCATCATGTTAAGGTAACAAAATAAATTTCTTAGATTTGTTAAGGGCCTTTATGATGTCCTAGGTCGACATGGATCATACAAGAGACTTTAATTTATATTTGTACAACTTGGATTGGTGCCCCATGCACATGGTTTTAGAGATCAAACATTCCTATGTTTTGAATATATATTCAAACATGGTTAAATTGAATTCACAAATTCCTTTTGCATCATCAACTATCCAACATATTTATTTAAAAAATAAATAAATAAAAGAAAAGAATACAAGAAATGAAGAAGTGTATATTTTACTACAAGAGGAAGGGAGATCCATACCTTTTTCTCGATGCTTGCTAGAGACATCAGCTAGGGAATTTTCACCATGGTGCTTGAATGGGGAAAATAGTTTGGTGGAAATTTTATGATTCCTTTTCCATGAATCCATTTTGCACATTTCCAACTAGCATGGCTTTCAATGAACCCATTTTCATTTGCGTATTTGTGATTGATACTGTTACATTCCAAAACTTATAATCACTTATAGGCATTGAAACATTTGAGTAGTTTTCTTTCTATTGGTATCCTGACCCTAAGTTACATATATAACAATCAGCGAGTGCATATTCCAAATGCATTTGCCTAAAATTTTCCATTGCCTTTAAAAAAACCCCATTTGAGAATATCTTGTTATCATAACTGAAGCATTTAGTCAAATAGTTCACATACCCTATATACACCTCCACATTTTTCATACACATTAGGCCATGGCCGTGTAGATAAGCATACATGATTTTGCATACCTATCTATTGGGGCATTCCTAACTGCAATAGCAGTCTGGAACCACATTTTGTGAAAAAAAAAACCATTTCTCACTATGATTTAATGGATGCCCACGCCCTGTTCCAAATATATTATTCCATCCTACGTGTGGAAGGATGCTGGCAGTATGTGGAGGACAAGGAAGGGAAACAAAGGAAGAGTGAAAGAGGAAAATCTTGGAAAGATAAACATGGGTAAAGAAGAAGGGAGGTTCCAATGTCTTTACAATACAACAACCACTTAGAAATAAAAGAAAGAGTAGGAAAATGTGTTATAGTGGATACATTACACATGGCATAGGTTTTTAGATGTAGAAGAAGTTAAATCAAAACAGCAAGGCACTAGCCCCAACATTATCTCTCCTAATCCTCAAGCTTTTCTTCATCTTCTGAATATAATAAAGAAACAAATACAAATCCAGTTTAGTCAATTTGAAGATATTAAAATGAGGAGTAATCGAGATAAGACTTATCTTCAGTCGCAAGGTTGATTTTAGACCAGAAAGTGACATATTTTTGTACGGCAGTGGGAGCTCCATTAGCATGGTTTCTATAGGTTTTGTTTATTTAATTTTGAGTGTAGGCTGCACTCACTGTCTCTATCAAATCACTACTAAAATTAAAACATTTTCTCAGGTTTTTACTTGACTAATGCCTTCAACTTAAAATAATGTGTTCGTTTTATTATTTAGGGACTACGATAGGTCTAAAAACGCATTTAAGATTTTCCATTCTTCCATATCTATCTAATATGTTAGCTAGTACACCCCCTGTAATGGTGTGCTCTTAGGTAGGGCATTACAACACATATATACCAAGAATTTATAGGAACTTATGGAATTTAGAACTGGAAAATGGTTTATAATTTGCTTCTAGTTTTCCAGGGCCATCAGTTGTAATGTGATTTTAATTAGCCTAGTTAGAAAACTACCCCAATTTTAGCTCAAGGGCTTGGAAAATCACGTCCAAAACTGACATTTGATGGATGAACATGTAATGGGAAACTTACTATAAGTTCTCCTATACATGGAGAATTCAACAGAGTCGACAAAAATGAGAACTGACAAAGGGGTTACAAACAGAAACTAGTTTTTCTGGAACCACAGTCATAATTAGTCCACTTTGACCTACTCAAACTGTAACTAGAGGACTACAAAACCCCTTTAACAAACTAGCTAGAAATTTGTTTTCCCAAAATGAATGTTGTAAACATTTTCATGGTAGGAATACTAGAGGATTTTGAAGGCGTAAAAGAATTCCTTCATTCAGGGTGCAAACATAGAGACAAAATGAAAACCAAATTTTCTCTTTTAGCAGATTCCTAAAACTGAAAAATGGAGGAACAGGGCAGCTAGAGCTGCAATGAAGAGAGAAAAAATGGTCAATCAAGGTTTATGTAATGCTTTATGAAACTCTCCACATAACAAGGAACACATACGATGCTTAAAATCTCTTTTATGGGTCTCATAATGTTGTTTTGGAAGTCCCTAAATGTGTTATTTTTTTAAGTTCGCAAGTAAACAAAAAAGATTGTGTTTAGTTGATGAATCATATATCTCCCACTAGTAACCATGGACATGAGAACCTATTTTTAATACTTTGGGTTAACAACATATAATATTGTGGTAGCGAACATGATTTATGGTCAAGGTGTAAATCAATTGCGTAATTCACACAGTGGATTTTTGTTGTTTTACACTATCTAAGGTTGGTTAAATATCAAATTGTATGATTATCCAATGGTTTACTATTTATATTAAATTGCAAATGAAGAACCCAAAATACAAAAATATAGAGGATGAAGGTAAAGGATACCATGTCTGTTAATAGATGAAACAGTGCAATGTGAAGAGCTCCATGGTTGTAACAGGTTAGGGAAAAATAATTATGAAGTTTACACCCACGTGTCAGTTGTGTTTGTTTCCTAGGAATACAGTGCTTTTTCGTCACGCTCATTTTTTCCTCTTATTAGAGCCATTGCATTTGATGAGGCCCTATTTCTTTGAAGAATTTTTTGAAATATTCCTTCTCATTTCTCATTTTTACTCAGCATGAAGATTTCCAAAACTCTCTAAACAAGCCCATTTTGTGCATAACCTATAATCATGGTGTCCACTAGCATGCATTCCTTGGAGACATTTTTTCAAATAGATCACATGACTTGTGTATTATTCCACTTTTTGCATATATGTCTTACTCTAATATATATTTATAAAACCCATTTTTTTGTATATCCTGCAACCCTGGTATCCTATGAATCATATTTCTTTGAGGAATTTTGTCAATTAGTTCACACGGCCTACATATTCTTCAAAAATGTCCATAACTGTAAACTAAACACTTGTAACCACGACACCTTGAAGAATAGAGAAAGGATGAGCAGTGTGTTTCACATGGAGGAAGTTTGACAGAGACAAATCTTTCATAGTTAAATGTGGGATGGAAGGAAATCATTTTCAATGTCTAAGAAATACAACTACTCAGATATAAAATTTAAATAACAGGGAAAACATGCTGCAAGGAACCTTACACATGACACAAGTGAAAGGAGCTGAAGCAAAATCAATAAAGCAAGACAAAACATCCAAATGAGGTGCCTCCTAATCCATAATATTTTCTCCTTATTCTCCATAAAAAAAACTAAATATCAACAGGTAGTAGATTCATCATCTTAGAGATTTTGAGCCCCTCATATGCAAATAAAGATCCTGATCAATTGATTTGTATCCAGTAGAATGAGGAGACATTAGGGGATACAAATTTATCTCCTTGTAATTTTTTGTTCAAGTTGTAACTATCCAACTAATGATAAATTACAACGTTAACCTAGGGTTTCATGTATGGTTGACACCTCGAGATCGCAAATAAAGTGCATGAATTATTGTACATGGAAACTAACAAGTCAACATGGCCATCCAAGTTGTGTCACTCTCCATCCTTTCTACAACGACACCCTATTCCTGCCATGTCATCCCAATCCCCTTCTTCCACACACCATAACAATATCAACCTTTTACTCTCGCACATGCCCAATCCAAAATATTTATTATTAGTATTATTATTATTATTATTATTATATTAATTCATTTATTTTGGACGGATATATTTTATTATTAATATAATTTAATTTATTAGTTACTATTATTATTATTATTATTATGTTAGCTTTAAACAATATCATATTCTATATAATTTACATATTATTACGCCGAATGCATTCCCCCTATGGTAAAGGACCTCTAGATTTTTCTACAGTGTTGTTAAATTTGACGGTTTGATGACCGTCTGGACATTTTTACATTTTCCTATTATTTTTAATGGTTTTTTGATCCCTGCTCGCTAGTTCACCGTAGTCTATCCAAACAGAGTCCCTTCATGACATACATTAAATCCAATTCAAAGGCCACCGCCACACATCTTTCCCTTACTACTCATATTTTTCATAAAAGATACTTTAGGTTTCTGAGAAAAATGGACAAGTCTAGAAGAAAATTAGCGAGGGAGATGTCGTATCTAACGGTTGGTCTTGCAGACAATAATTTTCAAGATCGGTAAGTGAGAATCATCTTTCATAATAATTTGGCATTCGAGCATATGGTTGCGGAGCAGGAGAGAAGAATCAAATTGAAATGCCACTTCTCAGATATTTACTCTCTCCTGCCTCTAAATTCTAAGGTATTACCCCAATTTTCTTTCCTTCTTCTTCTAAATATTACAGCCAATCGATGGTATAGAGGCCAAAAAAAAAGCCAATTTATTCACCTCCTCTTCTCATCTATGACAGGTTTGAATGCCAAACGGTATATGTAATTTGATTTAGAGGGATAGTTGTTATGTGTGTAGTTGATGTTGATAACAGGTGTGATTGAATTTGTTGTAGGAATATAGATGAACGACTTCATTTAAAGGTACCATCTCTACATTTCAAACTTGTTACAAATTTGTACATATGCATTTGCAAATCTCATATCATGAGTGGTAGCACTTTGCTGTCAATTTAATTTGTAGTAAACATGTTACATGAAGACTTTCGTACATGTGCAAATTTTATATCATGAGTGATAGTCTTTTGTGGCCATTTTTTTCGCACTAAATATGAATACATTTGATATTTTTTTGATAGTTAATTACTTTTATAGTTGATGTGGTTTGTAATTATTTTGGGGAAATTATGCTAGTGTTACATCAGTTGTTTGGTTGGTCTTTTGTTAAAAAAACTTTTTTGTATAGTCGATAACGGGTGGGATTGATAGTGGTAGTGTAATAATATAGATGAAACATTACATTGATTTGTTCTATGTGTATATTTAAATTTGTTAAAAATTCGTACATGTACAGTTGTAAATCTTATATCACGACATTTGAACTAAACATGTATACATGAAGACCTTGAACATTTGCAGATTTTATACCATGAATGGTATCCTTTTGTGTTCAATTTTTTTTCAATAAACATGAATACATTTTATACCCCTTAAACGAAACTGTTGCTTTGGATACAAGAAGTGTTGAGTAAAGTAGTAGTGGAGGTGCTATGGAAGTATAGGGTAGTATTTACGATTGGCTGAGTCATAATAGTCTTAACTCCTTTCTTCTTGCTCCAAGTGTTGTTACGTACACCATTTTTGAATACCTTTCTAATGAAAAAGGAGGTGAAATCCAAAAATTTGCAAGCGAGGGAACTCTAGAGAAAGGTGTGAATGTCAGACCTTGTCTGTCAATGTTTCCAATGTCAACAATTGCTCTATGCAAAGCAAGTCCTTGGGACTTATGAATAGTTAATCCCCAAGCCATTTTAATCATAAATTGTCTTCGATTCCCTCTCGAAATAGGGGGTATGGGAATATGTAATGGGTTGGAGGGATCCCAACATGGGTCATTGTATCAATCAAATTTGACAACAAAAAATAAAGGTAATGTTGGTGGTGGCATTGATGCGGCGTAGACATTGTCGATGATTTTTCCTGTAGAACCATTTACGAGGCCTATGTCAACCCTAAAATTTACAAGGTGGAGGCCTGCCTAGATTGTGGATGCGGAGATGTTGAATGTTGAAACACCGGTAGGGGCGAGTATAAGGAGACGTGAGGGAGATGTGGTTGACATTGTTGTGAATGAATTCCATATTTTATTTATCAGAAATTATTTTTCTATGCCATTTGTTCCTTGAATTATCAATCTTAGTGGAGGTAGAAGGGATTTGTTTGCTGAATGGTGTAGTATGGTATCAAGAATTATTCGTTGTTATGAAGACAATGTAATGTGGAATATGATGATGTGGCCTCTATGTTGGTGTTAATTATGTTTGACTTTTCTCTCTCAATGAATGATGACCTAGTTCTCTGCAAATCATGTAGAACGTCAGGTATGTTACAATTATTTTGTATGTCGAAATCTCGTTTCCCCAACATTTCAAGACTGTCAAGACCCGTGTTGTTTCCCAAAATAAGTTTTATGAAGACCTGTCATTCATGCAATGGTTCGTGCTAAATATTACATTCAACCTCAAAGTAAGAACTAACATTTGTAACATGTCATGTATCTGCGGTAGTGCGCAAAACATGCCACAATTTGTAGTTGTGTTTGAATAGGTCCCAAGTGCCATTAATGTCATATGGGGTTGAGTCGAATTTGGAGGCAATATTTCTGAAAGGCTTGTATAAAAGGAGTTATGACCAATAGAAAAGGTCATAGGATGTTGAATTTTGAGTTATGACATCTAAAAATGTTTCATGAGATGTGAACGCAAAACAGTATATGTTATTTAATTTAGAGGGACAGTTATTATTTTTGTAGTTTATATCGATAAGGGGTGTAATTTATTTTGTAATTTTAGGAATATATATGAAGCATTAAATTTAAAGGTGTTATCTCTACATTTCAAATTTATTACAAATTCGTACATATACATTTGCAAATCTTATATTATGAATGGTAGCCTTTCGTACATTTACGAGCTATTTTATTTGAACTAAACATGAATACATGAAGACTTTTGTACATTTGTAGATTTTATATCAAGAGTGGTAGCCTTTTGCTTATGCTCCGCCCATCTTCGAGATATATCAACCTATCCCTCTTATTATTAATAATCATTAAAGGCCCTCAAAAGATCCATCAAATGCACATTGAAATGTCTATCACAGACCACTAAATATGTAATGAGAGCTCTGTCATAGCCCACAAAATGTCCATTGAGATCCTTTGTAAGTTTAAATCACGTTCTTAGTTCCAGATCTTTAATCAAGGGTATTTTTTATGTTTAATTTGAATGTGCACATAGAACTCCCCTTTCACATTTGCACAAAAGTCTTATGTCCTTGCTCTCAGTGGATCTGTTTTACTACCGTATGTATGAGCACCCAAGAATTCAATAGAAAATATAAGTACTTGATTGACAAGCTTCTAACCCAGGTCCAAGATATAGATCACCATTCTATTTTTCCTTATATTTAATAATGTATCATTTATGCAATGGGCAACTTGAAACTTCAAATTTGAAAGGGGAACCAGGTTGCAATTCTAATTTTATTTTCCTTTTTTATTCAATCTGAGTTCAACGTTGCTCATTTTATTTGATATGGAGTTTATTGTATAGCTTGCAATGCACACCAAATTTGTAGTTCCTAGCAGGTTATACTATTTTCTCAAAAAAAATGAACAAATGTATTGACAATTAAAATATGTGAAAAAGTAGCAAAAATCACTCCAAATTAAGCTCTACAAATTAAGAATAGTAATTTTAACAAGGATTACATTTTCTGTAGACTTCTAACAAAGAATTAGGGAAAACCTTACAAAGAAGCATTTTCGTGAGGGCTCAAACTGAAAAAATGTGATTCAAGCTAAAATTTACCCATAGATAGTATCTCTTATATTGGCATCATCAGGGGTAAACTTGAATTCTGTAATATATTAATAATTACACCCCACTGCATATCAAAGGGGGTAAACTATCTACATGAATTATGAGTAGCATAAATTCAAGAAGTGGACCTACATTCTAAGATATGGAAAGAAAGAAATTATTCGTGAATGGCAAAAGTTACTCAAAAGTAAAGCAAGTTACACTAATTAATTAGGAAAACTGATGGGAACTGTAACGACTACAAATAACCTTTCTAAAGCTAAATTTAGGAACTCCTACAAAATATAAGATCCATTCACTCCATATATCTGAAATCAAAGATATAACATACCATAAAAGTTACCACTAAGATATGCCAACATCATTTGGCCATTAAAATCATCACAGAAGTTGACTCCAATACCGAATAAAGACTTCAAAGGGGCAGTAGTGTGTGTGCAAGTAGAAAAACAAAAATATAATAGAAATAATAGAAATTTTTTTGACTTGTGCACCCTACTTAACAATGTCATTAGATCAACCACTTGAAACAAACTAAATAAACACACTACATGCCTTCAATGTTAAGCCCAATTCCATGAGGAAACAATCAAGATAGTATCCCTAGATGAACTGTGTTTCTTTTAAGACATTATACTAAACGCCAGAATTTTGTATTGTTCTTAAATAAGTTACAGAGATTAGGAGTTAAAAACTTAGAATAACAATCCCATCTCAAGTTGAATGTATTGCAACACTAATTTTTAGAATAAACAACACAATGATAGCAATATTTATTTGATGAAGGATATCAGTTTATGTGCTTTCAAATCACCTTCAATAGAAATGCATAGGTGGTAAAAGTATGTAATAAGTCGTGCACCTGATTCAGGAGTGACATCAAATTAATCATATCGTAACTTCATAATCTATTCTTGTCTAATACCTTCTGTGTTAACTACTATTTCTAATCCATCACCCTAAGGAATAACATAACATCCTTATCAAGACTGTAGATGTGATATTTGAACAACTAATCACAACAAAAAATACAAAAATTTACATGCAAAAATTGAAAAATATATGAATACAGGATGAAGGTCAAACAGTGTATATGTCTCTTTATGAAGCTGAAGCAAAAATATCCTTCATGAGATCCACCGCTTTAGATTCTGACAGGAGAGTTGTAGCATCCTAATTGATAAGAATAAGAATGAACCATTAAATAATTTCAAAACAAGAATATATTGGAGAAAGATGAATTTTGACCTGCCGACAAATAAAAATTCATGTTCTGAAAAAACGTGTACATCAAATGCTCAATAATTATAAATCCATGGTTCAAAATCCAATAAGTAGACTTCTAAAAATTGTATCGGTACAACTCTTTGGGGTTTAAGCTGTTCTGTAAAATGGCATGGTATTACATCTTTTCAGGAATAACTTCTCGTGATGTAATTAGTGAATATCTCAATAATCTTATAAATTCATGTGCTTATTTTAACTTGAAATATTGTCATTGAGATGGAAGTAGTAAAATATGGAGCTAATGCGTAGAGGGTAGAGTGAGATGCAAGAATTAACATGTTTAGAGTTACATTACATTTGGGAAATATTTTCCAACTTTTGTTTTTTCAAGTTGGTTCTTGAATGACAGTGTCAGTTTGGATAGAAGAAGTGTTGAGTATAGTAGTAGTGGAGGTGTTATCAAAGCAGATGGTAGTATTTATGATGGGTTGAGTGATAGTAGTCTTTCTTCCTCCTTTCTTCTTGCTCTGAGTGCTGGTATGTGTGCCATATTTGAGTATCTCTAGAATGAAAAAGCACGTGAAATGCGAAGATTTACAAGTGAGGGAACTTTGGAGAAAGCTATGAATGTCAAACCCTACCTTTCAGTGGTTCCAATGTCAACGGTTTCTCTATGCAAAGTAAGTCCTTTTAACTTGTGGATATTTAATCCTCAGGCCATTTTAATTGGAAATTGTCTTTGATTCCCTCTCGAAATAGGGGGTATGGGAATATGTAATGGGTTGGAGGGATCCCAACATGGGTCATTGTATCTATCAAATTTTACAACAACAAATAAAGGTAATGTTGGTGGTTGCATTGATGTGTCATAGAAAATGTTGGTGATTGTTCCTATGGCACCATTCACGAGGCCTACATCAACCCATAGATTTGTAATACGCATGATTTTTTGTTGTTTGCACAACAAAACTTTGTGTTCCAATTGATCATCATCAGGATTTCCTACTACAGTCTGTCAGTTACTTTCAAAAATGGATTGGGTGATCGAAATTTTCAATTCCTTCAACATCTGTAGGTTGTGGGAGTCCATCGGATCATTTTTTGCAAACAAATATGGTGCGTCTTTAAAAATGTTGAGCACTTGTTGAGTTAGGTGTGTGTCTATGCGAGACATTAGTAGTTCCCAATTATCAATTAGAGGGGTTGAATCTTGCATGTGGAGCAGTAAATTTTTGAATGAAACCTATGCATTGGTTGTTCCTTGTTGCCAAAATATTGTTTGCAATGTAATGGAAGACTGAAATCCCTTCCAAAGGGTTACTCCATAGGAATTACTTGCATAAAGAGGATTGTCCAAAACCGGCAGTAATTGGTTGAGGTCATCGAGGAGGATGACTGATCTGTTCCCAAATTTAGATGTTCTTGAGTGTGGAAACCTTCGCGGAGCCTACTGTCAATTTTTCTTAGCAACTTTGGCCCGATGAAACTCATTTCATCAATAAGAACATATTCTATATGTTTCAGTGACTCTTGAAAAGACGATAATGCACTACCTTCAAGGGGTTTCAGTTCTTTTATTGGAATACACATGGCTACATGGATTGTGGATGCAGAGATGTTGAATGCTAAAACACTGGTAGGGGCGAGCACAGGTAGAGGTGAGGGAGATGTGGTTGATGTTGTGAATGAATTCCAGATTTTATTTATCAGAAATGATTTTCTTGTGCTAGTCGTTCCTTGAATTATCAATCTTAGTGGAGGTAAAAGGATTATGTTTGTTGAATGGTGTAGTATGGTATCAAGATCTATTTTTTGTTCTGGAGACAAAGGAAGTGTGGAAGATGGTGGTGTGGCATGTATGTTATTGTTAATTATGTCTCTCTTCTCTCTCTTAATGAATGATGAACCAATTATTTTTAAATTACGAGGAACGTCATGTATGGTCATCAAAATCTCCTTTCCCCAACATGTCAAGAATATCTAGACCTATTTTGTTTCTGGGGCGAAGTTGTGCAAAGGCTTGCCATTCTTGCAATGGTTCTTGTTGAATACTGAATTCCAGCTCAGAGTCAGAACTAACGTTTGTAGCAAGTCCTGTGTTTATGGTAGTGCGTAGAATATGCCACGATCTATAGTTGTGCTTGAACATGTCCCAAGTGTCGATTGATGTCATGTGGGGTTGAGCCAAACTCGGACACAATATTTCTGAAAGGCTTATATAAAAGGAGTTCTGACCAACAGAAAAGGTCATATGACGTTGAATCCTAAGCTAGGACATCCTCAAATCTTGGGTGGACCCGAACAATTGCTTGTGTCGGTCGCTTTTTTCCATTTTTCAGCTTTACAGTTCTTGTTATAGCTCCAATCTCGAGCAACTTGAATAAGTGGGGAGGTGTTCAATGGTTTTTGGACGAACTTTATATGCATCCAAGAAAGTGGTTGTTTGTTGTGCATCGGCGTCACTTTCAACGACATGTCTGCATAATTTGTTTTCCAACATTTAATGACACAAATGGATGGTTGCACATAACAAGTGGCAATTTTTGCAGCATGTGGCATGTTTATTGTGTGCATTTATGTCATGTTCAACAACACTTTCTGTGAGCATTTTACAGATCGCGATATGTGCCAGAGAATCTGTGTCTGCATCTCTTGGAAATCTGGATAGCATTTGGGGATATGTTTCTGAACCTTGCTCAGCTCTTTTGAAACATATTTTGTAATATACTTAAGAATGACATGTCGAGAAAGTACCGGTTGGAAATCAACATTTTCTCTCCATACGTATATCATTGGGTTAAAGCATACAAGTGTGTCCCACTTTGTGGCCATAAATATTTTAAAATCTGACTAGTAAATAAATAATTTAAAAATACTATAAAATTTTAAAAAATCAGGTAAATTCTGGATGCCCTGCACCTTGGTATTTATAGCCTCTTAAAAATGCATTTTTGGTCATTTTATATGTGTTTGGTCATGTTTTGGTTGTCAGACATAGTTTGCTGAAAGTACAAAAACTACAAAAAAGTGGGACACAATTATATGCTTTGACCCCATTGTTCGATTGTGGATGTTCAATCTATCATCGTTTCTGGAAGGGAGGTACTTAATTTTCCCATCACTTTCAATTTGCAAGGAAGAAGTAGGTTGTTGTGGCCCATAGGGGCATGTTGTACCTACACTGCAGCTATGATTATTTTCTATGCATAGGCATGTCTGTCTCTGAACATTTAGTGCGGCGTTGAACTCGATTAAGCAGTTCTTCAAGGTCTGCATGCGGGGAGGTGGATAGAATTTTTGTTGTATCTAGCAAGCAAGGGTCGTATAGGAGTGACCTGCAAACAAAATCCAAGCGGTTGCAAGTCGGGTGGGGGTTCCAGGAAGACACGAAATTATCAAATTATTGTTTTGTCACCTCACTAACTGTTGTATCCTCCCAGTCCATTTCGTCAACTTTTGACACATTCTCGAGCCATAATAAATCAGTGGACATGTGTGGAGCCTCTATGTTGCCATTCATATCTGCGAGATGAGGGAACATAAATATTAGATATGTAGTTTGGAAAAAAATTTGAAATAAGTAGATTTGATTACCTGTACCAAAAGTCTACTACTCCAAGTTCGTTCTACAATATTTCTTCCCGAAATATTTGTGAATCTGTGATGTAGGTATGTTGATACTCGATGAGGTTTAGAGACAATGTTAAGTGTTCTCCAATGTTGTGTGGCTCGAGGATTTTTTGGGCATTCACCAGGTATAATATTGTGGAGATCTGACCATTTAGTGTCTACAGCACTTAGAGTGAAGAATAAGGTTGGTGTCCCCAATTGTTCCACCATATCTGAAAGCCCGCTTCTACTTTTTTCCTAGAATGAAATTTCCCTCGAAGGCTTGATCCAAATCTCATTAATTTGTCTAGGAGGTTGTCTTCAAGGCATTCCAGTAGTTGTCTTCGCAGATCTCCCACACATGGAACAAAATATGAAAAATAAATTTAAAAATAGTAAAAATGAATATAGAGATTACATACCATTATTTTGTGTATTTTGACTTTAGAATATTGCCACCATATGTAATGATTAGTTGAGCTCATATATATATATATATATATATATATATATATATATATATATATATATATATATATATATATATATATATATATGAATGCTACAATGTTTCTATTTTTATATAAAATGGAGTCAATATTTGTGCTTGCTTCCATTTTTGCAGGGTGCTATTATGAAAAGGATGATTGCGATTGAAGAAATGGTTGGAATGGATGTGTTGTGCAGTGCCAAGACTGGAACATTAACACTTAAAAATCTTACTATGGACAAGAATCTGATTGAGGTCAGACATTAACTATGTCCTAATGCTTGAGCTTTATTGCAAATATCTAGACCAGAAGTTAAGTGTACATCATTTTGTTGACAGGTATTTGCAAAAGGAATTGACAAGGATACAGTGGTCTTGATGGCTACTCAGAGCATCCAGAACAGAGAATCCAGATTCCATTGATGCAGCTATTTTTGGGATTCTTGCTAATCCTAAGGAGGTATGTAGAGATGGCATGATCTCAACCGGCAGGTCATTTCTTTGTCAGATCATATTATATTGATTTTCTGTTTGTTGGCCTTGCTTTTGAATTGCATTATTCCAAAGGTAAGGGTAGGCATTCAAGAAGTTCACTTTCTTCCTTTCAATCCAGCTAGATAAACGCACAGTGCTGACTTATATTGATGGTCAAGGTACAATGCATAGAGTTAGCAAAGGTGCACCCGAGCAGGTACAAGTTTGTTTTTCCACAATAGTTTCTTTTTGTTACTGCAAAAGAGTTTTCCCTTCATCAAAATGAATCTCATGTGAAGTCACTTGTTTCCAGATCCTCAACCTGACACATAACAAATCAGAAATTGAGCGCAGAGTTCATACCATAATTGACAAGTTTGTTGAACGTGGGCTCCGATCTCTTGCAGTTGCATATCAGGTGCAGCTTTGTGTTTTGGGGTTTCAGTTCTCATTTTAATATTAGCCATGTCTCTACATGTTTTCAACTTGGCTTAAATTTTTTCCAAGAGGTGCCCGAAGGCAGGAAGGAAATTCCAGGAGGACCCTGGCAATTTTTTGGTCTTATGCCCCCCTTTGATCCTCCACGCCATGATAGTGCAGACACAATAAGAAGGGCTCTCAACTTGGGGTGTCAGTGTTAAAATGATTACACGGACTTTCAAAAAATGGGTTCGCCTCCGCCCCATGAATTATTATTTTTATCCAACTTCCACAAGCGTAGATATCTGGTGTACACCAAAACTACATTCCTGTCATACCCTGTCAAGTTCCACTCAGATATATAATCATGGAAGTATGGTTCCGATTTAGAATTAAGAGGCCTCTGTGGTGTGCTACTAATACTCCATGCCCTGTTTTCCACATTCAGTGCGGCTACACGAGTTCACGTCATTATCAATCAATTTTTGAGTTTGTTCGTTACACTAACCCAGTAGAAACTCCCTACAGAGAATGCTCCTTCCCCTATCAGATCCGATGATAGAGCACTAATCGTGTGGAATTTAGTCCATTCACCCCCCTATGAATCATATATTTTCACCACCAACAATCCTCTATGGATTATTTCCCTCTTATTTATTCCAATCACAAAAGTGCAGTTCCTGGTGTACGTATCAAACCCCAATCGAACGAAATCATGTTTGCAAACTTCAGTGCTAACAAACATATCAATGCACTTTGACATTCCCTAAAACCCAAGAGAACAAAGGTTTTCTTCTACATCTTGTTGCACAGTTGTGTTCGCGAATAACAACTCTTGAACATTTGGAACTTCAAAATATAAATTCAGAGCTTGTGAATGAAGAAACTGCGTGTGATAACATCACACAGAAAAATACAGGAAAATGAACTTCAAATTTAATAATGATGAAAAACATCTAAACGAATGTAAAATTTAGCACAATCGTAGAAACATCCGGAAGTGCCTTTCCCATAGGGGGGACGCCTTCGGCGTAATTAGCTGAGCTAAGTGATGTTGTAAATTATTATCTATTACAGTTTTACAGGTGGCTTGATAGACCAAGATGGTGTTTGGGATAGTGACATATCAGGCCTGGGCAAAACACAACATTTCCACAAAATTCACCAAAAGTGCAAGTACCATACAACATGGGACATATGATCATTGTATGATCCTAATTTAGGTCACACATTTGATCACATAACATACAAATACATATGTATGAGGAACATAGTGATTGATGTCACTACATATACATAATTACAAAACAAATATCATGACATACATCATGATACATCACAATATGGTGGCAACAACATGATATGATACAAAATATTAAGAACCATCCTTTGGTACAAAATACATTGATAAAAATACACAACATCATAAGATGATGAAACACCACCACACTTTCACCGTTCACATTAACATTGTTTTTCACCCAACAAGGTTGTAACGTATGGGTAATACATGTTTAATCCATGAGAGATAGATAGAGAGAGAGAGAGAACTCTCATCACCATACACATCAACAACAGAAATAGTACACACCTAGTGGAAAACACAACAGGTACATTCACGTGATCATAATTACAAGTTGTCACATCAAAACATACTATCACAATACTCTTCCCATCTCCCAAAAAACCACGCGTAATCATCACACACCAACTATTTCATAGTTTTTAGAGCATGAACCTCCACTCTGATACCAACTATAACATGCACAAAATTGACACACAAATACAACAATAAAAATACCGAAATAATATTTGTTTTTACTTACATTGCTTGATACATGAAAACACAATGGATTGCCTAGGACACATCATAACACATTCAATGCTTACACAAAAATTATCCGACATAGATAACATGAAAAGTACATGATGCACATCAAGGCCACTTTTCCGAAATGATATGACATAACATAAAAATTCAACTACAATATAAACTTTTGTATAGGCACCATCCATAACACAACATTTTTCGTGGTTTACATATTTATTAAATTCATATTTTGTTATTGACCTTAATTAATTGAAAATCAATTATCGTGCACTCCATTCTTCATCAAACTAGACTACATTATCTTTATCTTGCTTAACATTCTACTTGTAATAGTTACATTTGACTTTTCTCTTTTCTCTTATCACAATAGAAAGATGTAGCCTGATTTTTCATATGAACATATGTTCACACATTATCCTATTAGTGTTTTTTATAAGGATTTATTTTCTAAGTTGCATGTTCATTTGGATTTGCAATTTATCTCAGTTGCAACAAGGGAGGTTCACATAGACAAAATGGACTTTATTGGTCCAAGAGTAAATATATTACACGTTCTTTTCTTATTAGAATTTAATTACTAAGGTTACTTTATTTTGTTCTAAGTTATTACAACTAACCGTATATCCCATCTACATCACTTAAATTCTTAGTCATCAAGGTCCCAACTAGTATGATTTCACACTCAACCAAGTTTGGATTATTCATGGGAAAATTAAATATTAGATGTGTGTTACAAGTGGACATTTAATTAAAATTTTATACACCCTATGATCTTCTAGAGACTACCCCTCTCATAGGGAAAAATATATTAATTGTGTGATTTATCCTAAGTCTCATAGAGGTCCACATTTTACTAATTCCCATTAGCACCAAAAGGACCTACACCATACAAAAAATATAAAATATGGAAGACACTATGCTTACCCCACAACTTATACACAAATAGAACACCCTTGCCATGATAACACCCCTAATTATTAGGATAAAGGAATTCACACTCGCAGGTTTCATACCTAGGTATATTACGACATGGGTTCCACTCATATTCAAATCCCTTATTTCATAAGTACAGAACATGATTAACGCTAAATCTATGGGATGAATCATGAGTTTTAATTTACATAAAGTTAAACACCTTGTTAGGACTAAGTTTAAAGTTTTATACTAGGTACAATATTTGCAAAGAAAAATGCAAGGGTATAACACATCATCACAAGGTTATATTGAAGTGCAAGACATGAGAGTAGAAAAATTAGATGGTAAAACTATCACCCTTACTTAGGATGGTCACGGTCAGAGCAGTGATCACTTAATATGGAATAAGTCTCAAGTTGTTTTCAATTGTATAGTGTTAAAGCTCACCAACTAGCCATGCAATAATTGAGAAAAGATGAATAATTGAAGGTGTTTAAAGAACAATTCCATTTTAATTTATAAAGAGATACTTCTTCCTTTCATTCATGACGTAAATTTCACAACATACCTATAAATGAAATCAAGAAGAGAATTAATTAATATTACCTAACTCTTAAAAAAATTGATAGCAAATAACAATTACATGTTGTTTAAAAAATTCATGCATGAAAAGGACAATATTTTATTTGAGAACAACTAGGAAAATGACACTTTACTGTAAACGTAGTAATACATATTTTTTCTGATTATCATATATAAATTACAACAATACACAAATGAATTAAAACAATGACATTTCGCCATCTTATTGCGCACTGTAAAACCATGTGAGGATGAGTCAATAAGAAATCGTTGACATGGCATCCGCCTAAATCCAGTATAGTTATTGATATGGGATGAATCATGACTTTTAATTTACATAAGGTTAAACACCTTGTTAGGACTAAGTTTAAAGTTTTAGACTAGGTACAATATTTGCAAAGAAAAACACAATGGTATAACACATCATCACAAGGTTATATTGAAGTGCAAGTCATGAGAGTAGAACTATTAGATCGTAAAACTAGCACCCTTACTTAGGATGGTCACAGTCAGAGCAGTGATAACTTGATATGGAATAAGTCTCAAGTTGTTTTCAATTGTATAGTGTTAAAGCTCACATACTAGCCATGTAATAATTGAGAAAAGATGAAGAATTGAAGGTGTTTAAAGAACAATTCCATTTTAATTTATAAAGAGATACTTCTTCCTTTCATTCATGACATAAGTTTCACAACATTTCTATAAATGAAATCAAGAAGAGAATTAATTAATATTACCTAACTCTTAAAAAAATTGATAGCAAATAACAATTACAGGTTTTTTAAAAAATTCATGCATGAAAAGGACAATATTTTATTTGAGAACAACTAGGAAAATGACACTTTACTGTAAACTTAGTAATACATATTTTTTTTCTGATTATCATATTTAAATTAAAACAATACACAAATGAATTAAAACAATGACATTTCGCCATTTTATTGCACACTGTAAAACCATGTGAGGATGAGTCAATAAGAAATCATTGACATGGCATCCGCCTAAATGCAGTATAGTTATTGCTATGGGATGAATCATGAGTTTTAATTTACATAAGGTTAAACACCTTGTTAGAAATAAGTTTAAAGTTTTATACTAGGTAAAATATTTGCAAAGCAAAACACAAGGGTATAACACATAATCACAAGGTTATGTTGAAGTGCAAGACATGAGAGTAGAACTATTAGATGGTAAAACTAGAACCCTTACTTAGGATGGTCATGGTCAGAGCAGTGATCACTTAATATGGAATAAGTCTCAAGTTGTTGTCAATTGTATAGTGTTAAAGCTCACCTACTAGCCATGCAATAATTGAGAAAATATGAAGAATTGAATGTGTTTAAAGAACAATTCCATTTTAATTTATAAAGAGATACTTATTCCCTTCATTAATGACATAAGTTTGACAACATACCTATAAATGAAATCAAGAAGAAAATTAATTAATATTACCTAACTCTTAAAAAAATTGATAGCAAATAACAATTACATGTTTTTTTTAAAATTCATGCATGAAGAGGACAATATTTTATTTGAGAACAACTGGGAAAATGACACTTTACTGTAAACTTAGTAATACATTTTTTTTTTCTGATTATCATATATAAATTACAACAATACACAAATGAATTAAGACAATGACATTTCGCCATCTTATTGCGCACTGTAAAATCATGTGAGGATGAGTCAATAAGAAATCGTTGACATGGCATCTGCCTAAATCCAGTATAGTTATTGCTATGGGATGAATCATGAGTTTTAATTTACATAAGGTTAAACACCTTGTTAGGACTAAGTTTAAAGTTTTATACTAGGTACAATATTTGCAAAGCAAAACACAAGGGTATAACACATCATCACAAGGTTATATTGAAGTGAAAGACATGAGAGTAGAACTATTATATGGTAAAACTAGCACCCTTACTTAGGATGGTCACAGTCAGAGCAGTGATCACTTAATATGGAATAAGTCTCAAGTTGTTTTCAATTTTATAGTGTTAAAGCTCACTACTAGCCATGCAATAATTGATAAAAGATGAAGAATTGAAGGTGTTTAAAGAACAATTCCATTTTAATTTATAAAGAGATACGTCTTCCTTTCATTCATGACGTAAGTTTCAAAACATACCTATATATGAAATCAAGAAGACAATTAATTAATATTACCTAACTCTTAAAAAAATTGATTTCAAATAACACTTACAGGTTTTTTTAAAAATTCATGCATGAAAACGACATTATTTTATTTGAGAACAACTAGGAAAATGACACTTTACTGTAAACTTAGTAATACATATTTTTTTTGTGATTATCATATATAAATTACAACAATACACAAATGAATCACAACAATGACATTTCGCCATCTTATTGCGCACTGTAAAACCATGTGAGGATGAGTCAATAAGAAATCGTTGACATGGCATCCGCCTAAATCCAGTATAGTTATTGCTATGGGATGAATCATGATTTTTAATTTACATAAGGTTAAACAGTTTGTTAGGACTAAGTTTAAAGTTTTATACTAGGTACAATATTTACAAAGCAAAACACAAGGGTATAACACATCATCACAAGGTTATATTGAAGTGCAATACATAAGAGTAGAACTATTAGATGGTAAAACTAGCACCCTTACTTAGGATGGTCAAGGTCAGAGCAGTGATCACTTAATATGGAATAAGTCTCAAGTTGTTTTCAATTGTATATTGTTAAAGCCTACCTACTAGCCATGAAACAATTGAGAAAAGATAAAGAATTGAAGGTGTTTAAAGAACAATTCCATTTTAATTTATAAAGAGATACTTCTTCCTTTCATTCATGACATAAGTTTCACAACATACCTATAAATGAAATCAAGAAGATAATTAATTAATATTACCTAACTCTTAAAAAAATTGATAGCAAATAACACTTTCAGGTTTTTTTTTTAAATTCATGCATGAAAAGGACAATATTTTATTTGAGAACAACTAGGAAAATGACACTTTGCTGTAAACTTAGTAATACATATTTTTTTTCTGATTATCATATAGAAATTACAACAATAAACTATTGAATTAAAACAATGACATTTCGCCATCTTATTGCGCACTGTAAAACCATGTGAGGATGAGTCAATAAGAAATCATTGACATGGAATCCGCTTAAATCAAGTATAGTTATTGCTATGGGATGAATCATGAGTTTTAATTTACATAAGGTTAAACACCTTTTTAGGACTAAGTTTAAATTTTTATACTAGGTACAATATTTGCAAAGCAAAACACAAGGGTATAACACATCATCACAAGGTTATATTGAAGTGGAAGATATGAGAGTAGAACTATTATATGGTAAAACTAGCACCTTTACTTAGGATGGTCAAGGTTAGAGTAGTGATCACTTAATATGGAATAAGTCTCAAGTTGTTTTCAATTATATAGTGTTAAAGCTTACCTACTAGCAATGCAATAATTGATAAAAGATGAATAATTGAAGGTGTTTAAAGAACAATTCCATTTTAATTTATAAAGAGATACTTCTTCCTTTCATTCATGATGTAAGTTTCACAACATACCTATAAATGAAATCAAGAAGAGAATTAATTAATATTACCTAACTGTTAATAAAATTTATAGCAAATAACACTTACAGGTTTTTTTAAAAATTCATGCATGAAAAGGACAATATTTTATTTGAGAACAACTAGGAAAATGACACTTTACTGTAAACTTAGTAATACATATTTTTTTCTTATTATCATATATAAATTACAACAATACAAAAATGAATTAAAACAATAACATTTCGCCATCTTATTGCGCACTGTAAAACCATGTGAGGATGAGTCAATAAGAAATCGTTCACATGGTATCCGCCTAAATCCAGTATAGTTATTGCAATAAGATGAATCATGAGTTTTAATTTACATAAGGTTAAACACCTTGTTATCAATAAGTTTAAATTTTTATACTAGGTAAAATATTTGCAAAGCAAACCACAAGGGTATAACACATAATCACAAGGTTATGTTGAAGTGCAAGACATGAGAGTAGAACTATTAGATGGTAAAACTAGCACCCTTACTTAGGATGGTCATGGTTAGAGCAGTGATCACTTCATATGGAATAAGTCTTAAGTTGTTTTCAATTGTATAGTGTTAAAGCTCACCTACTAGCCATGCAATAATTGAGAAAACATGAAGAATTGAAGGTGTTTAAAGAACAATTCCATTTTAATTTATAAACAGATACTTCTTCCTTTCATTCACGACGTAAGTTTCACAACATACCTATCAATGAAATCAAGAAGACAATTAATTAATATTACCTAACTCTTAAAAAAATTGATAGCAAATAACAATTACAGGTTTTTTTTTAAATTCATGCATGAAAAGGACAATATTTTATTTGAGAACAACTAGGAAAATGACACTTTACTGTAAACTTAGTAATACATATTTTTTTATAATTATCATATATAAATTACAACAATACACAAATGAATTAAAATAATGACATTTCGCCATCTTATTGCACACTATAAAACCATGTGAGGATGAGTCAATAACAAATCATTGACATGGCATCCGCCTAAATCCAGTATAGTTATTGCAATAAGATGAATCATGAGTTTTAATTTACATAAGGTTAAACACCTTGTTAGGTCTAAGTTTAAAGTTTTATACTAGGTACAATATTTGCAAAGCAAAACACAAGGGTATAACACATCATCACAAGGTTATATTGAAGTGCAAGACATGAGAGTAGAACTATTAGATGGTAAAACTAGCACCCTTACTTAGGATGGTCACGGTCAGAGCAGTGATCACTTAATGTGGAATAAGTCTCAAGTTGTTTTCATTTGTATAGCATTAAAGCTCACCTACTAGCCATGAAATAATTGAGAAAAGATGAAGAATTGAAGGTGTTTAAAGAACAATTCCATTTTAATTTATAAAGAGATACTTATTCCTTTCATTCATGACATAAGTTTCACAACATACCTATAAATGAAATCAAGAAGAAATTTAATTAATATTACCTAACTCTTAAAAAAATTGATAGCAAATAACAATTATAGGTTTTATTTAAAATTCATGCATGTAAAGGACAATATTTTATTTGAGAACAACTAGGAAAATGACACTTTACTATAAACGTAGTAATACATATTTTTTTTCTAATTATCATATATAAATTACAACAATAAACAAATTAATTAAAACAATGACATTTCGCCATCTTATTGCACACTGTAAAACCATGTGAGGATGAGTCAATAAGAAATCGTTGACATGGCATCCACCTAAATCCAGTATAGTTATTGCTATGCTATGAATCATGAGTTTTAATTTACATAAGGTTAAACACCTTGTTAGGACTAAGTTTAAAGTTTTATACTAGGTACAATATTTGCAAAGCAAAACACAAGGGTATAACACATCATCACAAGGTTATATTGAAGTGCAAGACATGAGAGTAGAACTATTAGATGGTAAAACTAGCACCCTTACTTAAGATGGTCAAGGTCAGAGAAGTGATCACTTAATATGGAATAAGTCTCAAGTTGTTTTAAATTGTATAGTGTTAAAGCTCACCTACTAGCCATGCAATAAGTGAGAAAAGATGAAGAATTGAAGGTGTTTAAAGAAAAATTCCATTTTAATTTATAAAGAGATACTTCTTCCTTTCATTCATGACGTAAGTTTCACAACATACCTATAAATGAAATCAAGAAGAGAATTAATTAATATTACCTAACTCTTAAAGCAATTTATAGCAAATAACAATTACAGGTTTTTTTTAAAATTCATGCATGAAATGGACAATATTTTATTTAAGAACAACTAGGAAAATGACACTTTACTGTAAACGTAGTAATACATATTTTTTCCTGATTATCATATATAAATTACAACAATAGACAAATGAATTAAAAAAATGACATTTCGGCATCTTATTGCGCACTGTAAAATAATGTGAGGATGAGTCAATAAGAAATCGTTGACATGACATCCATCTAAATCCAGTATAGTTATTGCCTTTAGTTTTCCATTTACATAATAATAATAATGCACATGTAACAAGAGAGGGTTAGGTACAGATATTCATTTCATTTCATTTTATTTCCTATCTAAGGGACGAGAGAGAAAGAGATGGGAAAGAGAGAGAAAGCCAATTTTTCCAAAATTCAAATTTCACACAACAAGCCATTAGAGAGGTGTTCATACAACTATTTCTAAGTTTCAAAAAGTTTTCACGACAGTTTATTGTCTTTACTAGGATTCTCTGGCCTTATTTTATATTTTTCTAATAGTTGCAAAAATGTCTAAATTTGGCTTAGAGGCTGATGAAACACGGTCAAAAAAATTCTTCCAATGGGAAAGTGAACAATGGTTAAGTTCCTTCATGTACTCCTATACACGAAGAATTTACAGGAACTTATGAAATTCAACACTTCCGAACGGTTTACAATTTGCTGCTAGTATTTCGAGGCCATTGGTTGTAATTGGCCTAGTTGCAAAATGACACCAATTAGCTCGACGGCTTATAAAACCATGTCCAAAATTGACATTCGATGGATGAACACACAATGGAAAATTTCATACAAGTTCTCCAATATATGGAATATTCACTAGAGTCAATGGAACTGAGAACTATAAAATAGCTGACAAACGGTGATGGGTTTTTCGGAGCCACCGATCGTAATTGGTTCAGTTTAATGTAGTCAAACTACGACGGGAGGCCTAAAAAACCCCTTTTCCAAACTAGCGAGAATTTTTTTCCCCAAACTAAATGTTATAAACAATTTTCTAGTAGGAATACTAGAGGTTTTCGAAGGCGGTAAAGTGTTCCTTCACTCAAGTTGCAAACGGCGAGACGAAATTAAAAACCAACTTTTCACTTTTTGCAGCTTCTTAAAACTACAAAATGGGGTAATAGGGCACCTAGAGGGGAAATGAAGAGAGAAAAAATAGTCAATTGAGCTTAATTTAATGCTTGATGTTATTCTCCACATAACAAGAAACACATACGACACTTGAAATATCTTTCATGGGGCTTAGAATGTTTTTTTGCAAGTCTCTTAATGTGGTGTTTTTCTAACTTTGTAACTAAATGAAAAAAAAATTATTTAGTTGACGAGTCATCTAACTCCCACCAGTAACGAGGGACACGAGCACCTAATTCTAATACTCTTGGTCAACAACATGTAATATTGTGGTAGTGATTACGGTTGATGGTCAAGGTGTAAATCAGTTACAAAATTCACATTGTTGAGTTTTGTTGTTTTACACTATCTAAGGTTGGTTAAATATCAAATTATATGATTATCCAATGGTTTACTATTTTTATTATTCAAATGAAGAACCAAAAATAAGAAAATTATTAATAATGAAGGTAAATAAGACCATGCCTATTAACAGATAAAGAGATGAAATTTAAAGAGCTCCATGGTTGTAGCAGGTCAGAGAGAAAGAATTACAAATTTTACACACATGTGCAAGTTGTGTTTGTTTGTTGGGAACATAGTGCCTTTTTTTCATACCAATTTTTGCATCTTATCACAACCATTGCATTTGATGAGACCCTATTTCTTTAAGGACATAGTGCCAACTAGAACGCACAACACAACAAACTCTCTTCCCAACAAGGTCGAGTAATGGAAAGGTCACTCTAAGATCCTACATACACCCAAGGTTCCGTGCATCTAAAACCAAGACATAACGTTAAACACCTAAGAGGACATTCAAGACACCTAGGGTGTACCCCCATATGAAAAAATGTATGAATAAAAGTAGCATAGAACCAACTCATCATCATGTAAGAAGAAATCCACGTAACATTTAGCTAAGAATCCAACAACATAACGAGCTTTGAGTCACCAATCAAAATAAATTCCACAAAATATTGGCAATCAAAGAAAGTGGCTAAGTATCCAGATTGCAAAGTTTGAAAATTCTCACAAAAATATAAATAACTAGAAGAGCCTCTAGCTTCTCAATCCAATCATAAAATAAAATTCTCGTCCTTGATAAAATGACACAAGTTTACGAATGTAAAATACAAAATGTTAACACCACATTCACTTCTCAGCCCTTCATGGCCGCCAATAGGGGTACTCTGCATTGAGGTCATTTCCAAGGACACATGCGTAGGATTGGGTCATAAACGACACCCAAAATTAATTTCCACTCTCCCATATGGGTAAACAAATGAAAAATGGACAACGAGACCAACTTTCTTAACTACTGAAGGAAGGAAGCTCTAAACAACTTCTAATTAACTCTTCCTGACCCCAGGACCCAACCACTATTGTCCAACCACAAGATTCACACCGTACAATTTCTCATTCCAATAACTCCAATAAGGAAGGGTCTAAACAAAGGGCTTAACACATCATACAATTAAATCAAGTTTTAGGACTTGTAAAACAACACATTTTCAAAGGGGAACCAAGTTTCCACTACACTATAAGTTCACAAAAATCAATTTAATTTGACATTCTTAGTTACCCTGGTTCAGAAAAAATTCCACTGAGTGATACAACAATTCAAACAACTTATTATTTTATTATTATTTTAATTTTTGTAGTTCAAATGAATAGAGTAATGTAATATTTCTTCATACACATTTCTTTTTCATCTTTCAAACAAGTTTGTTTTCTTACATTCAAAAGTGCGCTAGGTTTAGAGTTCATGTCTCAAGTTTTCTAGTGTTCCCAAGGGTCCAAGCTTTGAACCCACGGCTCTGATACCAAGTGTAACGCCTGCTAAAATATCCCACTTGAAACCCATGAACAACCTAGGTTTAGTTACAAAATTATGGAATACTTTTTTTTTAAGTGTTAACAACCAAAGTCTCAAGGAAAATTAAATTCAACTGATAAATTTTCCAATTATAATAATTACTAATTCCACATTATAAAGCACCAAATGTAATAAGTCCACACCTAGCTCAAATCTCCTTAGGGATTAATTTAATCACTGATTACATTGAAATTTTAGCTAAATATTCCTTGATTAAAATTTTAGGGTTAAGGGACCAAAACAATTAAATACCCAAGGTATTTAATTCCATGAGATCTAAGACAAGATCAAGGTTTATTTACAGTGGGGGAAAATAATACATATTTAAAATCGTCAGAGTAAATTCTTACTTACCCACTCCCAAAACTTGGTTAAAGATTCAATTTGATTTTTTCCATGATTAATGTGATTAAAAATTCCTGAAAACATTTCCATTAGATATGGAATTTCCTCACCTTTCCGGTGATATAAAGAAATCCTCCTAACTCCTCATATTACTCAAGTTATGAACCAGCGGAACTTGGTGTGAAAATTTTCCCAAGAGCGGGCCTGTGGGCCTGGGGAGGAAAATTTTCCCCAACTCAGGCCTACAAACTTCAGAGAGAAAATTCACCCAGAGGATAAAAGTGGACTAGCGGAGCAGGGAAGAAATTCTTTTCCAGAAGTGGGACGGTAGAGTGGGGAAGGCATTTAGCACTTTTACCCTTTTGGGACAAAGAAAATTTTACACCTGCACCTCCCCTGACACCCTAGGAGGCCACGTGGCACCTCCTTATTGGTTGTAGGCCAGCGGGTCAGCAGGGAACATTTGGAATATTTGACTATTCAAGAGGAAGGGAAAAAATGTCGAAAGAAACCCACGCCTCTGCCAACGTGAGAAGATGCCACGTGTCAACCAACCGTTAACTGTGGTTTGGCGGGTCGGTGGGGATAATTTTGAAAATTTTCCCAAAATTTTTCTAAAGTGTTAAGGCTTAAAAATATCCGCTCCTCTATCGATGCCTCGTGAAGCCACGTGGCAGCACTTTATTACCTACGGGTCGGTAGGGCTACGGGGAAAACTTACAAATTTTTCCAAATTTTTTTTGAAAGCACTTAAGGTTAAAATCGATCCAAGCCTCCGCTGACGCCAAACAAAGCCACATGTCGATCAATGATTGGATGCGGGGTAGTGGGGTAGTAGAGGAAAAATTTCCAAATTAATGTTTTGGACTTAAATCATTTTTAGACAAAATGAAGGCTTGTGGATTATTTTGAGCCCGAAATGAAGTAAAAAATTCATAAGGACATAAATTTTGATTGGGAACTCAAGTTTTTGCAAACAGGTACTTTCTGGAAATCTCTCGACATCCTCTTTTCACACCATCCTTAGGAATTTGATTTTGATAAATTCTAAAGGGTCAATTTTGAGAAAAACATCTTTCTGTCACTTAGAAAGTGAACTGGTATTTTTAACTTATCAATTTTATTCAAATTTGTCCATTAACTCATTTCTCAACATGCCAAACAGGAATGGAGGATTTCACTTGGAATATTTTAAGATAGATTGCAAGGTTAAATGTTTTCTTGATTGATTTGCATTCAGAAATTTACCAATGTTTACATAGAACAAGAAGCCTGTAATTTTGCCTTTGCTTGATTTGAAAGGTTCTTTATTAAAAAATTCTTAAGGGTATTTTGGTTTTTTTGGGGGCATTTTTCATCTTACAAGTCCAATTTGGTATTTAATATTTGTACTTTTTGATATTGCAGGGGTCATTCTGTTTAATTTGCTAATTAATAACTACAAAGTTTGAAATTTATCTAACAGAGATCAGGATTCGAATGGGTCTATTTTCATTTATCATCTTCTAAGTTTTAAAATTCATTCCAAAACCAATTGTAACCTATTAAGTTGATTCAAGCAAAGTATTCAAATGCCAAATTACAATTCTGATTTCTAAAACATTCATTTCTAAAGAACAGAGCATTATGAACATTTCTCCATATGTATTCACTTTTTCATCTTTCCAATTAGAATTTCAAAATACATTCAACAATCAGATATTTCAGTATCCTAATAATTTCATTTGAGAAAATTAATACAATATTTTATTGATTAAAAAAATATATACCTTTACAACTTCTTATTTCATTCCTCAATTACAATATACAGAATACAATTTCTTTCACATTCATTTCAAAAGTACAAACAAAAGAGTATATCTCTTTCACATTTTGAATTTACAACTTGCATAGCCAATACAAGAACATCTTTTCCATCACAAATAATGTATAAGGTCATCCACTTCAAGTGGGAAAATGTTACATTAATAAATGATCTCAGCAAGGACTGTCAAATTGTCTTCTTTCTCAATTCCAGAACAGCAGTATGAATTTCCATCATTTTCCAATTTTGTCATAACAGAACAGGGGAAAGGCAACGCTCTCCACCCAACCAAGAAATCTAATGATAAGGGAGAAGCCATCCTTCTTCATTGGCCCCCGAGCCCCAACCACATTGCAATAAGAAATATTTTTTTTTCAACTCATGGCAACAATAGGCTTCCACAACACAGACAGATTTCTCATTCAAAACACAGTCCAAAACAAAACTGCAATTTTCCACCACAAAACAAAACAACAAACAACACTCAGGCTTCATCATGCAAGCCAAAGGAGAAAGAAACTATGGGGGATGCTGCTTATGCCTCCTAAAGGGGAAATGGGTATCACCACCTAAGAACAAACCACCAAAATATTTATCATTTCAAATCCCTGACATGCCCTTATGTCTCCCCAAATTTCACCTTATTCCTCACATTTCTTTATGCCTCCCCAACCTCTTATGGCACCCCATAACAAGTAAAGAAATGCAAGCTATTTCTTTGTAAGGGTGAACCCAAATCCCAACTCCCTCCACACTTATACCTCCCCAAAACACTTATGCCTCCCAAAAAATACCCCATAGTCTTATCCTACACCATTTCTAGGACATCTACCCAACTAGCCAACAAATAAAAAAACACATTCAAACATTCAACAAGTCACATATGCATACAAATAAAAGGAGAGTATTTCCAAGAGCTAAGCTCTTACCTCTCCATGATGGATTTTGTTCCAAGTTCAAAATAACAAGCTTTCCAATGCAAAACACAAACCAAGAGATCAACAATCTACAAGCATGCAACAATCTCCAAATCTTCTCCCAATTTGCAAGAGCTCCAAAAACCAAAAGCAAGTCACTAGAAAATGAAGTGATAAAAGTGAAGCAAAAAAAAAACCCCAAAAACAAGCCAAGGAATTCCAATTTACAGAAGAGGAAAGAGAAGAGGACGAGGTGGATCCATGTGGGATGCCACATCACACATCCTCAACTCCAACTCATAATTCAACTTCAATATCTGCAATGCATAATAATTAAGTGGGTGAATAAATGACAATTTTACTTACACACTTAAATGAAGCCCACACCCCATAAGGACTGAAATTAAAATCATGTAAGAAAGTACAATAAAAGCATACAACTTGACTTACAAAAATGCATAATGAAGGCTATATTTTAACTCTCCAACCATAGGTAAGGTTGGTATGCAAATTTAAGAGGTATGGGACAAGTTTAACTTGTCCCACAAGCTTCCAAAATCAGCCTCCAAGGAAAAATTCGAATTTGAAAAAGGAGGTGGAGTGTTTCATACTCCAAAAAACTTACAATCTCTTACACATCACTTACACATTTCTTACAACACTTTAATTTTAGGCCAACAACTCTAATAATTACTTTCTTATGTCCCAATTTGATTAATTAATTTTAACAATATGTTTACTCACATTAATGTACCATAATTTAATAAATAATGAAAGGGGTAAACACATAAAATACATACACATGCAAATTAAAGGAACCAAATAAATAAAAATACACATAACCCTTGGTCACATTTAAAGGTGATCCTCCCATGGGAATCCCTAAACAATCAAACACACACACACGAACAATACAAGTTGCCATGGTGACCTTGTTGAATTCATCTAGAATTCCAATGTGGTTGGTCTCCAATCCTCTGATGTTTGTTGTGATAATTTTAACCTGCAAAACATAAATACCTCCTTCGGCCTCGTGGCCATATCAGAACATCAAAATGAATATAATATAATTTCAAAATCATCAATATATATATGAATCACAACAACATCCAGAAAATCAACAATATCAATTACAATTTCATCAACAACTATATCATCATCAATTTTAAATTCAATTTTCTAGGTCTACTCAAAATATCCAAATATCACATGTCCTAACAACATCCATATATATATATATTATAGTAGTATATATATATATATATATGTCAGTTATATATATATATCATACATATATATAATATATATATATATATATATAGATATATAGATATATAGATATATAGATATATAGATATATAGATATCTAACCATGTCCAACAACATACTCAACATCTATATAACAATGTCTCTAACTATCATCATGCATCATATGTGAATCAAAGTCAACAATAATTCATGATCTGACATTTAACACCATACTAAATCAAAACTATAATAATGTCCATAATATAGTCAGCAATATCATGATCAATATCAAAAGTGTCTAAGGGAAGTGGGCACTACACAAGCTATATTTATAAAACCCATTTGGTCTATATCCAACAAGCCTGGCATCCCAGTAAACACATTGCTTTGAGGCATTTTATCAAGAAATTCACGTGTTCTACTTATTATTCCACAATCTCCATAACTACCAACTAAGCACTTGTATCCACAATTCCTTGGAGGATAAATAATGGATGAACAACTAGTTTCATGTGGAGGAAGACTGAATATAAATCTTGCATTATCAAATTGGGATGGAAGGAAAGCATTTTTAATGTCTCAGCAATACAAAAATACTTATTTTGGGAAATAATAATAAAGAGAAGGGAAAGTGCACTGTATGCCAAGTTATTCTTGCACTATGACAGAAGTCAAATGACATTAAGCAAAATCAACGCAGCTAGAAAATAATTCCAAATGATGCATGTCCTAATCCTTAATCCTATTTATCCTATCTTCTCCTTACAACAAACTTACATAGTAGTATTTCTCCCTATTAGATCCTTTATCTTAGAGACATTAAACCCCTCACATGTAAATAAGTCTAGATCAATCGATTTGTATGCAGTAGAATGTGGAGACATATAGGCTTAATTACAAATGTATCTACCTACAATGTTCTGTACACACTGCAACTATGGGTCAATAACTTCTATATTACTAGCATGTAACCTGGGGTTTCATGAGTGGTTGACACCTCAAGATCTCAAATATAGTGCATGTATTATTGTGCATGGAAAGTGACATTGTTAACAAGGCCATTCAGGTTGTGTCACTCTCAGTCCCTACTAGAACAACACCCCATTTCTGCTATGCGGTCCCAATCTCCTTCTGCCACACGCCATACCAATCTCAGCCTTTAACTCTCACACCCACCCAAATCCAAAATATTATTATTATTGTTATTATTATTATTACATATATTTTTCAATTCGTTCATTTTTTATGGATCTATTTTATTATTAATATAATTTAATATATACATTTTATTATTATTATTATTATCATCATCATCATCGTGTTAGTTTTAAACAATATCATATACTATATAATTTACATATTAGATATAAATACAAGTATGTTCATATAAATGACATTATTATCCAAACAAAATGAATAAGAGGAACAATTAATCATAAATGGAGGATGACATTCGATGCCTGAAGGGATACTAGATATCTTGTGTAAATCAGGCCGACAACTGAGAAGTCATCTTTTGCCCAGGGAGGATTCCGAGTTTCGCATATGAATTTACAAAAACACGCAATGGGGATTTTCGATAGCCCCAAGTCATTAGAATGATTAAAAGGGTGAAATAATCTCTAGTATATACCGATGGCCTGGTGTGAAGAAATCAAGAGTATCCACGCAATTGCAATGATTGGGAGCAAAGAAGTGCGGCATTACACCATGTTTCAACTTTAAGCTCAAATAATTGCAAGAGAATTGTTGATGCACAAAAATACATTGATATTTGATCCATTCAATATATTTGTGATATGAGAAAAATCTGGATTTTATTTACCATTCGAAAGAGGGATTTAAACTAATAAAACCAACAAAATGTACCGTCACCTTATACAAGTTGTAATAGGTATCTTGTTTCCATAATTTAAGATCTAATAGAGTTTACTCTACATTATACAATTGGATATTTCAATTACTAAGTTATAGTCATAGAATAATTAATGGTTATATAATATAAAAATATAACTATACCCAAACAAAAAAAATAGTTATTACCATATCGTACAGTGGATTCCACAATAAAAATAGAATTAGCATGGTAACTTGTACATTTTCTTAAATTTGTTTATCTTTATGGATAACATCTCACTATGTGATTTTTGAAAATGTTAAGAACTCATGGGCCAATAAATTTTATATAATCAATATGTATACAAAACATGTTTGAAAATTTTCATGGCTATACTTGATATTTGGTGGTGAGTTTGACTAAGAGTAAGAGCATTGAATTCGACATTATTTTTTTAGAAACTAAGAATACAATATTGCACACCCACCATTTGAACCTTAAAGCAACATGAATATATCTTGAATCTTCCATCATGGAGAGAAATGAACTTTTACAATTTAACAAAATGCAATGGAAGTAAAGTACGCATGAAACTTGAATGAATAGATCGAATGCCAAATCACAAATTCCAACGTCTTGTTTACAAATAAAATAAGCTGAATGGAAGTAAATTCATTTACATAAAGTATTAATTTTAATGTAACACATCAAACATAATGAATGGGAATTATCCCAATTTTTATAATCTAACCTCTTGTTGAAGTCATGAGAAAAGAAAAACTCATATGAAATATATCACATGCAACAAAATAAAGTAAATTGGAAATGGGTCTTAGCAAAAAGAAGGAATCAAAATCAATTGAAATATATCAAGTTCCACAAATGATTTTTCCATTGTTACACACAAAGAGAGCTAGTTTGTATCATAACAAGTTAACATGATAAGCCCAACATATTATTGTTGTTTATTTTTTAGTTTAGAATTAAGTTATATGGAGCACAAAAACTTAAAGAGAGCTCATGATCTTTTTACAATATAAATTCCAAAACATTTTATATAAATTATGGCACTCTCAAACATGGTATATTGTTATATAAAAGGCATAGTATTGTCTCTTATGTTGAATTGTGTTCTTTTCTTATCTAGCCTCTTGGCATGATATTTCTTACTCTATAGCATGAAGAGCTAATCCCAATCCTGATCTTGATTTGAATGAACAATTGTCACATATTATAATTCCCACCCTTACCCATCAGCTGATTTGGTTATTTATTCCTAACCAATTTTAGGGGATCCTTGTAACCTAAATATTTAAGTAGAACATTGTAGAGGTGGAATATAGCCAGCGGTACTCACCTCACATTTTATCCCATGTATGATAAATTTTCAATATTTGGTTTGTTGTCTTTGGTATGGATTGATTTTGGCATGAGTTGAAGAATCTTTCTTACTTATTCAAGATACTTCTATGAGAAGAGAACTATTAATTACATTATGTCTTCCCTTCATACTCATCTTGTCATATTGAGGGGAATATACCTTTTTCAAATGGTATTTTCTTCAGCTGTTAGACATATGAAAAATACAAATAACTACATTTTCTCACAAAACACATCCACCACATCCTATAGAATTGAAAATTCTAAATCAAAATGATTATTAAGTAAACAAAGGTTAATGGTACTAAATATAAATTGTAGTACAACATAGGCAGGACATAAACTATCTAGAATACATATCTAAGCTGGAATTATTCACCTTTTAGAAATGGAGAACATAACAAAAGTCCAAAATAGCTCAAATATTATATTTCAAAGTTGTGGCTTAATCGAAGATGCCATTTTTTGCATAATTCGATCCCCTTTGGAAAGAATAATCATTTTCATTACAAGGCCCTTATTTCTTCTATGAATTTTCCTTCTCCAATATGTCTTCCCTCCTTTCTCTATTAGTACAAAAGCACAAACCTATGTGCAAGTATTTTGTTTTCATTGATGAAACAGAGAAAGTTTCCTTTATTTTAGAACAATTGTTATTATAAATATAATGTATTTGGATAATAATTACCCGAAAAAGGTTTTGTCCCCATTTTCAATTTGGTAGCTAGAAAACAAACCAAAACTGAATATTTTAACGCAATCTCCTAAAATGAAAGAAAAACCTTCTCACCTGCAGAATAATGTATCTTTGTTTTCTTACGAATTGATGCATCGGGCCTATTCCTAATTCTCTTCTCTCTACAAATTATAAATTGTTTTAATAGGGTAGATTTTCTTCATCTTTGATGCCTAAGAAAACTCCAAAACCGCACCAAAAAACACTCAATAAGTCTCATTCGAAACACTTCAAGTTATTGTATCTAATAAAGACAATGGTGTACAAGTAATCATCATGCTAGCAATTCCTATATGGTAAGAATGAGAAAAGGAAAAAAACAAATATTGAATGAACTTCCTTATGCTAATGAAAAAATCACTAAGCTTATGTTGTTTTTTTTGTGAGAAACTAGAAATAGTTAATAACCATGCATCTTGGCACACGAACGTTCCCATATTTTATTAGTAGTCTATGTCACATGAAAATATCTACACTTAGTCATAAAAGTAAACCTAAAACTTGACTAATTTTTTTTTATTAGTGCTCATATAGATTCAAGGCCACTAGAATACTCCATTGCTACATTCACTTGATTTAATAATCAAACATCTTATTAATGTTCCTCAATTACTTTCATACATCTATAGTGGTGGTTATAGTCTAGTCACCTTAAAATTTTTCAAGAAGAGTCTACAATGATAATCTATTTGCATTACAATAATTGGTTGAATACATCATGTCAACAGTTCTTCTCATCTCTTATTGCTTCCTATTCCTCTAAAACAAACTTTTATCAACTCTTAATAAAATTGTAGTGCCCACTTTCCTTTCACACCTTTTGATACTGATCATGATACTGTTGATTATATTATAGACATGATTATGGACTTTATTATAGTATAATGTTAGATGTTAGATCATGGATTATTGTTGACTTGATTTAGTTATGATGCATGATGATTATTAGAGGCATTTTGGATATTGATGTTGATATGATGTTTGACATGGTTATACTATGGATGTTGTTAGGACATGTGATATTTAGATATTGTGAGTAGACCTAGAAATGGAAATTATTTGATGATGATATAGTTGTTGAGTAAAATTACAAATGATCTTGTTGATTGCTTGGATGTTGTTGTGATACATATATCTAGATGATTTTTGAATTTTAATTGTATTATTTTGGATGTTCTGATATGGCCATAAGGCCGAAGGAGGTATTCATGTTTTGCAGGTTAAAATATCACAACAAAAATCAGGGGATTGGAGACCAAACACATTGGAATTCTAGATGAATTCAACAAGGTCACCATGGAAACTAGTATTTCTTTGTGTGTGTTAGGGATTCCCATGGGGGGGATCAACTTTAAATGTGACCAAGGATTTATGTGTATTTATTTATGGTTCATTTGTTTATGTTTTCATGTGTTTATTTTGTGGTGCATTGACCCTTTCATTATTCATTAAATGGTGTGTAATATTGTGATTAATCATGCTGTTAAGTTAATTAATTAAAATATGTCATAAGAAAGTAATTAATAAAGTTGTTGGGCTTGAATTAAAGTGTTGTAAGAGATATGTAAGTGATGTGTAAGTTAACTTTTGAGTGTGAAACACTCCACCTTCTTGGAAATTTGAATTTTCCTTCTGATTTTGGAGAATTGTGGGACAAGTTAAACTTGTCCCATACCTCTTAAATTTAATTACCAACCATACTTATGGTTGGAGAGTTGAAATTTGACTTTTATAATATTTTTTGAGAAGGAAAATTGAAGGTTTTAATTGCACTTTTCTTACATGATTTAATTTCAGTCCTTTGGGGTGTGGGTTGGATTTTAGTATGTAAGTAAACTATCATATTATTCACCCACCTATTTATTATGCATTGGAGAATGAAGTTGACTTTTGGGTTGGGGTTGAGGATGTGTAGTGTGACATCCTACATGGATCCACCTCATCCTCTTCTCTTCCCTCTTCTATAAAATTTGAATTCATTGCCTTGTTTTGGGGTGGCTCAACTTATGAGACTTCATTCTTGGGTGAAATCCTTGTTGTTTTGGGAGCTCTTGCTTTTGGAGAAGCTTGAAGATTGTTGCATGCTTGTTGTTTGGTGGATTTTGGGTTTGGTTGCTTGGAAACAACTATTGTTTGGAACTTGGGAAACTCCATCATGGAGAGGTAAGAGCTTGGCAATTGAAATGCTCTTCTTTTATGAATGTAAATGTAATTGTGTGAATGTTTTGGCATGTTTGTGGGATTTTGGATAGATGCCCTAAGTATGGTGTAGAAGAAGAATATGGAGTTCATTTTGTGGGAGGAACAACTTTTTTTGGGAGGTATAAGTGTGGAGGGAGTTGGGATTTGGGTTCCACCTTACAAAGAAATAGTTTGCATTTCTTTACTCATTATGGGCTGCCATAAGAGGTTAGGGAGGCATAACGAAATATGAGGAATAAGGGGTACTTGGGGGAGGCATAAGAAATGTTAGGGTTTTGATATACTATATTTTGGCGGTTATAATTCAGGTGGTGATACCAATTTCCCCTTTTGGGAGGCATAAGAATCATCCCCCATAGTTTCTTGCTCCTTTGGCTTGCTTGATGAAGCCTCAGTAATGTTTTTCATGCTTTAATGTAGTTGTAAACTACAATCTATTTTGGACTGTGTTTTTATTGTAAAAAATTTGCTTGTGTGTTTATGGAAGCCTATTGTTGCCATGAGTTGGATCACATCTTTTATTGCATTGTGGTTGGGGCTCGGGGGAAAATGAAGAAGGATGGATTCTCCTTTTCATTGGATGTCTTGGCTGGGTGGAGAGCATTTCCTTTCCCTTGCTCTTGTGGTGATCAAATTAGAAGAATGAGAAATCTGCATGTTACTATTCTAGAGCTGAGAAAAAGACAGTGTTGACAGTCCCTTATGAAATGAAATTTTATCGTAGACCTTTCCCACTTGAAGTGGATGAACTTGTATTTTTTTTGTAATGGAAAGATGTTATATTGGTTATGAAAGTGTAAATTGAAATGTGAAAGAGACATACTCTGTTCTGTTCTTTTTAAAGCAAGAAATTGTGTTTTATATGATGTAATTGAAGAATGAAAGAAGGAATTTGTAAATTTATCTTTTGGAATCAATAAAGGATTGCATAACCTTCCTCAAATTTTATCATTGTATTGAATTTGATCACCTAGATGTGAGTTGTAATCTCTGTTTGAAACAAAGAAATGCGTATGAAGGAAGTGTAATACTCTGTCTTTTGAAATATGTGAAAATTAGAAATCAGAGATGTATTCTATCTTATTAATAGTTAAATTGAATCAAATAAATGTTTTATATTAGAATTGTAGTGAATCCTAATACTTGGAAAATGAAAATGGTGAATAGATCATTTAAAATTTGATCTTTGTTTTGTATTTTCAAACTGGCAAATACTTTATCCAAAAATGCACAGTTTAAACTTGCAATAATGAAATAACAAATTAAACAATTAAATTGAAGTAGTATGCCCTAAACAAATCCAATTGGACAAAAATACTTAAGGACCTTCTTAGAAAACTTAGCAAAAATGGGCTCAACCCTCTTACACTCGTTTTGTTGTCAATAGATGTAAAGTTTCAAATTGTAAATCAATCAAAAAAATTGAATCTTGAAATCCTTCTTAAATTCATCTAAGAACGATTCTCCATGTCTATTTGACATGTTAAGAGAGGAAGAAGATCAAATTGAACAAATCTTATGAGTTAAAATTTACCAGTTTGCACTGTTAAAGTCTGCAGATCATTTTCTTAAAATTTAACCATTAAGATTCATTAAAATTAAAAATTAAGGAATCCTATGTAAATAGGATGTCGAGAGCTTTCTAGAAAGTCCTCATTTTCCCAAAATCGAGATCTCTATCAAAAGTTATGGCCTTCTGAAGTTTTTCTTCATTTGGCGTCAAAAAATAATAATTCTAACTGTAAAAAAAAAAATTAGAAAATTTTCTAAATTTTCCCTGCTACCCCGTAGCCAATCAGAGACTGTCACATGGAACCACGAGGCATTGGAGGAGGGGAGGATCCTTTTTTTTTAACTTAGCGCTTCAAAAAAAATAGATTTTTTTTTAAATTTTCCCCACCGGCCCACCGGCCCGTAGCCAATCAGAGGCTGCCTCGTGGTGTCGCGAGGCATCGGTGGGGAAGCGGGTTCCTTTCTGCACTTTGTGTTCTCAAAAAATTTTGGAAAATTTTTCTACATTTTCCCTCCGCCTACTGCCCCACAGCCAATCAGGAGTTTGCCACGTGGCATCACGAGGCATCGGCAGAGGCACGGGTGAATTTTACCCTTTTATCCCTTGGGGTGTTAAAACTCTTTTATCCCCACCACCCCGCTTTCCCCGTGTTGGATTAGGAGGTGCCACGTGCCCCTTGCGGAATTTCGGACTCACGGGAGCGCGGGTGTAAATGTAGTTTTTCTCCCCATGCGGGAAATTTCCAAAATGTCTCCCATGGCCCCGCTGACCTGACTTCTCCTCCAGGAAAAATTTCTCCTTGCGGCTTACAGACCCGCCCCTGGGGCAAATTTTCTCCCCTGGGCCCGCAGGCCTGCTCTTGGGGAAAATTTTCACCCCAAGGCCCGCTGGCCCATAACTTGAGAAATATGAGGATTTAGGAGGACTTATTTATATCATTGGAAAGGTGAGGAAATTTCCTATCCAATGGAAATGATTTAGGGAAGTTTTGAATGCATTAATTTTGAGAAAAATCAAGTTGAATCTTGAAGCTTGTTAGAGAGTGGGTATGGTGAGGAATTACCCTTTGAATCTAATTGAACTTTCTAACCCTATATTTTGGGACCTTGTGACCTCTAATAATTATTAATAAAAGAAAAGTATATTCTAGTGGATTAGAATTGATCTAGAACTTGTTAGTGATAATAGTTGTCTTGTAACTTGGTTGTAGACTCTTTTAAACAAAAAACATTATTTCATAATTTTCCTAACTAATCCTAAGTTGTTCTTCGGTCTCAAGTGGGTTGTTTTTAGCGGGAATCACATGTATGTCAGAGGTGCAAAATCTTGGGCCATTGTAACTAGAAATCCTAACATGAACCTTAAACCTAGCATACTTTTAAACTAGCAAGAAACTTAATTTGAAATGTTTCATACTTTAGTAAACATGGCCTCTTTATGAATGATTAACAGGAGCTACAATAAGTACAAAAACTGTTAGTCTTGCTTTGGGTAGTCAAGGCATATTAAGAAATAAGTATTTGAACATATTATTGCAGCTTAGCATCCACTAGATCATTGTAATTAGCAGCCATCCTAAGAAAGATTTTGCAGTCTTCATGATGTTAATGCCACTCTACCGGAGGATCAGTCAGGATGGACATTGGTTCCAGACATAGATAGAGACACTTCCATTGAGGGTCATGATCTACATGATGCAAGGAGCATTGTGAAAGAGAAATTTCACAGAGTCATCCAGAGTAGGTGACTATAGAGGGGAGAGGGTGTCCGAGTTTTAGAGAGAGTTGTTAGATGCCCTGAGCTTAGGGATGAGCATGCAAGACATAGAGCTATCAGACCATTTTCAAATCACATGGGATGATCCTACAAGCTTTCGCCATCACATTATTTTGGTGACATAGGTGGATTTCAGGAAGAGGCCTTGTTGGTGAGCTTAAGCAGATGCTTCAAGCACTGTTCTTGTTCTAGAAACATGAAAGCTTACGTTGTGATCCATTTTGAGGGATGGAGCTGGTGTGTGGTGGCAGACAAACGAGTAGAAGCTCCATGTTGATTCTAAGATAGTTACCTGGGAGCTCTTTCAAGAGCATTTCCGGAGAAGATATTTGTCACAGAGGTTCATACAGTAGCGGATAGAGTTTCATTACCTCCAACAGGCATCTCGTACAGTGGTTGAGTATGAGAGTAGAATTTTGGATCTACTCCAGTATGTTGATTACATGCATGATGAGCAGGTGCAGATCCATAGGTTCATCTGAGGGCTGAATCTATACATTGGAGGTGCGGTGTGGATCTATTATCCATAGACGTTAGCTAAGGCCGAATGAAGAATTGTCCCTATATGGTAGAGGAGACTCGAGGAATACCCAGTACACTAGAAACCGAGTCTAGAGCCGCATATAGAAGATTGAGGAGGTCAGTACGTCTTACTCGTGGTGGACAAGGTTCAACACTGCCATCTTTTAGACCATAGTAGCAACAACAACAACAGTCCCACCCACATTATAGACCTCCACAAAGTTTTGACGCACAGAGAGGTCAGAGTCATCTTTGGCAAGGACTGGTTATCTGCACATACTTATTAAATTTATTTACCAACCATACCTACGGTTAGAGAGTTGAAATTTGACTTTTATAATGCGTTTTGAGAAGGCAAATTGTAGGTTTTAAATGCACTTTTCTTACATGATTTAATTTCAGTCCTTTGGGGTGTGGGTTGGATTCGAGTATGTAAGTAAATTTTCATATTATTCACCCACCTATTTATTATGCATTTGAGAATGAAGTTGACTTTTGGGTTGGTGTTGAGGATGTGTGATGTGGCATCCTACATGGATCCACCTCATCCTCTTATCTTCCCTCTTCTATAAAATTTGAATTCCTTGCCTTGTTTTGGGGTGGCTCAACTTTGGAGACTTCATTCTTGGGTAAATTCCTTGTTGTTTTGGGAGTTCTTGCTTTTGGAGAAGCTTGAATATTGTTGCATGCTTGTTGTTTGGTGGATTTTTGGATTGGTTGCTTGGAAAAAATTGATGTTTGGAACTTGGGAAACTCCATCAAGTGAGAGGTAAGAGCTTGGCTCTTGAAATGCTCTTATTTTATGAATGTAAATGTTATTGTGTGAATGTTTTGGCATGTTTGTGGCCTATTGGGTAGATGGCATAGGTATGGTGTAGGAGAATACTATGGGGTTCATTTTGTGGGATACACAAGTGTTTTATGGAGGTATAAGTGTGGAGGGAGTTGGGATTTGGGTTCCACCTTACATAGAAATAGCTTACATTTCTTTACTCACTATGGGGTGCCATAAGAGGTTGGGGAGGCATAAGGAAATGTGAGGAATAAGGGGTACCTGGGGGAGGCATAAGGAATGTCATGGTTTTGATATACTATATTTTGGCGGATTGTAATTCAGGTGGTGATACCCATTTCCCATTTTGGGAGGTATAAGAAGCATTCCCCATAGTTTCTTTCTCCTTTTTCTTGTTTGATGAAGCCTCAGTAATATTTTTCATGCTTTAATGTAGTTGTAAACTACATTCTATTTTGGACTATGTTTTTATTGTAAAAATGTTGCTTGTGTGTTTATGGAAGCCTGTTGTTGCCATGAGTTGGATCACATCTTTTATTGCATTGTGGTTGGGGCTCGGGGGCCAATGAAGAAGGATGGATTATCCTTTTCATTGGATGTCTTGGTTGGGTGGAGAGCGTTGCCTTTCCCCTTATCTTATGGTGATCAAATTAGAAGAATGATAAATCTACATATTATTGTTCTAGAGCTGAGAAAAAGATAGTTTTTACAGTCCCTTGTGAAATGAAATTTTATTGTAGACCTTTCCCACTTGAATTGGATGAACTTGTAAATTTTTTGTAATGGAAATATGTTGTATTGGTTCTGAAAGTGTAAATTGAAGTGTGAAAGAGACATACTCTGTTCTATTCTTTTGAAAGTAAGAAATTGTGTTCTGTACGATGAAACTAAAGAATGAAAGAAGGAATTTGTAAAGTTGTCTTTTGGAATAAATAAAGGACTGCATAACCTTATCAAATTGCATCATTGTATTGAATTCTATCACCTAGATGTGAGTTGTAATCTCTCTTTGAAAGAAATAAATGCGTATGAAGTAAGTTTAATACTCTGTCTTTTGAAATATGTGCAAATTGGAAATAAAATATGTATTCTAGATTTTGAATAGTTGAATTGAATCAACTAAATGTTTTAGATTAGAATTGGAATGAATCCTAATACTTGGAAGATGAAAATGGTGAATAGATCCTTTAAAATTTGATCTCTGTTTTGTACTTTCAAACTGGAAAATACTTTATCCAAAAATGCATAGTTCAAACCTGCAATACTGAAATAACAAACTAAATGATTAAATTGAAGTAGTAAGCCCTAAACAAACCCAATTGGACAAAAATACTTAAGGAACTTCTTATAAACCTTAGCGAAAACAGGATCAACCCTCTTACAGTCGTTTTATTGTCAATAGATGTAAATTTTCAAATTACAAATCAATCAAACAAATTGAATCTTGAAATCCTTCTTAAATCCATCTAAGAACAATTCTCCATGTCTATTTGACATGTTGAGAGAGGAAGAAGATCAAATTGAACAAATCTTATAAGTTAAAATTTACTAGTTTGCACTATAAAATTCTACATATCGTATTCTCTAAATTTAACCATTAAACTTCATCAAAATTAAAAATTAATGAATTTTGTGTAAAGAGGATGTCGAGAGATTTCCATAAAGTCCTCGTTTTCCCAAAACTGAGATCTCTATCAAAAGTTATGGCCTTCTGAAGTTTTTCTTCATTTGGTGTCAAAAAATAATATTTCTAACTGTAAAAAAAATTTGGGAAAATTTTCTAAATTTTCCCTGCCACCCCGCAGCCAATCAATGGCTACCACGATGGACCACGAGGTGTTGGCGGAGGAGCAGATCCTTTTTTTTAACTTAGCGCTTCAAAAAAAATTTAGGAAAATTTTCTAAATTTTCCCCACCGGCCCGCAGCCAATCAGGGGTTGCCACGTGGCGTTGCGAGGCATCGGCGGGGAAGTGGGTTCCTTTCTGCCCTTTACGTTCTTAGAAAATTTTTGGAAATTTTTTTACATTTTCCCCACCACCCGTAGCCAATCAAGAAATGCCACGTGGCATCACGAGGTGTCGGCAGAGGTACAGGTGAATTCTACCCTTTTCACACTCTCAGGTGCATTAAAACTCTATTCTACTCCTGCCGCCCTGCTTTCCCTGTGTTGGTTTAAGAGGTGCCACATGTCCCTTGCGGACTTGTGGACTCGCGGGAGAGTGACTGCAAGGGTGGATTTTCATGCTATGTGGGAAATTTCCTAAACGTCTATCGCAGCTCTGCTGACCATACTCCTATTTTGAGAAAAATTTCTCCCCACGGCCCACAGACTGGTCCATGGGGAAATATTTCTCCACGCAGCCCGCAGACCTACCCCTGGGGTAAATTTTCTCCCCTAGGCCTGCATGCTCACTGTTCGGGAAAATTTTCACCCCAAGGCCCGCCGGTCCATAACTTGAGAAATATGAGGATTTAGGAGGAATTCCTTATATCATTGGAAATGTGAGGAAATTTCTTATCCAATGGGAATGATTTAGGGAATTTTTGAATGCATTAATTTTGAGAAAAAACAAGTTGAATATTTAAATCCTGTTAGAGAGTGGGTATGGTGAGGAATTACCATCTAAACCTAATTGAACTTTCTAACCCTAAATTTTGGGACCTTGTGACCTGTAATAATTGTTAATAAAAGAAAAGTATATTTTAGTGGATTGGAATTGATCTGGAACTTGTTAGTGTCAATTGTTGTCTTGTAACTGGGTTGTAGACTCTTTTAAACAAAAAAGAATTATTCCATAATTTTCCTAACTAATCCTAGGTTGTTCTTGGGTCTCAAGTGGGCTGTTATTAGCGGGCATTAAAAAAAATTGAAATTTTATTCCGTTTTTTCAAAACAAAAAAAACTATGTCTTAAGAAAAAAAAATTGAATTCTTAAAAAATACAAAAGTTTCTATAATTCTTCAATCTGCAAGATGTGAAGAGAGGAAGGCCATTTTATAACAAAAATATTGATAGTGTATTTATATATTATAATATTGATTGATTGCCTTGTGATATTTCACTTACATATATGGTTCAAACATTGTTGTATCTAATATGTATCTATTTTCATTTGTATATCTTGCATTTGTAAGATCCTTATTATTAACAATTATCTATGATGGTTTTCTAGTTGTCACATAATTTAATGAGATAAACTTGGTAACTCAATGTTGAAAATAGAAAAGTCAAAACTCAAAGGATGAGATTTTAATATGGAATGAAGTCGGTATTCCTTGTGAAATTTGATGCAAATATTTAGAATCTTATGTAATATTTTAGTATTACAATTGTAGACAAAACTCAAGGGATATGTGCCAAAGGTTCTTGAAGTGTAGAAATTACAATAAATGTTAACCCACACATTTCATTGTTTCAAATATCAACCGTTTATTTTTTATTGTAATTCCTTGAGATTTTATATAAGCCATATTATTTTAGGTGGAAATTTGACTTGATGATCATGGGATATAGATATAATTGATACACATTGTGGATTTTCCATATCACATTTTTTCTTAATGTTGTTGATGAAATGGATAAAGACAAACATTTTTAAAATACAATGGTTTTGTAACTTGTCTAAACATAATATAGAGAACTTTCTGAATAGGGCCATTAAACAATCCTACATAAACACGTAGATTAGTTATAAACATAACCTATTGTAAAAAAAATAACTTTTGCCTCTATTTTATCATCATTTGGATCTTTAAACGTTTTTCCTGCTATGTTCTGCATTGCCATTAAAAAGCTAGGATAGGTCATGGATAAAGAAAAAAACACAAAACTGTTTTTCAAAAAAAACCTAGTGACATTATTTCATTGATATTGTGGTAGACGTAGATTGAATATAATGTAACAATTACAATGTTTCAATCATAATCATAGAAATCCAATTCCAATACAACTTCATCTCATCCACCACCAATCTCAATTTCCATCTCACACAAAAAACCCCAAGAAACTCTTATACATATCTGTAAGAAATTCAAAGAAATCCCTTCTAGAGGGTAAGAAAATTTAATCTGACATCAATGAGTGGGATTTTTAAAATTTCCATAAGAAAATTTCACAATATAATTATACGTATGTATGAAAAGTGCATAAGTTGAATGGGTGTAGAAATATTGTTAGATCAAATGAATGAAAGAGAAATTTTCATATGGAACATATTGATTCCATCCAACATAGGATAACCATTGACCATGTTATAGTTGTGAATGTAAAATGTAAATAATGTGTGAAGGAATATGAACGTAAAATGTAAAATATCATAATGTAAATAGATCCAATATGAATTGAAAATAATTTAATGGGTAATTAGGTCCTTTAAAAATAAGAGTATTTAAAATTAGATTACATAGGATGAAATTCACTACTATATGGAAACTCATTATAAATACTAGCAATTATATGTGAAATGTACGATGGAAATGCCAAAGGGTATCTTTTGAAGGAATCAAATTTGAGAGAGAGAAACAGCAGAAGAGGAAGAAGGGTGAAGAAGAACGGGTTAGAGGATGGAGAAGTGAGAGGGTGGAGAAGTAAAACGATGGAAAAAATGGAAGAGAAAGAAGTCAAAAATTTATTTTCCAAGAATAACATGACAAATTTGTCAAAGTGTAATTGTTAGAGTTTGTATGTTGCGAGAAGAATATGGTTTTATTTGAATAGTAGGTGGTCATAACCAAATAATTTGGGCCTGCAATTTTTAAAATCTCAATGCTCGAGCTTTTGTTCTAGGGAATGCACGTTAAACATAAATATGAATGAATCTAAAAATGTACAAATCTTTTCTATCAAATCATTAAAATGATGTCAAAACACCTTATCTTAAATTTGTAACATGCTTCCAAGAAAACATCTAAATACAACCTATAATTTTGATTTTCCATAGTGAAGTGCGAGGTATTCTTGTTTTCATTGCATAACACGTGAATACAATTTGGTGCCATACTAATCAAACACCTAAGTATATCCAAGAAATCCTTCTGTACCAAAATATGAAATGCTGCAATTCCATCATTATTCATTTGATTAAATGTTTCTGAGTTTGTTTTGAATAGGTTGTCACAAGTTGCAAATGGCCATACATGGTTATCAAATGTATTTGTGGTACGGTGTGTAAGAAGCAAGGAGACGTCGCATTCACCTGATGCACTTTGTTGTGTCAGAAGTAGAGATAATGGCATCGTTAGATTTTAACGCATGCCCTAAAAATTCAATATTTTTCATCCACATTTTGAGGAGTGTTAGAATGATCCACCCCTAATTCTAATAGGAAGCACCTTTGGCATAAAAATAGGAAATTTGGTTCCTTCAATCAATATAAAAAACAGTGTAACCTCAAGATTACTGCCCCTAAAATTTCTTAACTACAATAAATTATCAAGGATTCTTAAAAAAAAGATTACAATATTCCAATTGATCTACTTTCTCTTGAGAAACTTAGACTAGAAACCTAGATAAAGTAAACTTCTAATAATTTTGATACTGAGTTAATAAGAATTATTGTGTATAAAAATTATAAAAGCATGGAGATAAGTAGTATTAGAGTTGATAAAGTCCAGACAGAGTTTCAAGACGTAAGCCATATAATCAATCCACCTTTGCATTAACATCATTATAAAGTTGTGATTGAATTGTGATCCTTTTTAAAATCTAATATATTTCTGTTCTTGAATTGTACCTTCTCGCACCAACCAAATTTCAACAACAATTAACATTGAATTATTAAAACAGGATGATAAATAGTTTTAAACCAAATTCACTAATAGTGGATCTATTAACTGTGTCATAGAAGTGATCAGCTACTATAAATTATTACGGATTCTTAAAAAAAATTTACAATATTCTAATTGATCTTCTTTCGGTTGAGACACTAAAACAGGTAACCTAGATAAAGTAAAATTCTAAGAATTGTGATACATGGTTAATAATAATTATTGTGTATAAAAATTATAAAAACCTGCAGAAAAGTAGCATTAGAGTTAATAAAGTACAGATACAGTTTCAAGGCATAAACCGTAGAATTGATCCACCTTTGCATTAAGATCATTATAAATTTGTGATTGAATTACGAGCCTTTTTAAAATATAATAAATTTATGTGCTTGAATTGTAACTTCTCACACCAACCAAATTCTAACAATAATTAACATTCACTTATTAAAACGGGATGACAAATAGTTTTAAACAAAAATCACTAACAATGGTTCTATTAACTATGTCGTAGAATTGATACAACAGAAACAATTCTCCATTACAAAAAGGGATCATTCAAATAGATCAAAATAATAATATAAAATTTCAGTTTAATGCATTCATCGATAATTTGTTAGATGGTTATACCTAAAAATGGTAAAAAAAAAAATCTAATACAACTTTCTCCATTGTCAAAACATTATTAACACTGTAAATGAAGAAAATAAATTAAATGCATTGACTTCTCAAGAAACTTGGATCTTAAATTTTAGACTACCAAAAAATCTTCCTGGATTCCTTATCGCAAAGACATGCAAAACAATGATTTATTCACAAATGAAAAATAATTCAATACGATTTTTAGCAGAATAAATTACCCAAATAAAGCAGGCATTATTAATCTTTCCGATGAATGGCTGCATGCATCATCAGCTCTAGTGCACATCTATGTTTTGGGGTACAAAAAAAATTCCATTATACCATTTAATTTAGTTATATGAACATGATTACATCATTATTTTTTCTAGTCAGTAGGGCCTAGCTTTAAAGTTAATCGTATTTTTGGGTATGGTATTTTGGTATTTGACCTTTCACAAAATTGGGGTGATTCCATCTGTGATGTGGAGTGTTCCCCTTGTTGATTGGGATTACTCACCAGTGACCGCAGTTAGGTGTCTTAAATGATTAGGGTAGAAATCTCGATGAATATAAGAAATGTGTGAGAATGTGTTTGAGTCCTTCGATTGAGTTTGAAATTTGAAATTCAATGTAAAGAGAGAGAGAATTAAAAATATTAAGTCCATACCACAGACATTAAAATTCAAACATTGAGATAGCAGCTGCCAAAAAATTAACTTCAATGGCCCAAGCATCAGCCCCACTATTTAAAGCTTGGAATATGAACTTCTAGATAAACTCACACCTTAATTAATAATTTTAGGAGCTTTGAAACAAGATTCAGAGAAGGCCAGTTACAATACAAAAAAAACATATTTTTCACCTGAAACAAAAAGTTGACACATTCTATCTAAAACCATAACAGCTAGCAACAAGTTCCTGAAGAATATAGATGCATGAATGAGCCACCAATAGATTGGCTTGGAATCTGAAATTCTAGATAAACTCACACATTAATTAATAAGTTTATGATCTCCTGAAACAAGATTCATAGAAGGTCGGTTGCATAACAAAAAAAAAAGCATATTGATCACCTAAAAGGAAAAGCTGAAACATGGTATCCAAAACCATAGCAGCTACCAACAAATGCCTAAAGAATATAGATTCCTGAATGAGACACCAATAGATTGGATTGGAATCTGAGCTTTTAGATAAACTCGCACCTTAATTAATAAGTTTAGGATCTCTTGAAACAAGATTCGAAGAAGGCTAGTTGAAATACAAAATAAATAAGCATATTGATCACATGAAAAAAAAAGTTGAAACACAGTATCCAAAACCATATCAGTTATTCCACATTATGTTTAACAACACTATCAGGGCTCAAGCCTCACCCACCCATGAAGAATGTAGATGTCTGAATGAGCCACCAATAGCAGAAGGATTTTCTTAGGCCTCGCTACAAGTTTTCATGGACTGAAATCACATCATTGAAAAAAAAAATTATATAAGAATTCATATCCTCTTTAGTTTCATTCATCTAAAAACTACAAATTGCTTAGGTTTCATGGTGTTGGCTAATTTTGGATTTTGCATTCACATTTCATGGGTCTCATAAACCAAGTGGGTTTTCTGCTTGGCAGTGACCTACAAGCTTGTCTCCACGTCCCCAAATCCTTTCGTTTAAGTTTGTGACCCATTTTCATTGGCTAATGAGAATTTACCTCTCAAATTTCAAAGTCCATAACTATTTTTTGGCTCTAGACTTGGCTTCAATAAAAATCCCTTTACCAATAACTTCAGGTAGCTTGCTTGAACAAAGTTGACCCTTATGTAAGCCACGAATCTCTTATCTGACTCATCTTCCAGATCCTTCATATGATCAACTTTGGATTGGATAATAGGATTTTCTTTAGATTTCCTCCATTTCACCATGGTAGTTCGACAAAAAATAAAAATAGAGTGCCCACTTCTATAGAAGGAAAATAGAATCACTAGATTGGTAGATCCTACTCATGGCACAAATATACTATGCAAGTTTTTGGTTTTTAGGAAAAAGCTAAAATAGATTGTTTAGTTTTGAGAAGGAAAATTAAGATGTCAATAGGCTTTCTGGGCAACTATTGGCTTCAATACTTTATCTGATGATGGGGACTATAGAGAGAAAAAAAATATAGAACCAAAAATATCAGACCAAATTATTTCTTTGCAACATATTCTAGAAGAATCTCACAAAGATCTTAATAAATTTGATAAAGGTATGTATATCTACTAGTATAATTTGTTTTTCAATCTGATTTTTTTCCAAGTTTCAGGAAATTGTTCCTTTAAATGCAGGGAACATATTGGGTGTCAAAGAAAGTGGCCCTACTATGAAATGGCTGGACCTTATTCACCAAACATTGAACAAGAAAATTAGTCAACGTAGTAGTGTTTCATCTTGTAGCAGGGATGGGAAAACAAATTCATCAGATGTGCTTTACAACTTTGATTATGATTTTGGAGGTTCTAAAGTTCATAAAAACTCTAAGAAAAATTCATTCCAGGCCTCGAACTTGCTTTCCAGCTAAAATGGAGAACCTCAAAGCTCATTAAAAATGAAACAGAAGTTTAGCCTTATTGATCATCTCTTCTTGGGAGTGATTAAAACAGTAGACTCCAATTCCTCATTTAGATCAATTTCATCAGAGGATGACAATGGTTTCACTCGAAGAGATTCCCCCTGTACTATTTTACACTATCCAATGTCATATAGTTCCAGTTCCCCATCAGAGAGATCTAATTCAAGTGAGATAAATTCAAGATAAAATTCAAGCCTGCCAAATTATTGTTTGGCAGCTAGAAATTAGATGGTTGGCGTGTTTCTATGTGTATGGGTGTGTGGTAATATGAGACATCATGTCTGGGATTTGAGTTTTTTGTGGTGATTGCGGGCTGATGGGTTACCTTGGCAACAAGGTAAAAGAGAAATGGTTCATCATTTGTCAAAATTTTCTCACATCTATCTAGTTTATAAAAATGGCTTATAACATAATTACTCCAAAACATTACAAATTTAGATGATATCGTGTAGTATTGCATGTGGATAATTCATATTTGCCATTTCTTTTTTGTGTATATATAAGTGACGTTGTTTGCTTTTATAGTCTGTGTTTTGATGACACAATTGAGAATTTATGATTTGTGGGTTTGTTTCTATTATTCTATGGTACTTGGTAGAATGTAGATCAAAATATTGGCTCCTTGGATCTTTCCACCCCCACCACTGATAATTACATCTTCAAGAAGTTGGAACTAAAAAATTATATGTCCCACACCGATTAAATGGCTTAAATTATTCCTACTCAAATAATATATGTTATTTGTGATCCACTTTTTGGTCTCGATCATGCTCTATTTATTTACATATGTGAACATTATGTTTAAAGGGGCCAAAAAAAAGGGAAAATCCAATAGGCTCCAGGTTTGAAACCCAACTGCAATGTTGGCTTCTTCTAATAATTGTATCCCCCTTTGAAGTTTTGTTTGATTTAGTGTGGAAAAATTGTGTGAATGTTTAATAAACCCTATAGTGGCACATCACACATCTTGGAATTATAATATAATAATTTTTTATATTTAATACATAAAAAGAAACCCGCCATAGACAAGGAAATGATTGTTTCAAAGTTGTTCTGTAGAAGTCGAAGTGATCTCTTCAATAGTCTTCATAATGGAAATCAACTAAGAGCTCAAATAACCCACAAGGTCTTCTTGGGAAGAAAATGTGCCCAGATCATGCTCAAAATTTCCAGTTTATGAAGCACTTCAAAACCTCTCCCTTTCCCTAAATGACTTGAAATGTCACTTGGTAACCATGTAAGCCCTCCATGTTCTCTTCGACTATGGCATAAATATATAAATGGTTTGTGTAATCAAAAGATATAAGTTTTTCCTTAACCCACAAAATTCTGTTAGGAGAAGATGAGGAGGCACTTACACAGTAGTGCACGCATCCAATGCCATGATCTGGTGTTCCTTTAACTCTTTCACACATGTCAATTGCAGGATGCCATTTTTGTATGCTTTTATATTTTGTTTTTTGTTGACATGATGGAGGATTTTTTATTTTTGGGTTTATTTCTGTTATTATATGGCAGTTGGTAGGATAAGGATTAAAATATTGGATCATTGGGTCTTTCCACCGCCACCCCTGACAATTGCATTTATATGACTTGAAAATTAAAAAACTACATCTTCCACACTTATTCTATGGCTCAAATTGTTCCTACCGAAATAATATATGATATTTGTTCTCCACTTTATTGTCTCAATCGTGCTCTGTATAGTTACATGTGTAATTTGTGTTTAAAGGGATAATTTTATTTTTTTTAAATTAAACAATCCAATATGTTCCAAGTTTGAGACCCAATTGCAATGTTGGCTTCTTCTTGTACTTTTTATCCCCCTTTCACTTTTTTCTCAATTAATTGCAGGAAAATAGGCAATGAGTGAAAAATCAACCCTATAGGGGTGCATTATAAATCTTAAAGGCATCTTGGACTTGCTTTATAATGAATACACATAAAGAAACCCACCATGGACAAGAAATGATTGTTTCAAATTTATTCTGCATAAGTAGAAGTGATCTCTTCCAGTGTCTTCATCATGGCAGTCAAATGAGAGCTCAAATAACTCACAAAATCTACTTGAAACAGGCGGCAACCGGATGGAACTGAAAGTTTCATTTTATGAAGAACTTAAATCTATCTCCCTCTCCCTGAATGACTTGAGAGGTGGCTTGGTAACCATGCAAGCCCTCTATGTTCCCATTGATTGTGTTGTAAATATAAGAATGGTTGTTGTAGTCCAAGATATAATTTTTTCCTTGACTCAAAAAATTATGTTAGGCAAAGTTGAGGAGCCACTTGCACAGTAGCGCACACAACCAATGTCATGATCCATTTTTCCTTTCATTCTTTTTCAAATGTCAAGTGCATGATGCCATATTTAAAAACAACATAAGTCACTTGCGATTTCCCATATGCGCTCAGTGAGGCCGCCACAGGGATTTCCAGGAATGCATGCCATTTCAAACTCTCCGTTTTTTCACCATTAAAAAAATTGGCATTGTGTTTGGGGGATGGAAATGGAAGCCTCGAGGAAGGACGCTTTCTCCACTGGAAAATTTGTTTGAAGGGGAATAAAAAGATATTCTCGAGACCCATTTTTATGTACCATTTTATTGACGACGTGCCACATGTAGACAAAACCAAACCGTTCATTGGATGCATTAAAAACAAGGGTCATTGGATTTGTCATTGATATAGCCTATCGCATCCATGTCAATGTTTGCATGTCTCACTCCCCTTATTCTAACTTGGAGATACGCCTTTGGCGTAGTTACCATTTCAAGGGTGTACAGTCACTCTTGAAACCATGAATATTAAACCAAAAACCCTAATCATGGTGAACATAAAAATTTCAAAACTAAACCATCAACAACAAAATAGAAACACTAAAGAAGTGAACTCTTGACACAAACCTTAAATGTAAACACAACATTATGAGTTATGGGATTACAATTTTTGTTTCATTTTTTGTGTTTGCATTTTTAGTGGGTTTTAATTTTGTAATCGATGAAGATAATATTTTTAGAATTATGACTAAAAAGAAGGATCTACATTTTCACCACCACCACAACAGCATGGACAAGCTCAACTTCTAATTTGGGAAATGCGACATAGGCTTGGGAATCGAAGAATCTGGAAAATGTCTTGAGTGCGTGGGATTATTTAGACGCCCATTAACATTGACTTGGTGAGGTCAAGAATAACCAAGCCCATTGGAATGTTGGATAACCATGTCATTTTCGTTAGTGGGAAAGTTCCAAATTTTCTCCAAAGTGCTTGAAGCCATGGACGGATGTCTACTATTAGTAAGCCCCTAGCAACATTCCTCGTTAGTTGTCATCCCCCGCCTGGTGCTCCCTGATTCATGGCAATCATCCTCGAGGTGGTTGGCATCGGAGCCACTCGCAGTGTCGTTCTTTCATCTATGCTTGCCAGTCCCCACGGGGTCAACCTCAGCGGAGGAGCTTTTCCCCTCCGCCTCTAGTTCACCACAAAGGTTGGGGTACCCCTATGCTGCTCAACTAGCTCATATGGGGCTTTTCAACTATCCCTAAGCTGCACATTCACAATAGTTGGAGCCTCCCTCCTCCACCAGATAAGTATCACATAATGTCTCTAGCCATTTCGCCGACTCGGGGCACTATATATGATATCGAAAGGGGGAGACAACCTGGGTTTGGTTGGGATGTGTCGGATAGCGACAAGGACCTACCTGTAACCCGTTGACCTAGTGATCATGATCTTCCTTCTACTGGTCAACAATTTGAAGCGGCGACATAATTTCATTGGTTATATGCTTTTTAATTTTTGTTATAGTTGACTTTTGTAAGCTCGGCTTAGTTTGATTGTGTGAATTTGAGGCGTGTTCCCATACCAACTGTTTTTTTGTGAATTATCTTGTATCATTTCACTTGTTAATATAATATAAGATCTTATTCATTTAAAAAAATGAGTTTATTTATTATTTTATTTTAATTTTGTAATCAATGAAGATAATACTTTTATCCTTCTCTGAAGGGCGGGGTGGGGGGTAAGACTAATTTGAGCCGTCTTTTCACCACCACCGTGATAGCATGGACGAGATCAGCTTCTGATTTGGGCAATGCGGCGTAGGCTTTGGAATCGAAGATTATTAAGATGCCCATTGACTTGGTAAGGTCGAGAAAAATGGTGTCCAATTGCCAATCTCTGAAAGCGATCTATCTAAACATCACGGGTTCAATTTTGATGCCCTCCATGTCAGGGGATTTCCATATATAAAAACTGGATTCAATGAAGTCGTATACACGCAAATTCTTCTGTAATGTTCGAGAAGCTTGATTTTATAACGACGCGTTGAATATGTGTAACTACCATGGGGTAAAATTTCTGCATTAAACAATTCTAGTTTGGGGCCGATCAATCAGTTAGCTACCCTGGGTTTGAGTCACGTCCTCACTCTCCTTAGCTCATCCAAGATTGTGGTTAGAAATTTTGATTATAAAAAATATTTATGAATAAAAATAATAATTATACACTATTATTCTAATTAATTTTTTATCATTTTAATGGACAGTGAAAGTATTAAATCGTAAAATAATTTTAGTTTAGGGGTTATTTATAGATTACCAAATTTGTTAAATAAAATAATTATACTTTATTCTAATGCAATAACTGTCCATAAATTGTGAAGTATTTGGGAGGGATGTCCATATTAAATATGTTAAAAAAAATTCAAAATAATATATTATATTTTTCTTGAGATATTATAGTATTTTATCAAATAATTTTTCATGTTTCTATATATTTACATGGTTTCCATGTAACGACCCAAAAATTCAAACACAAACAACACAGTAAAAGACAGGATAAATTTTTTTTGACTTGCTTCCACACATAACACGACACAACATGTCGTGAAAAAGTTACAACCAACTCTGGGAACTACTTGTTATGGGGATGACCACAAGGTCAGCACGGAAACGTTCACACCCAAAAGGATAATACATTTTTTTTCTTTTTGACAAGACAACATAGAAGTCCAATCACAGAACACACTTACAGTTAGGGCCAACCACAATGAGATATTCTTGAGGGTTATTTATTTTAAAGGGACATCTTGCAATTCTTAGCTTACGTTTTCAAGGAGGCTCAAGATATGATCCGTATAATTCAACTTGCCAAGCCAAGTTTATTCCTTTGACACTAAGTAATTATCTTTAAATCTTCTCTATTATGACATTTATTTGCTTAATTCATTTATCAAGAAAAAGGAGTATTTAAATTCCACAAGGCCATCTGCTCACCACTAACGCTACTAAGATTCGTTGTTGCCCACAAGACAACATGGTTTTAAGTTCAACACACATAAGAGAAGAGATACAAGGTGCCTTGGAAAAGGGTTAGAGGGAGAAGGTCGAGATGAAACATATTTAGGACCTCATTAGTTATTGCTAGTATTTAATTGAAGCTAGGGCTCTTAACCAGAATTATCAACAACTTTACTTGGGCTTCGCTAAAAGTATTAACAAGGAGTAAAAATTTACTTTCCAAATGGCGGTGAGAAAGATGGTGAGGTCTCCAATTTTTTTTCTCTGGCTTATTAAATCTTATCATCTTCAAACAACTAACAGTTCATTTCACCTTAGGGTCATTTTACAAATTTCACCATAAAAGGAATAATGTTCACTAGAGGAGCTAGGGTTATCATGTTATAAAGTTTACCTGCAATGATATTCTTGCCCTTGATTACTTAAAGAATTTCTTGCTCTCAATTTGGTGACCCCTACGTTACTTTATTTGAATACAACTTTTAATTTAACTTCCAGAAGTATTAAACAATCATATGTTAGTTTACTTATGCCACTTTATTACTAAGTCATAGCAAGGTTTAACTCAAAATTTATTCTCAAGGCAAAGTTGTAGCAACACTCATTTACAAGAACAGAACAAGATTACATCAATTCTTAAAATATTGATACTCCAACAAAGTCACTCAACAACAATAACCAAATTTTCTTATAATTTCAAAGATGGTCAAACAATACAAGGTTTCCAAAGTTCAGATGACAAAGTCCACAATACATAATACTAAGACATTAATCCTATTCTAAACTTTCCACTGGACGTTAACAATAGTCGAACAACATAAAAAAGGTTTCGAGCAAAGGAACTTCTCAACTGAGGTTGATGACAAAAGTCTACAAGTCTATCCCTCATCTACACGCAAAAATTCATCTGCAACAAATTTTCTACAAGAGTCAGTTCACGAGAACTGAGCAAGATAATGCTACACAAACCCACCATAACTGTTATCTATCAATACCATGAAAAGAATCACTTTATTCCGAGAATTTGGGTCAAACCTCTAAACACTATCAACACTTCAAGTTATAATAACTTTCCACCATGCCAAACAAGGAAGAAGACCATGTACTTCTGTTAGGAGTAAAGACAACGAAAATATAACAACTGAAAGAGAAAGGCCCTTGGCCCTATAAGGAGAAATAACCAATCTAACAAAGTAGGATTCCCACCAAGTAAATAATTAAATAACAATCACAAGAGTGCGATTTGATATAAAGTACCAACCATCCAGAATTTTATCACAGGTACCAAATGCATAGGTTATAATATTATATTTCTAGAAGAACAAGAGTTGATCAGCCCATGAAAAGGGAAACCATGGTTCCAAGAATTAACACAAAAAGCCATGTATACATGAGTTTCAAACCTGAAATCACATAGAGTATCCACACAACATAAGTTTCGAAGCATAAGCAAAGTAAACTAGTTTTGGCCACTAACTCCAAGAGATTTCCCAATCATTCAAGAAGGCCAATGCCTTGTAGGCTAGTAGCAATCACGCGCGAGAAGAAAAAGAGTCCGTCAACCAAGAGTATATGAAAATGTCATCAAAAACCTTTATAACCCTAAAAATTTACAACACTCCACATCAATTATTAGAGTTCAGTTAATTTAAAATAAATTTCCTATTTCCCAAAACAACAATATTTTTAAGGCAACCCTTGGTAACATAAACAACCATTCAAACAAAGGTAAAACATAAAATACTAAGTTCCATCATCAAAACAACTCCTTCTGCTATAGCTCCATCATACTATTGATTGCAAGAAAGTTTTTCCCAAGGTTGACAACATTCAAGGCAATTTTCATCACAAAGCATTAAGGTACAAATGTGCATATAAGCTGTCCAATCCTAATTAACAACACAGTCATAATAAATGGGAGGAAACACAAGTTAGAAGACTAGATTATTTCACCAACAATCTTCCGAGAGGGAAGAAGAACAAAAATAATTCCAGAAATAGCGGGGGTACTAGAGTTGCACAATTAAGACCTCGAACATAGCTAAAAAGAAAAACTAGTTACGATTCAAGATGAAGGGGGCAGTCAAAGTACCTCCTAAGAATGTATATAAAACCTAGGAACTAGGCTAAAGCTACATAGGAGTCTAAACACTCGAGGTTGAAACATGATGCACGCAAACTAAAAAATTCTAAAAGTTTTAACACCGAATCTCTAACCTAAAATAGTCCAAGCGTTGATTACACTAATCCTGCAACCTTTCCTTTTCGATGCCAAAAGGGTTGTTAGGTGGCTTGAGAGATCATTAACAATATATGTCTAAAGACAAATAAGGACATCCTTGGTTGATAGGAAGGAACTTCATAGTTATTGCACGCTTATAATAACGACTGCTAAAAACTAGCTGGAACAAATAATAACTGGAACTCTATCGTAGAGAAGACTACATATATATATATAAAATAAGATCGATCACTCGAGCCAGAAAAAAAACCATACACCCAAGGAAGGGAACACTTGCATGCTTTCCTCTAACATACAGGCAATGGTAATAGCTAAACAAGAAGAAAGCAAGTAGAAAGGAGAGACTGAATGAAAATAAGACAACCAATTCAAAGAAATGGTGGTTCGATTTCACGATGAAATAAATATAGCAACAGTAGAAAAGTGTAGGAATATCTTGCCTATTTCTCCAGCTTCAACAGGTCGTACAGACTCCGCACGGGCCAGCATAAAAACTGCATCAAGCTACAACATAAGCTCCAAAAGGATTTAACCTTCATGATTTAGTGATTGAAATATTATAAATGATTTACACCTACATTATCCTAGACAGAGAAAGCATTATAGAAAACTATATCTTTAATATATGCTCATAAGAACATGCAGACCTGATTCAAATGTGGCACAAGAAATTGTAGCATTAATGTAGAAGATATCGATGCATTATCAATTCATTCATATGCACAAATATTAAGCTATGAATGAAGGAATGAAATAACAATAGCATGAGACAAGGATGTGAGTACTGCTGCTGGCGATGTTAATGGGCCAAATGTGATAACTGGATAGACTGATGTGGCAGAAAATTTAACAATTGAGTCCTTTCGCAAAACCACCTCACACCTCCTCATAGTGTCAGCTAGAATCCCATAAGCTTCCCCATTTGGAAAAATAGCCAACACCCATGGGTGGGACTGATATAGAGATGTCGTACTATCACCATAACCCCAAGCATCAGTGTTCCACGTAAAGACACGCTTGCCTGTTCGCTCGAGGGAACCACTAACCTCTCCAGTACCATATAAAGAAGAGCCATGAGGGAGCTAAATGGTGACAACTTGTTGGCCATGGACGCACTCACAAGTTGGGATATAATCTGGCACCTTGTTTATAGAAAACTTCAAGAGTATCTCTAAATTTAGGATCCAAAAAAAAATATATGATTTGAAATGCATTTTTCTTTGAATCTCCATCACAATCAAAGCGATAAATACCTTCTTCAAGTATAGGCATGAAAACCATTTGTCTTGAGCACTCCAAGTTACTAGCACCCTGTGGATCATCGTGGCCAATCATTCTTGATGTACACTGTTGATCCTTCAAGTACGGTAAATTAATGTGCTGGAATTTTTCCTTAGAATACAGATCTCCACCTCCTAAAGTTGTACTGTCGGCTTGAAATTCTACGGGATTTGAACAAAAACTTCCGATGATTCTGCCATGCCGAAAAGAAGGATTTCACCTCTTAGAGACTCTCTTCAATGAGTTACATCGTAAAACAAGTAAGGTCTCAATAGAGAATCTTTGCAATAAAATTTGTCAGGTCTCCTGGTAACACTTTCACTATCACATAGTCGATTCTGATAAAATATCTTGAAGGAGAATCTTGAATCAGAGGATGCATTCGATACACAACAGAAAACAACATAGTTGGACAACCTTCTTTCTGGAAGCGCTCACAAAGGCTTCAACTAAACTGCAACCTACCTGCCACCACATTTCACCCATACTCAACTAGGAGGAGCCGTGGAATGCCAGGGGGTGTCTGAACTCACAAAGCGTGGGGAAAATGAAGAATGCCTCTCACATGCCTCTCTACCCACACAACCAGGAAGAATGCCTCTCACACGCCTACATCACTAGCTACCACGTCAACCTAGACTGCGCCCATACGCATTGAATGAAAAGATCAAAAGGAGATCTAGGTGAAGAAAAACAGGCCTCCACCGACTCCATCTCTCTCACGCAAGGTAGAAAAATGTGACAGTCATAACAATTGGCAGATTGGGTGGTTGGGAGGAGACTAATGTCATCCATGTGCAAACAAGACCTGCGAAGGACCTGCTCGGCCAAGGTGGCAGTGGAGGGCAGGTGGCAGAAATGGAAGTCAATGCCCAACGGGGCATTACATTCTCCTCCCCTTAAGAAAGCATCGTCCTCGATGTAACATATCACAGAGAAAAAGAAATGGTACGTAAACAAGAACAGGTAAAGGAGAAAGTACACCCTATGGTTTAAAATTTTAGTTGATTAAAGGACGGCCACATGGTATCCTTAGGAACATTTGGTAGAAATTTTAACTTTCAAATTTCTGTGAAGATTGGCAGTTCTTTCTTGTTCATCATTTCATTAGTCTCTTTCCATTATCATTATTTCTAGTTTTAGTTTCTTTTAAAAATATCATCATTGAAGAGTTTTGATTTATTCCTTATTGTGGGTGCCCAGCATGAATTGCTAACACAACACCCTATCAGGTTCACAAGACCCTACGGATTCACAAGCACACAAGTATATACTTCAAGATTGTATTACACCACAAAAGGTTACTCAAATACGGAAAAGAATAGGCACACTTCACATAACATAGTACTTGACACACATCAATGACTGACATACCAAATACTCAAACAAAATAGTACTACAATCCACCAGACATTTCCTCAATTTGCATCGATTAAAAAAATTCACATAACACCAACAAATGCTACATGTACATAGTGTCCACAAGGGAATCAAATACATAACCACAACATCACAACACATATCCATCTGACATGAGTAACACATACATCGAAAGACCACTACCAAAACATCACAATAACTCAACATGTATCCCGAAACATCAACCATACACCCAAATATCATATGCCTACCTCAAACTCTTATGCCTCCCTCAAGTCTCTTATGTCTCCCTCAAACTCTTATGCCTCCCTCAAGTCTCTTATGCCTCTCTCAAACTCTTATGCCTCCCTCAAGTCTCTTATGCCTCCCTCAAACTCTTATGCCTCCCTCAAGTCTCTTATGCCTCCCTCAAACTCTTATGCCTCCCTCAAGGAGGCCGGTTGACCCTATGGTCCAAGACACATAGAGTTCGAACACTCCTAACCCAAGTGACATAATAACGCGTGGTTCAACAACCCGCTAGTTATCTGTAACTCCTTGGGGCGTACCCCCATAAAACAAAGCGGGTCCATAGGTCCAACCATTTCATGGTGCATCCCATGACCCTATTCCACACATCACGATAATATAACCAGCATAAAAATCCAATCTAAGTGCCAAGTGGCAAAGTACAAGCCTTGGGCAAGGCGGTAAAATCTTAAAATTTTAAAAGAAGATCCAAAACCAAGCAAAATAAATGGCCAAATAGCCATAGTTAGTGTCAAAATCCACATGTTAGTGCCAAAACCAAGGAAATGCCCAAAATTGTAAAGCATGGCAATCAAGAAAAGCTGCTGGTCCTTACAAAATAAAGTAAAAAAACTCAATTTACGAATAAAATCAACTTATAATAATGTCACATTACGATAACTGTGTGGCCTTATCTAGCCACCAAAGGTGTACTCAATGAGTTGCTAGCACTTGGAACATCGAGCCTCAGCTCGTAAGATACATATCAATAATAAAACTGTCATCACCTCTACCTAAATCATCCCGCCACCACTTCGACAAGGCTAAACATAGTCATAGTTGCACTTAGGTTGCATACATACAACCTCATAGGGAGAGAGGAAAGAATCACAGGTTTTTATCTACTAAACCAAATTTTGGCTCGAGTTATTGACCCATGGTATGCCATTCCTCACTCTCAACATACACTTCTACCGATTTCCCTCAGGGTCAGTTAGCGTAAGGTTCACAACATAACATGTAACTACATTACTAACACAATGATGGTACATATACAATGTAGATCACAATCATGCATTCACTGAGTGTAACACATCACTTTACCACATTCTGCACCCAAAGTGAAATCATCATACGATAGGGTTCATACACTCTCCGTATGACCCTAAATCACAACATGAAGCATTACATATTTACACAAATCATACATATGATGAACATAGTACATCTCAACATAACATCCATTGCTACATAACAAGGAGGTACACACATTTCTTCAAAACATGGTAAAAACATCATGATACAACTCATTTCTTTTTAACATCAATCTAGTCATACAACACATTGATACACTTACATATCACAATATGTCACAATGTTCCAACACTCCGTCATCCACATTAGAATTCTTTTCACACATCACAAACAACAATTCACACGTGAAATATTCATAGAATCCACAATAAGGAGAGAGAATACTCCCATCACCAGCACATCAATATGATAACAAATACGCATTGAGTGACATACACATCACATGCGTTCACAATATCACAATTACGACAATAATCACATCACGCTTATACCACATTACTCTTCCAATATAAATCATCATCATGCAATACCATCATCTCCATGAAAAAACAACATGTAACACCATCACCATCATGTAACATCACCATACAACACCAATCCGGCCCATAGGTTAAAGAGCATGAACCTAAACTCTGATACCAAGTGTAACGACCCAAAAGTTCACACACGAACAACACAGTAAAAGACAGGATAAATTTTTTTTGACTTGCTTCCACACATAACACGACACAACATGTCGTGACAAAGTTACAACCAACTCTGGGAACTACTTGTTACGGGGATGACCACAAGGTTAGCACGGAAACATTCACACCCAAAAGGATAATACATTTTTTTTCTTTTTGACAAGACAACATAGAAGTCCAATCACAGAACACACTTACAGTTAGGGCCAACCACATTGAGATATTCTTGAGGGTTATTTATTTTAAAGGGACATCTTGAAATTCTTAGCTTACGTTTTCAAGGAGGCTCAAGATATGATCCGTATAATTCAACTTGCCAAGCCAAGTTTATTCCTTTGACACTGAGTAATTATCTTTAAGTCTTCTCTATTATGACATTTATTTGCTTAATTCGTTTACCAAGAAAAAGGAGTATTTAAATTTCACAAGGCCATCTACTCACCACTAACGCTACTAAGATTCGTTCTTGCCCACAAGACAACATGGTTTTAAGTTCAACACACTTAAGAGAAGAGATACAAGGTTCCTTGGAAAAGGGTTAGAGGGAGAAGGTCGAGATGAAACATCTTTAGGACCTCATTAGTTATTGCCAGTATTTAATTGAAGCTAGGGCTCTTAACCAGAATTATCAACAACTTTACTTAGGCTTCGCTACAACTATTAACAAGGAGTAAAAATTTACTTTCCAAATGGCGGTGAGAAAGATGGTGAGGTCTCCAATTTTTTTTCTCTGGCTTATTAAATCTTATCATCTTCAAACAACTAACAGTTCATTTCACCTTAGGGTCATTTTACAAATTTCACCATAAAAGGAATAATGTTCACTAGAGGAGCTAGGGTTATCATGTTATAAAGTTTACCTGCAATGATAGTCTTGCCCTTGATTACTTAAAGAATTTCTTGCTCTCAAGTTGGTGACCCCTACGTTACTTTATTTGAATACAACTTTTAATTTAACTTCCAGAAGTATTAAACAATCCTATGTTAGTTTACTTATGCCACTTTATTACTAAGTCATAGCAAGGTTTAACTCAAAATTTATTCTCAAGGTAAAGTTGTAGCAACACTCATTTACAAGAACAGAACAAGATTACATCAATTCTTAAAATACTGATACTCCAACAAAGTCACTCAACAAAAATAACCAAATTTTCTTATAATTTGAAAGATGGTCAAACAATACAAGGTTTCCAAAGTTCAGATGACAAAGTCCACAATACATAATACTAAGACATTAATCCTCTTCTAAACTTTCCACTGGACGTTAACAATAGTTGAACAACATAAAAAAGGTTTCGAGCAAAGGAACTTCTCAACTGAGGTTGATGAAAAAAGTCTACAAGTATATCCCTCATCTACACGCAAAAATCCATCTGCAACAAATTTTCTACAAGAGTCAGTTCACGAGAACTGAGCAAGATAAGGCTACACAAACCCACCATAACTGTTATCTATCAATACCATGAAAAGAATCACTTTATTATGAGAATTTGGGTCAAACCTCTAAACACTATCAACACTTCAAGTTATAATAACTTTCCACCATGCCAAACAAGGAAAAAGACCATGTACTTCCATTAGGAGTAAAGACAATGAAAATATAACAACCGAAAGAGAAAGGCCCTTGGCCCTGTAAGGAGAAATAACCAATCTAACAAAGTAGGATTCCCACCAAGTAAATAATTAAATAACAATCACAAGAGTGCAATTTGATATAAAGTACCAACCATCCAGAATTTTATCACAGGTACCAAATGCATAGGTTATAATATTATATTTCTAGAAGAACAAGAGTTGATCAGCCCATGAAAAGGGAAACCACGGTTCCAAGAATTAACACAAAAAGCCATGTATAAATGAGTTTCAAACCTGAAATCACATAGAGTATCCACACAACATAAGTTTCGAAGCATAAGCAAAGTAAACTAGTTTTGGCCACTAACTCCAAGATATTTCCCAATCATTCAAGAAGGCCAATGCCTTGTAGGCTAGTAGCAATCACGCGAGAGAAGAAAAAGAGTCCATCAACCAAGAGTATACGAAAATGTCATCAACAACTTTTATAACCCTAAAAATTTACAACACTCCACATCAATTATTAGAGTTCAGTTAATTTAAAATAAATTTCCTATTTCCCAAAACAAAAATATTTTTAAGGCAACCCTTGGTAACATAAACAACCATTCAAACAAAGGTACAACATAAACTACTAAGTTCCATTATCAAAACAACTCCTTCTGCTATAGCTCCATCATACTATTGATTGCAAGAAAGTTTTTCCCAAGGTTGACAACATTCAAGGCAATTTTCATCACAAAGCATTAAGGTACAAATGTGCATATAAGCTGTCCAATCCTAATTAACAAAACAATCATAATAAATGGGAGGAAACACAAGTTAGAAGACTAGATTATTTCACCAACAATCTTCCGAGAGGGAAGAAGACCAAAAATAATTCCAGAAATAGCGGGGGTACTAGAGTTGCACAATTAAGACCTCGAACATAGCTAAAAAAAAAACTAGTTACGATTCAAGATGAAGGGGGCAATCAAAGTACCTCCTAAGAATGGCTATAAAACCTAGGAACCAGGATGAAGCTACGTAGGAGTCTAAACACTCGAGGTTGAAACACGATGCACGCAAACTAAAACATTCTAAAAGTTTTAACACCGAATCTCTAACCTGAAATAGTCCAAGCGTTGATTACACTAATCCTGTAACCTTTCCTTTTCGATGCCAAAAGGGTTGTTAGGTGGCTTGAGAGATCATTAACAATATATGTCAAAATACAAAGAAGGACATCCTTGGTTAATAGGAAGGAACTTCATAGTTATTGCACGCTTACAATAATGACTGCTAAAAACTAGCTGGAACAAATAATAACTTGAACTCTATCATAGAGAAGAGTACATATATATATATATATATAAAGGAAGATCGATCACTCGAACCAGAAAAAAAAACATACACCCAAGGAAGGGAACACTTGCATGCTTTCCTCTAACATACAGGCAATGGTAATAGCTAAACAAGAAGAAAGAAAGTAGAAAGGAGAGACCGACTGAAAAGAAGACAACCAATTCAAAGAAATGGTGGTTCGATTTCACGATGAAATAAATATAGCAACAGTAGAAAAGTGTAGGAATATCTTGCCTGTTTCTCCAGCTTCAACAGGTCGTACAGACTCCACACGGGCCAACATAAAAACTGCATCAAGCTTCAACATAAGCTCCAAAAGGATTTAAACTTCATGATTTAGTGATTGAAATATTATAAATGATTTACACCTACATTATCCTAGACAGAGAAAGCATTATAGAAAAATATATCTTTAATATCTGCTCATAAGAACATGCAGCCCTGATTCAAATGTGGTACAAGAAATTGTAGCATTAATGTAGAAGATATCGATGCATTATCAGTTCATTCATATGCACAAAGATTAAGCTATGAATGCAGAAATGAAATACCAATAGCATGAGACAAGGACGTGAGTACTGCTGCTGGCGATGTCAATGGGCCAAATGTGATAACTGGATAGACTGATGGGGCAAAAAATTTAACAATTGAGTCCTTTCGCAAAACCTCCTCACACCGCCTCGTAGTGTCAGCTAGAATCCCATAAGATTCCCCATTTGGAAAAACAGCCAACACCCATGGGTGGGGCTGATATAGAGATGTCGTACTATCACCATAACCCCAAGCATCAGTTTTCCACGTAAAGACACGCTTTCCTATTCGCTCGAGGGAACCACTAACCTCTCTAGTGCCATATAAAGAAGATCCATGAGCTAGCTCAATGGTTGACAACTTGTTGGCCATGGACGCACTCACAAGATGGGACATAATCTGGCACCTTGTTTATAGAAAACTTCAAGAGTATCTCTAACTTTTGGATCCAAAAAAAAAGATATGCTTTGAAACGCATTTTTCTTTGAATCTCCATCACAATCAAAGCGATAAATACCTTCTTCAAGTATAGGCATGAAAACCATTTGTCTTGAGCACTCCAAGTTACTAGCTCCCTATGGATCATCCTGGCCAATCATTCTTGATGTACACTGTTGATCCTTCAAGTATGGTAAATTAATGTGCTAGACTTTTTCCTTCGAATACGGATCTCCGCCTCCTAAAGTTGTACTGTCAGCTTGAAATTCTACGGGATTTGAAGCAAAACTTCCAATGATTCTACCATGCCGAAAAGAAGGATTTCGCCTCTTAGAGACTCTCTTCCATGAGTTACATCGTAAAACAAGTAAGGTCTCAGTAGACAATCTTTGCAATAAAATTTGTCAGGTCTCCTGGTAACACTTTCACTATCACATAGTCGATTTTGATAAAATATCTTGAAGGAGAATCTTGAATCAGAGGATGCATTCGATACACAACAGAAAACAACATAGTTGGACAACCTTCTTTCTGGAAGCACTCACAAAGGCTTCAACTAAACTGCAACCTACCTGCCACCGCATTTCATCCATACTCAACTAGGAGGAGCCGTGGAATGCCATGGGGTGTCTGAACTCACAAAGCGTGGGGAAAACGAAGTGACAGAGGGAGAAGAAGAGCCTGTGACTGGAACAGTGAAATTCCTTCCCACGTTTTGATCCCACGCGCTCCTGAAGGGAGAGTTAAACAGGTCGAAACCTCTCTTAAACCCAATAAACCCACCAAATAGAATGGACAGAAGGATGAACAGAACAGACTGCTATCAACCTGTTGCCTGGCTAAATGCTGTTGCGGGTCGCTGCTGCGGATCCCTGACAAGAAAACACCTCACAGCACTCAATGAAAGTGGAGGCAACACGTCTGCTTCACTAGCTTGAAGCTCCATCTAGAACCACACGCGCAGGGAGGAACCGGGAAGAAAAAAAAATGACATGACAGAGATTTTGCTGGCCTCTCTACCCACGCAACCAGGAAGAACGCCTCTCACATGCCTACATCACTAGCTATCACGTCAACCCAGACTGCGCCCATACGCATTGAATGAAAATATCAAAAGGAGATCCAGGTGAAGAAAAACAGGCCTCCACCGACTCCATCTCTCTCACGCAAGGTAGAAAAATGTGACAGTCATAACAGTCGGCAGGTTGGGTGGTTGGGAGGAGACTAATGTCATCCACGTGCAAACAAGACCTGCGAAGGACCTGGTCGGCCAAGGTGGCAGTGGAGGGCAGGTGGCAGAAACGGAAGTCAATGCCCAACAGGGCATTACATTCCATATATGTTTGTAAAAGTATTTACAACTATTTATCTAACAGAATACTAGCTCTTGTCCTCTCATTATAAATATTAATATGTTTATATATTTATCACTTTTTCGTATTAAAACTAAAAATTTATAATAATTATTACACCTTCAAATTAAATAAGAAATTTATTGGTGTGCATGCAAATATATAATGAGTGAAAAAAGAGACAAGGAAAGTACCATTGATATAGATACACCTAGACTAACCAAGAAAATCAAAATCTCTAAAACCGTACAACTACGATACTCACATTCCCCAACATAACACTCCTACAATGTATGCAATAAATATTCATAAGTTTATCTTGCATACATATCAAACTTAATTTGCACAAATGATGTAATGAGATTATTCATTGTATTTTTTATAATTTAGTATCAAGTAAGTATTTAAAATTAACAAATGTTTACATGTTTTTGTGTTTTATGATGTTGTGGTTTGTAATGTATTTTTACATTTTTCGTTAGTAAAATATTTCTATAGAAACATGTGTAAAAAAGGGTTGGTCACAAAATATTAAAGCTATTAAGCATATAGACATCAACATGTCATGTTGATATTTGCAGAGTTTTATTGCATATAGGAGTGATTGATTTGTATGTTATGTATGCCTCAAAATACAATATAGATCCCAAACGTAATATTGCGGTTCATCAGGGGTATAATTCACACACTCATCTTCCTTCTTATAACCATCCATTGGATGTTGTTATTTGAAGTGTCACTATTAATCCACCTCCATGACCTATTAATACATTTGATGACGATGATATCATTGATGAGCTTTTGATTATCTATTCACTATATGTTTGAGATGATATTAATCAACCATCTATCTATACTATTACATATAATACCAGTTCCTATGACTATTTATGTTCTATAACATTATGTAAATTTATGGAAAATAATAAGAAACATTTAATTACATCCTAGTTCTCACATTATTATAAGACTTAATTGACATATTAGATTGCCTTAGTGTAAATAATTGAATCGATCATGTGTATTTGTATTAAGGTCATATATCTTACACTCTATTGTCATAAACACTCTTACCAATTAAGTTCTGCAAATATTAACATGGCATGTTGATGTCTATATGTTTAGTAACTGTATTTTTATGATTCACTATTTGTACAAATGTTTATGTAGGAATATTTTATTATAAAAATGTCAAAATACCTTTCAAACGTTTTTATTATAAAACTTGTAAAAAGTTGTCAATTTTAAATATGAGTGACTCGGTTCATACTAAAATACAATTATAATTGTGCATTAAATTTATTAGTGAACTATATAGTTTGGCATGTTTACAATAGAAATATATAGTATTGCATCTCATGCATTCTAGGAGTATTATGTTGGATGATGTGACTACTAAATTTTCCACCACTTGCTTTCCAATACATGTAGGAAATAAGAATAAACTATTCACAAGATTCAAAATACTTGTGACATATCTTCTAGTATTGTTAACCGAAAGCCTTTATGCACAACATAATAATAAGCCCGTTTTCATGCACAATGATATCTTTGTCCTAGTTGTTCTTAGTTAAAGACTCCCACCAGTCCTTAAAAAATTGAAAGTAGACACCTATCAATTTAGTATGATAAGTGTCATATAGATTCCAGGGGATTGTGAGCTTATAAGTTATGTATTGGTCGAGTAGGATTTGTTTGTCTATTAAGAATTTTTAATGATTTTCAACAACTCTCATTTTAATAAATCAAAATACAGAATTTAATAAATAGATCATTTTCTCTCATATGTATGTTTAATATATAAGTCTAATCATAGTTGAATAGTTTTAGGGTTTTTGATTTTCTTGGTTAGTATAGGTACACCTATATTGTGTAGTGTTTTCATTGTTTCTTTTGCTACTCGTTATATGCTAACATGTATTCCAATAAATTCTTTTTTAAAATTTAAGGTATACTAATTATTATATGTTTTATATTTATTAAGGAAAAATGAGGGACAGATATTTTACCATATGATAGGAGGAAAGACATACTACCAAGTTTTTAACCTCTTTTTCTATACATACATGAAAGCTGTTAGAAATTTGTTTGATAAAAATACCGTAATATATTGAGAAAAAAATAATATACCATTTTTGGGGGAAAAAAATCTAGTCGAGTAAATGGAATTGTTCAATTAAGAATGTTTCCTAGGCGGTCGTTGACATATTCACCGCGTCGCTATAAAACGACTTCCATTTTTATATAAATGAATAATTGAAAACGTTATTGACCGACTACTTCTTAATGGAAATCAAGTGTCTGGAAGAAAAACAAAACATTGCATTTTCTTCGAATTCCATTCCCAAGTGAAGAGATTCTGAATACATGGAACTTGTTTGGATCCCAGTACGTATTGATTACGAATATATCAAATTCGAGAGGATTTTTTACACCAAGTCAATGTCAATGGACGTCTATATAATCCTGCGCGCTCAAGACACATCTAAGTAACAAACTCAAAACTTCAATTTCGAGTTTTTTCTCAGGCATTTATGATGTCTCTAAGCTTTTCCCACGCATTGCTTTTATTTTATTTTAGTTTTGTCTTGAAGACAGCCTGCGGGATCGATGCTCCTCCATCAGTGGACTGCAGAAGCGATGGAAGCAGATGCAAGATCAGAAGCCGAGCTCGTCCATGCTGTTGCTGTGGCGGTGAAAAGACAGCAAAAGATTAGAGTAGTGAGCCGCATGGCGCATGCGCTGCCTAGATTAGTCTGTCCAGGGAGGCAGGGGCTCATCATAAACACCCAAAGCTATGATTCTGTAATTGCAATCGACAAGACTGCAATGACAATTACTGTGCAAGCGGGAATCATGATGCGAGACGTTATGGAGGAAGCTGCTAAACACGGCCTGGCTGTTGCCGCAATGATCTACTGGGACGGAGTCTCCGCCGCCGGCGTTATTTCCACCGGAGCACACGGCAGCGGTCTCGTCGGGAAAGGCAGCGGCGTTTATGAATATGTAGTTTCGATGAGATTAGTTGTCCCTGCGACTCCTTCCGAGGGATATGTGAAGGTGATCACCTTAACAGAAGCAGACGAAGACATGAAAGCGGCGAGAATATCTCTGGAAACTCTCGGAGCCATTTCAGAAATAACCTTCGCGTTGAGGCCGATGTTCAAGCGCTCTGTTTCCATAGCAGTGATAGACGATAAGGATCTTGAAAATGAAATTCAGCATTTTCTGAGGGCTTATGAATTTGCAGATATAGAGTGGGTTCCCTCCCATGGAAAGGCCGTTTTCATGACCAAATATGGTGTTCCAGTTGATGTCCCTGGTGAAGGTGAATTTGCTATTTTGAGAGGTTCCAAGGTTAGCGACGTTGAAAGGGATGCTTATCAGTGTGAGTACTCTCATTTTCCCACTTATTTTAAATGCATTCTACGCTTCAATCATTATCCCACCATACACTTATTGTGAATGAGCTGTTGTCTGTTTTGGGGTTTTGAAAAAAAAGTTCTCTTTCGATTCATCAAGAAATATATATATATATGAAAATGTATTTTCCAAATATTTCTTTATCTCTATGTTAATAAAAGGTTTTGTTTAACCATTGACATCAATATCAATTATGCATGTAACTTAACAATCATGTTGCTTTCTTTCCGAATGACACTTACCCATCTACAAATAATCATATATTCTAAAAAATTATTTCTTATCTTCTTTTTTTTTTTGATAATAGAAGGTTTTATTTAACCAACCATTGACTTTGATATTAATTATATATTTAACTTAACAATCATTTTGTAATCTTTCCAGATGACACTTACGAATCTACAAATGACGTGGATGCAATATGCAATCTATTGAAAAGTCAGACAATTTCATTTGTGGCTCAAGGAAATGGATTTGTAAACGATAGAGTCCGCTTCACAGGTTATCCAATGATCGGATACAACCATCGCATGCAATCATTTGGAGGATGCCAAGGAAATGGTACTAGCAATAACCTTAAGTACCCCAAACATTTAGATAAAAATGATACTATTTGCCCTTGGGACCGTCGTGTACATACTAATATGAACTTTGATTTGGAACTAAGAGTACCTATGTCTCGTATCCTCAATGTAATTGAAGATATAAAGAAGCTTAGGGATTTGAATCCCCAAAAGTTATGTGAGATAGCTGACATTCTTATACGTTCTGTTAAAAAATCGGAGGCATATTTGGGGCCTCCTTAGGATGTCGTGACAATGGATCTGAGAAGTTACCGACCAAGAGAACCAGATACACCCAGGTGGAATGAAGATGTATTTGAGGAGATTGAGCAAATGGTTATTGAAAAGTATGGAGGGACACTGCATTGGGGGAAATCGGGAGGTTATTTGTTTGGAGGGCTAGCAAAAAGGGCAGTCAACCTAGAAAAGTTTTTAATCGTGAAGGAGAGACTTGATCCACATGGAATTTTTTCTAGTAAATGGACAAATGGTTTGTTTGGGAGAGGAGTGGAGGAGTTTAAAGAGGGATGTGCACTAGACAAAATGTGTAAGTGTAAAGTAGACAATAATTGCTCTCCTCACAAAGGGTATTTTTGTAAACCAGGGATATTTTGGAAGAATGCTCGTGTTTGCAAGAAAGTAAATTGAGATATTTTCTCTCAAAAAGAAGTCACATGAGATATAAATTAATCTCTATATATGTATCAAAATAAGGACAATACTTTCCGTTTTCAAGGTGCCTTTATGATCTGGAGATAATTTGGAAAAATATTGATATTTACAAGAAATAAATTGACAGATTTTCTCTCAAAAACAAGTTGCAAAAATTATGAAATTGCAAGAAAGTTTGACCATGAAATTGTGAAAAATATGAAATTATCAATGTTGTAGGATATGATCATGAAGTTTTACTTATTTATCTTCTAATTTTACTTAATTACTATTTAATTTGTTTGAATAATTTTCAATATAACACCTTCTTTTAAATGTGATGTTGTATATACGTTGTTATAATTATTAATTTTATTAATATTAATGTTACTTATATTTTATATGAATAGTCATATACTTTTTAACTTCTAATTTACAAATGTTTCAATAAAAATGCTCTCTTACATTACATTCAGATTACAAATTTAATATATAATTTCCAATGATCCTCAACCAATATTATTTAATAATAAAACATAGATTAATATTCTCCATCATCTAAACATTTCACTACAACTATTGATCTTCTAATACAAATATTTCACTAGAAGGAATTGTTCAATTAAGATTTTTTTCCTCCACGATGGTTGATATATTAAACACGTTATAAAAACACTTCCACTTTTATAATATTTACATCATTGACCATTAAAGAAAACATTTGTTAGACTTTAGCGAGTCTATCCATGATATAAACAGACTAATTAACGGTATTTTCACTCAATGTGGAAATTTGTGATTACTTTGAATTCCATTCCCAAGTGACGAGACTTTTTTGTATCGATGAACATATCAGACTTCTTTGAATCCCAGGCCACTATATAAGGATTACAGCATGTAGACTTTCACACATTGATCGCTGTGTAAATCACCAATTCCACATCATTTTTCTTGGAATATGTTTGTTTTTAACACAATTTACTAAGTCAATGTCAATGGGCATCTATATAATCATCATCATTCAATTTTGAAATTTTCTTCGGAATTTATCATGTTTCCTATGTATTACTTTAATTTAGTTTTAGTTTTTCTTGAAGACGACATTATTACGAAATAAATAGTGTGCAATTCTAATCGCTTTCTGGGTATACAAATATCTTGAAGTGTTTTCCCATTTCTACTGAAGAAAACTACAATGAGAGCTTATGTCAAATTATCATGTAAAGCATGAACATTCTTTCAAATTATACCTAGTTTAGACATGAACATTCTTTCTGGGTATACTTACTTTTTTTGTCAATTGCACATTCTTTTCTAAATTTTTTTTATCTCTCCTCCCAAACAAACCATTTGTCCATTCATTGGAAAAAATCACATTTGCAAATTTACTGGTCATTTTTCCATACCTTCAAACAAGTACCCTTCTTATTTCCCCCAACGCAATACCCCTCCATGTTTTTCAATAACCATTTGCTTAATTTCCTCAAATACATTTTCATTCCACTTGGGTGTATCTAGTCCCCTTGATCAATAAATTCTCGAATCCATTGTTACAATGTCATCAAGAGGTCGAAGATATGCTTCATATCATTTAACATGACAATTTTTTTGGGGATTCAAATCCCTGAGCTTCTTTATAAGTTCAATTACAGTGAAAATAATAAAAAAAAGTACTATCACTTAAACATCAAAGTTTATATTTTTGTGCACTCCATGGTCCCTATAATGCCCCGTTCTTCATTGCGCCTTTGCTTCTGCGACGACCGTGCTTCTTAGAGTTGAACATTGTTGCGTTTCTTTTGAAACGTTAGTGTTTTCGCCTTGTCGATTTTAACGGTTGGTTGCTAGTAATATGATTAATAATTTTATGTCAAATAAAATAAGCCTTGTCAGGCATCCTCGCATACTTATTTCATAATCATGGAAGCGTGCCTTCAACCACCGACCTGCCTTTATGGTTCATATTCCTTCTGTTGGCATGAGGTGGAGGGTTTCCTTGTTTTCTAGCAAGAAGGGTGCCTGGTAGAGTGTATGGCCTCCTGCCATATTCTTGCTATTTTTTTTTGGTGCCTTGTTTGGCATATGTTTGGTGAGGATTAATGAAACAAATTTTATTACCCACCCACCGTATGTCTTCCTCCCTGCTGGCCGCTTAGCTCTCAAATCGGATTTTTATTTTGATCTTCCTTGTGTTTGTCTTTTACCTGCCATTGCATTAAAGACCCCTCATCCTTCTTGGCGTGTTCAACTCCTTCTTGCTAGTGGCCGCACTTCCTCCTTCATTTATTAAATTTTTGATTTGCAAATCTTCTGCTGACTTCCGTGGTATGCGTGCTTTACTCTGTCCTGGACGGGTGAGTTTGTGTGGTGAAGGATTTGTGTGGTCTCATGAACTGTTTTTTTTTATCTGGGATTTTTCCTTGTTGCTGGCAGCGTGGGAATGCAGATGGAGACTGGTTCCTTGTGGAGGAGGGGTGTGGAAACAAGCCAGTGAAGTAGGCGTGTTACCTCCACTTTCATTGGGTGCTGCGAGATGTGTTCTTGTCGGGGATCCACAGCAACAGCCTGTAACAGTAAATAGCCAGGCAACAGGCATGTTACAGTTTGGTTGAAGCTTTTTGAGTGCTTCCAACAGGCAGGTTGTCCAACTATGTTGTTTTCTCTTCTGTATCAATGCATCCTCTGATTCGGGTCTCTCCTTCAAGATATTTCTATCAGAATCGACTATGTGACAGTGAGAGTGTTACCAGGAGACCTGATGAAATTTATTTGCTATGATTCTCTACTGAGACCTTACTTGTTTTACGATGTAGCTCATGGAAGAGGATCTCATGGAGGCGGATCTGTTTCATATCAGAATATTCATGAAGCACGATTTTCTTTCCGATTATATGAGCTCCTTCAACGAGTCACTGAGTTGGCAGGCATAAAGGTTTATGTTGGAATTATCACACCTTACAAGCTACAGCTGAAATGTTTGCACCGAGAGTTTGATGCTGTCCTCAAATCTGATGAAGGAAAAGGTTTTTTTATCATCACGGTAGATGCCTTTCAGAGCCAGGAGCGTGATGTAATCATTATGTCTTGTGTTCGAGCTTCAAATCATGGGGTTGGATTTGTAGCTGTTTTTCACCACGTGAATGTGGCGCTAGCACGAGCTCGCAGAGAACTTTGCGTTAAGGGCAAAGCAGCTGCATTGAAACAATCTAGTGACTGGTTAGCCTTAATTGAGGATACTAAGTCTAGGGACTATTTTATGGATATGGAGTCTGTACTAAGAGATTTTTGTTTTTGGTTTTAAATCCATCTTGTTTTTCTTATTAAACGTATGCCCTAGTTTTGTTTCTTTTGGTGACCTGCTCACGCCAATTATTGGCTGGCTGCATGAGGATTTGGTGGAGACTATAGTTGGGTTTGTGGGCAAAGGGAAAAGGGGGTCTATAGCTATAGGAGCAGGTAAAAATCATCTTCGCATGTGGCAGTGGTGAATTTGGTGCCATTAAATTAATAAACCCTTGCAGAAATCCAACTTTCTAACATACCCAACTGAAGTTGAGATTGGAAAAGTGGGTTTATAGATATACAAATAGGTACAGACCTTCTTTGGATATGGAATTCATGACGATGGTTGTGTGGGTTTCTATGGTGGTCGTGATGCTCCTCAGAGCAGAGTGGTTCTATTTTCCCGGAGTTGCTCCCGAGGATTTCAAGAAGGCATGTTTCAATCACCCCTTTCCTATGCCAAGCATGGCCATTAACAGAGTTTGGACCTTCATCAGGCTGAGGAAGAGAAGTTGCACAGGTTGTGTTGTTGTTGCCCGAGCCCTGGTCGACGTGCTTGTTGGATTGGAAGAATTCTAATCAGGCATGTTAAATCTACTCCTTGTAATAGTTTTCTACCTTCTTTCAGTATCTTCAAATGAATATTCTTTCCTCTTGAATGGCGCCTTGACAAAATGTTTTCGTGGTTGTTTAAATCACTGCCTGAATGTGTTGGCTGTTCCTTTAAATCTCGTTCCAATTTCGTTGGTTTTGCTTGGAATGTTCTTTTCCTCTCTTATAGCTTACTCTATTTCATATTTGTCTAAATGGGCTACTGCAATATTGAGTGATGCAGTCTAGTTCGTAGGGAAGGAAACATTATAGAGTTTCGTCTGCTTATATGACTCTCTTTTAAAAGAATTATGTGATGGTATTTAAAATTGAAGGCTTACTATATGGGAGGTTAAGCCTTCATATCTCTTTTTGGTTGAATAAATATGTATTTCCTGTTTAGGGCTCTCCTGTTTGCTAAAAGGTACATTAATAGTGAAATTGTGTTCTAAAACTTGTTTAAGCCTGTGGGCATTCCTTACTTTGTGTTTAATTAGAAAATGGCATTAGGCTTTTGCTTTAGAACTGTACGTGGTTGACTTTTGTACCCAGTTCTAGAGGATGAATAACTTGACATCTATTTTGGCCTCAACGTGTTGAGAGAATTACTATACCTACTTCCTGGTTCAAATTATTGTTTGATTAAAGTAAGGGGGAAACATTGTAAGTTTAATTCAATGAAATCTCTCCAATTTTTATTATGGGTCGCGAGCAAGCTATTAATAGCTGGACTGAAACAAAAGTTGTAGGTGAATCCATGGTATTGGACTCGTGAACTCATTTCTTGTTAGATGACAGCTGATTACAATGATAATATAATAGGTGGTTATTATATTCATCTGTTTGATATTTTCTAGACATTTACTTGATAAGCGCACATGGATCGGGTAAAATTTCCATCTTCTATACCATTGGCAAGGAGCTCATAGAACTTCTAGGCCTGGCTGCACTGCGTAACCTTCCTAATGGATATGTGTGTTGGTTCTTTTTTTGTGCTTTCACTCATGGTAAGGTCTTTTGAATCTGGGGCATCGCTGGTGTATTACCCACCGTGTATTGAATCCCTTTGTTTTCGAACTCGAATATCTTATTCTTCGAACTTGGATACTAAAAGTCCCATTTTGTGGCTTTGTTAAGGAAATCAATTTTTATTTTTTATTTTAAAATACTTATTGACATTGTCGGAAATATATATAAATTATTAACGACTTTTGGGTTTAGCCTTCCCTTATATTATGTAAAGAAGTTGATGATTAGGATAAGGTTTGTTGGTAGAATAATGGCCCTTTTTGTGTCTCATTTGTACACTTTTGGAAGAGTGGATTTGTTTTGTTAACTAGTCCTACGTTTAGAAATCCTATAAGAAGGTAGTGGTAAAACTCCTTGGTTAAAACTGAAACTATAGTTGTTTTTCTTTTAAGGGCGTCGAACCCTTATTACTATGAAGCCTCCCCCTGGGAGATTTGGATAACGTCGTTTTGTTTCGTGCCTACGATCATAATTAGTATGTTTTGTCTTCTCTTGGACCTCTTTAGATGGATGGATTTCGTATTGGATTCCAATCACGTAATCTATAGGATTACATGAAGGAAATATATCAACACTCTTGACTTTCTTGTTCCTAACCCATAAGGTCTTGCCTTGATTTATGTGATTTTGTTCTTACTGGTATTTTGACTTTCTCCTTGTTGGATATTTTAGATTTCTTTCTCATGCGAATAATTTTGGAGTTGTGGGTTGTGATTTAATCCATTTTTTGAATTAGAACATTCCTTTCTTGATATTGTTAAATGTTAGCTTACTGTTGCAATGTGTAGTCTTAACATGCTCAGTTCTCGTGAACTGATTCTAGCTAGTATTCGTGCAGATGGATTATGTCAGTAGATTAAAGGAAAGAGTTGTAAGGGTTTCATCAGTGCAATTTATGAAGTTCCTTGTAAAAATGTCCAATGTGAGGTAAATTTTGTAATAGTGCTTGCAAAGGGGTTTAGAAGACCTCTTGCCTTGGGTTGTTCTAAAATTTCGTGATGATGTTGTCTTGTCCTTCTGTAGGTAAACTGGTAACTTACCTTTGTGAGAAATGGTATTCAATCTTTACATTGATATGAGGATTGTAAAACTTTGATCTTGAGAATAAATTGTCAAGTTAAATCTTTCTAAGACTGAGTGACAATATATTATAAGTAAAGTAAAATGGGTCGGTTAACCCTTAAAGAAGCTAAACAAAGATAATAATTTTATATTGCAAATAAATTAATGTAGAGGTGATCTATTTGAAATCAAATAATTCCATGAGTGATCTAAAATGAAACCATCCTTTGTGAAGTAAAAATTTTATAACTTGATATCCCTAGCTACACTAGCGAACATTATCCTTTTTATGGTGAAATTCTTAAATGATCCTAAAGGTGAAACAAATTGTTAGTTGATATAAGATAATAAGATTTAATAAGTAGGAGGAATCGGTTTCGAAACCACGCAATCTGTCTCTCAACCATTTGAAAGGTAAATTGTTTTCTTTTGTAAAAATCATCCAGTGAAGCCTAAGTAAAATATTTAATAATTTTCGATAAATCCTCAAGCTTCAATAAAAACCGGGTTAATAACTAATGAGGTCATAAAGATGAATTCAACTCGACCTTCTTCCTCTAACCAGTTTTTTTTAGGTGCTTGGTAATCTTTCTCTTGAGTATGTTGAAAGTGAATCCATATTGTAATAAGGTTATGAGCGAGTTTTAGTAGCATAAGTGAGGATAGATGGCCTTGTGGAATTAAATTACCTCCTTTATTAAATAATTGAATTAAACAAATAAATGTCATAATAGAGAAGATTTAAAGTTAATTACTCAGTGAAAAAGGAATAAACTTAGCTTGGTAAGATGAATTGTATGAATCATATCTTGAGTCTCCTTGAAAACGTAAGCTAAGAATTGCAAGATGTCTTATTAAAATAAATAACCCTCAAGAATATCTCATTGTGGTTGGCCCTAACTGTAAGTGTGTTTTGTGGTTGGAATTCTATGTTGTCATGTCTAAAAGAAAAGTAAATTGTCCTTGAAAGGTGTGAACATTTCCATGCTGCCTTTATGGCCATCCTTGTATCAAGTTGTTCACAGTGTTAGTTGTATCCTTGGTGACGACATGTTGCGTCATGTTATGTGTCAAGCAAGTCAAAAAAAAAAAAAATCCTGTGTTGTTTGTGTGTGAATTAATGGGTCTCTACACTTGGTATCAGATCATCAGTTCATGCTCTCGAACCTATGGGCCGGATTGGTGTTGTATGATGATGTTACATGATGGTGATGGTGTTACATGATATTGTTTCATGGAGATTATGGTATTGCATGATGATGATTTATATTGGAAGAGTAATGTGGTATAAGCGTGACGTGATTATTGTCGTAATTGTGATATTGTGAACGCACGTGATGTGTATGTCACTCAATGCGTATTTGTTATCATATTGATGTGCTGGGGATGGGAGTATTCTCTCTCCTTCTTGTGGATTCTATGAAGAGTTCACATGTGAATTGTTGTTTGTGATGTGTGAAAAGAATTCTAATGTGGATGATGGAGTGTTGGAACATTGTGACATTTTGTAATATGTAAGTGTATCATTGTGTTGTATGACTAGATTGATGTTAAAAGAAATGAATTGTATCATGATGTTTTTACCATGTTTTGAAGAAATGTGTGTACCACCTGGTTATGTAGCAATGGATGTTATGTTGAGATGTAATATGTTCATCGTATGTATGATTTGTGCAAATATGTAATGCTTCATGTTGTGATTTGGGGTCATACGGTGAGTGTATGAACCCTATCGTATGGTGATTACACTTTGGATGTAGAATGTGGTAAAGTGGTGTGTTACACCCGGTGAATGTATGATTGTGATCTACCTTGTATATGTACCACCATCGTGTTAGTGATGTAGTTACATGTTATGTTGTGAACCTTACACTAACCGACCCTGAGGGTAATCGGTAGAAGTGTATGTTGAGAGTGAGGAATGGTGTACCATGGGTCAATAACTCGAGCCGAAATTTGGTTTAGTAGATCACAACTTGTGATTCTTTCCTCTCTCCCTATGTGGTTGCATGTATGCAACCTAAGTGCAACTATGACTATGTTTAGCCTTGTCGAAGTGGTGGCGGGATGATTTAGATGGAGGTGATGACAGTTGTATTATTGATATGTATTTTACGAGCTGAGGCTCGATGTTCCGAGTGCTAGCAACTCGTTGAGTACCCCTTTGGTGGCTAGATAAGGCCACACAGTTATCGTAATGTGACATTATTATAAGTTGATTTTATTCGTAAATTGAGCTTTTTACCTTATTTTGTAAGGACCAGCAACTTTTCTTGATTGCCATGCTTTACAATTTTGGGCATTTTCTTGGTCTGTGACACTAACATGGGGATTTTGATACTAACTATGGCTATTTGGCCATTTATTTTTCTTGATTTTGGGTCTTCTTTTAAATTTGGAATTTTTACCACCTTGCCCAAGGCTTGTACCTTGCCACTTGGCACTTAGATTGGATTGTTGTGATGGTTCTATTGTCATGATGTGTGAAATAGGGTCATGGGATGCACCATGAAATGGTTGGACCTATGGACCCGCTTCGTTGTATGGGGGTACGCCCCAAGGAGTTACAGATAACTAGCGGGTTGTTGAGCCACGCGTTATTATGTCACTTGGGTTAGGAGTGTTCGAACTCTATGTGTCTTGGACCATAGGGTCAACCGTCCTCCTTGAGGGAGGCATAAGAGTTTGAGGGAGGCATAAGAGACTTGAGGGAGGCATAAGAGTTTGAGGGAGGCATAAGAGTTCGAGGGAGGCATAAGAGACTTGAGGGAGGCATAAGAGTTTGAGGGAGGCATATGATATTTGTGTGTATGGTTGATGTTCTGGGATATATGTTGAGTTATTGTGATGTTTTGGTAGTGGTCTTTTGATGTATGTGTTACTCATGTCAGATGGATATGTGTTGTGATGTTGTGGATATGTCATTGATTCCCTTGTGGAAACTATGTACCTGTAGCATTTGTTTGGTGTTATGTGAATTTTTCATCGATGCAAATTGAGGGAATGTCTGGTGGATTGTAGTACTCTTTTGTTTGAGTATTTTGTATGTTAGTCATTGATGAGTGACGAGTACTATGTTATGTGGACTGTGCCTATTCTATTCCGTATTTGAGTAACCTTTTTGTGGTATAATACAATCTTGAAGTATATACTTGTGTGCTTGTGAATCTGTAGTGTCTTTTGAACCTGATAGGGTGTTGTCTTAGCAGTTCATGTTGGGCACCCACAATAAGGAATAAACCAAAACTCTTCAATGATGAAATTTTAAAAGAAACTAAAACTAGAAATAATGATAATGGAAAGAGACTAATGAAATGATGAACAAGAAAGAACTGCCAATCTTCACAGAACATTGAAAGTTAAAATTTCTACCAAATGTTCCTAAGGCTACCTTGTGACCGTGCTTTAATCAACTAAAATTTTAAACCATAGGGTGTACTTTTTCCTTTACCTGTTCTTGGTTGTGAACCATTTACTTTCCTCTGTGTAATGTCGCATCAAGGACGATGCTTTCTTAAGGGGAGGAGAATGTAATGCCCCGTTCATCATTGCGCCTTTGCTTCTGCGACAACCGTGCTTCATAGAGTTAAACGTTGTTGCGTTTATTTTGAAACGTTAGTGTTTTCACCTTGTTGAGTTTAACGGTTGGTTGCTAGTAATATGATTAATAATTTTATGTCAAATAAACTAAGCCTTTTCAGGCATCCACACATACTTATTTCATAATTATGGAAGCGTGCCTTCAACCACTGACCTGCCTTTATGGTTCATATTCCTTCTGTTGGAATGAGGTGGAGGGTTTCCTTGTTTTCTAGCAAGAGGGGTGCGTGGTAGAGTGTATGGCCTCCTGCCATATTCTTTTTTTATTTCTTTTGGTGCCTTGTTTGGCATATGTTTGGTGAGGATTAATGAAACAAATTTTATTGCCCACCCACCGTATGTCTTCCTCCCTGCTGGCCGCTTAGCTTTCAAATCAGATTTTATTATTGATCTTCCTTGTGTTTGTCTTTTACCTGCCATTGCATTAAATACCCTTGCATCCTTCTTGGCGTGTTCAACCTTTCTTGTTGGTGGCCGCACATGCCCCATTTATTAAATTTTTGATTTGCTATCTGTTGTCGCTCGTGGTCTGCTTGCATTATCCTCCTCTGACCACGTGAGATCTCATTTTTGTTGGACTGCATGTGGAGTGGTTGAGAAGCCATTGAAATCTTGTCTGTCAAGGTTTTTTTCTCATGGCTTCTCCTGGATGCCTTCCTTCTTCCTGCCCTGGCCGCGTGAGGAGACTGGATGGAGTTTCTTTGTTGTTGTTAGTTCTCGTGGACTGTCGTAAGGCTCAGAACCTTGGGCGCCTTCCCTGTTGGCCGTGTAGGTCTGTATGGCGGTTATAGAAGGAGCTTCAAGCTAGTGAAGCAGACGTGTTGCCTCCATTTTTTCTTTGAGTGCTGCGAGGTGTGTTCTTGTCTGGGATCCGCAGCAGCGACCTGCAACAGTTTTTAGCCTGGCAGCAGACCGGTTGCAGAATAGTAGAGGAATTTTCAAGCGCTTCCAATAGGTAGGTTGTCCAACCATGTTGCTTTCTGTTCTGTATCAATGCATCCTCAGATTCGGGTCTCTCCTTCAAGACATTTTTATCAAAATCAACTATGTGACAGTGAGAGTGTTACCAGGAGACCTGATGAAATTCATTTGCAACAATTCTCTACTGAGACCTTACTTGCCTTACGATGTAACTCATGGAAGAGGATCTCGTAGAGGTGGATCTGTTTCATATCAGAATATTCATAAAGCACTATTTGCTTTGCAATTATGTGAGCTTCTTCAACGAGTCACTAAGTTGGCAGGCATAAAGGTTTCTGTTGGAATTATCACACCTTCAAGCTACAGCTGAAATGTTTGCACAGAGAGTTTGATGTTGTCCTCAAATCTGATGAGGGAAAAGTTTTTATATATCATTACGGTAGATGCCTTTCAGAGCCAGGAGCGTGATGTAATCATTATGTCTTGTGTCCGAGCTTCAAATCATGGGGTTGGCTTTGTAGCTAATATTCACCGCATGAATGTGGCACTAGCACGAGCTCACAGAGAACTTTGGTTTAAGGACAAAGCAGCTGTGTTGAAGCAATCTAGTGACTGGTCAACATTATTTGAGGATACTAAGTCTAGGGACTGTTTTATGGATATGGAGTCTGTACCAAGAGATTTTTTTTTTTGGTTATAAAGCCATCTTCTTTTGCTTCATCTCAGACTAGGGCTGTTCCTAATATGAGAGCACCAAGGTTAGGAGGTCCAAATCAGAAACAATCAGATGCATATGGAGATGGTGGAGGTGTTTGGATGAATGACTTGAAGGATCAAGTTCAATTGCCAAAAATGGGTCTATAGCCTAGAAACAGAAGATATTCTTTGGATATGGCAGTCATGACGATGGTTGTGTGGGTTTTCTATGGTGGTTGTGATGCTTCAGAGTAGAGTGCTTCTATCTTCCCGGAGTTGCTCCTGAGGATTTCAAGAAGGCATGTTTCAATCACCCCTTTCCTATGGGATGCATGGCTGTTAACAGAGTTTGGACCTTCAGCAGGCTGAGGTAGAGAAGTTGCGTAGGTTGTGATGTTGTTGCCCGAGCCCTGGTCGACGTGCTTGTTGGATTGGAAGAATTCTAATCAGGCATGTTAAATCTACTCCTTGTAATAGTTTTCTACCTTCTTTCAGTATCTTGAAATGAATATTCTTTCCTCTTGAATGGCGCCTAGACAAAATGTTTTCGTGGTTGTTTATATCGCTGCCTGATTGTGTTGGTTGTTCCTTTAAATCTCGTTCCAATTTCACTGGTTTTGCTTGGAATGTTCTTTTCCTCTCTTATAGCTTACTCTATTTCATATTTGTCTAAATGGGCTACTGTAATATTGAGTGATGCAGTCTAGTTCGTAGGGAAGGAAACATTATAGAGTTTTGTTTGCTTATATGACTCTCTTTTAAAAGAATTCTGTGATGGTATTTATAATTGAAGGCTTACTATATGGAAGGTTAAGCCTTCATATCTCTATTTGGGTTGAATAAATACGTATTTCATGTTTAGGGATCTCTTGTTTTGCTAAAAGGTACATTAATAGTGACGTTGGGTTCTAAAACTTGTTTAAGCCTATGGGCATTCCTTACTTTTTGTTTAATTAGAAAATGGCATTAGGGTTTTGCTTTAGAACTGTACATGGTTGACTTTTGTACCCAGTTCTAGAGGATGAATAACCTGACATCTATTTTGGCCTCTACGTGTTGAGAGAATTACTATACCTACTTCCTGGTTCAAACTCTTGTTTGATTAAAGTAAGGGGGAAACATTGTAAGTTTAATTGAATGAAATCTCTACAAATTTTATTAAGGGTCGCGAGCAAGCTATTAATAGCTGGACTGAAACAAAAGTTGTAGGTGAATCCATGGTATTGGACTCGTGAACTCGTTTCCTGTTAGATGACAGCTGAGTACAGTGATAATATAATAGGTGGATATTATATTCATCTGTTTGATATTTGCTAGACATTTCCTTGATAAGCCCACATGGATCGGGTAAAATTTCCATCTTCTATACCATTGGCAAGGAGCTCATAGAACTTCTAGGCCTGACTGCACTGCGTAACCTTCCTGATGGATATGTGTGTTGGTTCTTATTTTTGTGCTTGCACTCGTGGTAAGGTCTTTTGAGTCTGGGGCATCGTTGGTGTATTACCCTCTGCGTATCGAATCCCTTTGTTTTCGATCTCGAATATCTTATACTTCAAACTTGGTTACTAAAAGGTTCCATTTTGTGGCCTTGCTAAGGAAATCAGTTTTATTTTTATTTTAAAATACTTTTTGACATTGTCAGAAATATATAAAAATTATTAACGACTTTTGGGTTAAGCCTTCCCTTATATTATGTAGAGAGGTTGACGATTAGGATAAGGTTTGTTGGGAGAATAATGGCCCCTTTTTGTGTCTCATTGTGTATGCTTTTGGGAAGAGTGGATTTGTTTTGTTAGCTAGTATTACGTTTAAGAAATCCTATAAGGAAGTAATGGTAAACTCCTTGGTTAAAACTAAAACTATAGTTGTTTTTATTTTAGGGGCGTCGAACCCTAATTATTGCTATGAAGCCTCCCCCTGAGCGATTTGGATAATGTCGTTTTGTTCCATGCCTACGATCATAATTAGTATGTTTTGTCTTCTCTTGGACCCCTTTAGATGGATGGATTGAGTATTGGATTCCAATCACGTAAAGCATAGGATCACATGAAGGAAATACCAACCCTCTTGACCTTCTTGTTCCTAACCCATAAGGTCTTGCCTTGATTTATGTGGTTTTGTTCTTACTGGTATTTTGACTTTCTCCTTGTTGGATGGTTTAGATTTCTCTCTCATGCGAATAATTTTGGAGTTGTGGGTTGTGTTTTAATCCATTTTTTGAATTATAACTTTCCTTTCTTGATATTGTTAAATGTTAGCTTACTGTTGCAATGTGTAGCCTTAACATGCTCAGTTCTCGCGAACTGATTCTAGCTAGTATTTGTGCAGATGGATTATGCGAGTAGATTAAAGGAAAGAGTTGTAAAGGTTTCATCAGTGCAAATTATGAAGTTCTTTGTAAGAGTGTTCCAATGTGTTGTAAATTGTGTAACTAGTTCTTGCAAATGAGTTTATATGACCTCTTTCCTTGGAGTTGTTCGGAGAATTATGTGAAGAAGTTGTTTTGTCTTTTTTTTTGTAATTTGGCTGGTAACTCTACCTTAGTGAGAAATAATATTCAATCTTTTCATTGGCATGAGCATTGTAAAACTCTGATCTTGAGAATTAAGTGTTAATTTAAATCTTTCTAAGACTTTGTAGTGACAATGTGTTATATGTAAAGTTTTAATGGCATCGGACTTAACCCTTACAGAAGCTAAACAAAAATAACAATTTTATATTCAAAGAAATATGTTGTGGTTTAGATCCCCTTGAAAACAACAATGCCTTAAGTAATCAAGTGTGAGACTATCCTTTGCAAAGTGTTTTTATATAACGTGTTATCCCTAACTGACACTAGTAAACACTATCTCTTTTTGGTGAACGCTTCTTAAACAAGCTTAAAGGTGAAACAAATGGTTAGTTGATATGAGATAATAAGATTTAACAAGTAAGAGAAGAAAATTTAGAAACCACTCAATTCATCTCTCAGCCTATTTGAAAAGTAAGTAGCTTCTTTCTTAATAAGCTCTTTCAGTGAAGCCTATGTAAGAGCATTAATGATTTACGTATAAAACCTCAAGCTTCAATAAAAACCTTAGTTAAGAATTAATGACGTCTTAAGGGCGAATTCAATTTGACCTTCTTCCTCTAACCTTTATCCAGGGTACCTTGGTAATCTTTCTCTTAAGTTTGTTGAACGTGAATCCGATGTTGTCTTAAGGGCATGAACGAGTTATTAGTAATGCATAAGTGTGAATAGATGGCCTTATGGAATTAAATTGCCATCTTTATCAAATAAATGATATAAAACAAATAAATGGTTCATAAAGGAGAAGACTTTAAAGTGAACAACTCTACAGTGTATAAGAACATAACTCAGTTGGTAAGATGAATTTGTGCGAATCATATATTGAATCCTTCTGAAAACTTAAGTCACGAGTTAAAGGGTGTCTTATCAAAATAAATAACCTCCAATCATTTCTTACTGTGGCTTGCCCTAGCTATGAGAGTGTCATGTGGTTGGGCTTCTTTGTTGTTCTGTCAATATATATATATATATATATATATATATATATATATATATATTGTCCTTGATAGGTGTGGACGTTCCGTGCTGCTTTTATGGCCATCCTTGTATCGAATTGTTCACAGAGTTAGTTGTATCCTTGGTTACGACATATTGCGTCATGTTATGTGTCAAGCAAGTTAAAAAAAAAAAATCCTGTCTTTTACTGCGTTGTTTGTGTGTGTGATTTTGGGTCGTTACATAAATACTTTTGAATTTTATTTTCCACCATTGATAGTTTGCAAAATATTTATATAGATCGAAATTTACTTCACAAATAGGGATTTCGATTAGTGAAAATAGTTTCATGTTGGTTAATGGGAACCTATCGTTGGAGTGAAAACATTTAAAAACTCGTGAAAGATATTATACTTCCTTGGATGGCAGATACTGTGTCACCAACCCTTTCCTATATAGTCAACATGATCTAAATTTTTATCGTTTTGTGTATCTTTTGATTCATTATCATGAACTATAGATGAGGTTTTTTCTTTGAAAGTGTTATGGAGAACATTTTTCTAAGGTCTAGGCATATTTGGAAAGAAGAAAGATAATATTTTTTAGAAGACATGCCTTTGTAGGAGTTATGTAGGTGCTAGCATGTGAGGTTTTTTTAATACACTTTGTGGGTCCAAAGTGAAACTTCCCTGTGGTGAGGGGTGGAAATAATATTTCATCATGGGTTTCAACACATAGCATTGATTTGATCATGTTTCTATTAGAAATTGAGGAGGGAATTCAACATCATGTTAAAAATTTTTGTACCATCATGCTAGAGTATTACATAAATTGTGTCTAAGCTACTTAAATCTCATTGGAGTGAAAACTTGTGAGGCATAATCTTAATCCTGTATACGTGTGTACCAGTCTATCAAATTGAATTCATTGTAGAGTATTAGGACATAAATTGTGTGGATTTAGATTACTTATTGTCAAGGAATTTCTTGAGCGGAAATTTCCTGCAAGATTCATCTTAATCCTTAACACCTAAACCATACAATTATTATCATTTCAAATTTTGTTAATCATACAATTGCTTGGTTTAATGACAATTGTCAAAAATAATACATTCATTAATTTTCAAGTAACACTCATATCAAACTTATTAAACTAACTGTTCTAATGTTATTTAGTCTATTGTGACTTCAAGCTTAAAACACCTAAAATACATTTGAAGTTGTTTTTTCCTCATATTTAATTATAATATTGGCACTCCCTCTTTTTATTACCTAGACTATTTGATTGTCATTTTGTTACAATAAACTATTTGACTTTATAGGGACTTGTATCAAACAAAATTACATATCAACATTGGAAGTCATGTTCTTGTTATAACCAAAGTCTAGAAGCCATACATTCATAGTGATAATACAAGTATTCATAGATCTAACCATTGAGTACTTTGTTATTTGAGGGTTAGTGAGGCTCAAACTATATGTGGATGCCATTAGAAGAGATAAATCGAAATACCTATATGTATAAGAAACTAGTACTTTTCTAAACCTTTAAAAACATATACTAGATGAGGGAAATGATATGGAATGCTTAACACATATTAGAAAAGATAATAAATACTTTTATATATATAAACATTGAACAAAATACAGATGCTAATAAATTTTAGTAGAGTTTTGTTCAAACTGAAAATTTTATATTACAATGGATTAGAAACTTCTTCTAGATATGTAAATATTACAAGGGTGACACCCCTTGTCATTCACACTAATTGTATTAAATTCACAAGAAATTATATTAAACAAAAAAAATATTTTAAATAATGGAGCAATGCTTAAACCAGTCATTTACAGACTACATTTACATTGGTATTTGCTCTTTTATATAGAATGTCATGGCAACTTTGAGTAAACTATCAAGTCCATGCATTTAATAAATATTTGTAATATGGGAGTGTATTTCAAACTTAGATCTACGGGGTTTATCAAATTTTTCAAGGGCATTCAAGTGTGTTCTAATGTTGTGTTCTTGCTTCACGCACGGTGGCATATGAGTAGCTCTTTTTATCCACTTCGGATATTTTTCACTCTTCTGAGGTAGGTGTGAGATATTTCTAGTAAATGCCAAACCTCGAGCAACCGTAGATTTTACCAGTCATAGATAACTCAAATGATTTGACTTATACCATAGATAACTCAAAACAAACTTTGACGATTTGAAAGGGATCAATAGATAACTCAAAATATAAAAATGGGAAAAGCAAACCTTAGTTTCACTACGAGATTATCACTTATTCAACGTTAATGTTTAATCATTCACTTTTTCAATGCCCTAGTTTCCTGGAAAATGAATTAACCCCAAAATAATATCAAGATCACCGTATTTATATCTTTGTAAGTCTCCTAACAATATTTTAGACTATTCTATAATCTGGTTAACCAAATATTAAAATCTAATGGGTAATGACCTAATATGATATTGACTTATACCATATTTAGTCATGGGTATATCAGATTGAAAGGGTTTTAGATTAATGTTGAGGATGATGATATTAAGACTATCTATTCTAAATACCTCAATATATTGCATGGTCAAAATGATATAAGGTGAGACTTAGTTCCTTGAATGACATAGTCAACAATCATTTTAGTTAAAAAAAGGTTTTGATATGAATATATGTTTGGTCAACTACGACAAAGAAATATTAAACTTATTGATTTCACATTTTGAAAATTTCAAAAAAAACCCTGTCTCTATCTAAAATATCTTTATTCCTTAATTGTTAAATTTGTAGAAAGATTTTAAAATGTAAAAATCATGTTTCTAAATTAATTTCCACAAATATTGCAGTAAAATCATAACAAGGATATTAGATTGTTTGTAAGGCTTAGTCAACTAACACCATTTGCTAACATTACAATGGATCATTTTAGCCAACAAAATGATAAGTCAAATATATACTCTTCCATTTTTGCTCTTTCACTTGCCCTCAATTTCATAGACTTGGTCACCCTGTCTTCCCACGTTGAGATGAATCCGTTTGACCTAATCTATTGTTTAAGGAAATTAAATGTTACCTGAGAGAAGATACGAACTAATGTCCCAGCAGTGGAGATCATCGAATGAACCTCGGATATAATAGTAATGCACCTAGTTAGTACACTTCCGAACAATAAAAAATAAGAATCGGATTAATACGAGTGCAGCAGAATATGCTTTTGGGCAAGGCCAGTTTTTGGTCTAATTAGATATTAGAAAACAACAAATTGATTAGCAGCCCACAATTACGGGGCAACTAGCTCCTTTGGCAGGAATCAATGAAAGAACCCAGAAATTATCTAGTTGAGAACTTAACTGTTACCTGCCAAGGTAGAAGAACTCCCCCGCAATTACCCTCTATTTGGCAACTATGACAACCGATAGCGTTGATGAGTGTTGGAATCGCAGGGAGCTCTAATAGATAGCAGAAGGAAACGGATATCCAATGAGTATATGCTTTTGGTTAGGGAGCAGAATATGGTATAATCCTCTGCAGCTTCCTTCCTTTGCAGAGCCGATCCTCTGCACGCTGCTACTTTGTGGTGCACATTAATTAGCCAGGAAAGATTCTTTGTCTTGCTGTTTGATATAGAAAAGGACTTCGATACCCACTATTTGGTTGGAAAGTGTAGTACTATCAGAAATATCCGGTAAACAAAATATAAAGGTCTAGCAGGGAATACGAATCTACGAGCGCCAAAGACGTTGACACAACATCGATCAAGAGTAAAATAATTAAAAGGGTGTTTAAAGCTGGATGAGTCAACCTACGTCTTGATAAAACTTGAAACAATATCGTTTTCTTGACAAAGGTAAATGCTCATGAGGCGGAGTTCTCTCTTCTAGTATCTTAAAAAATTCTAGATTGAGTAACATTACACTTTTGCGTATCTTTCATATTAAAATCAACCCACCGTGTTCATTTTCAGATACATTTATTCATTTTTTAACCTTTTAAAGAATGACCATCAATGACACCTGTGATGTAGAAAACTAATGATTTGCGTGGCTGAATAAGGCACCGAATCCCGATGCATATACTAATTGTTACTGGAATATTTAGACAAGCTTTAGGCATTATGTGAATTTGTCTTTGTAGTAGAAGCTTCAACGTCCTCAATATTTAGACTTAAACATCAGTTCATTTTATACCTGACCATACTAGCCAACCCTCCACGGCCATGTTTATGATGAGATCGTCATGCATGAAAGGTTGTCGATGTTATTGTAAAGAAGTTATGTTTTTGTTTAGTGTATGTTTTAGTTTGTTTTTTATTCGACTTTATTGTGAAAAGAGGTGGCTATATTTTTATCTATTATTTTTGTACCTTAATTTGTTTATTAAGGTTAATTATAAGATGTGTTTTGCTGATAAAAGTGCATGTTATTCTTGTGAGAGGAATGATCAAGAATGTTAAATCTAAACCTTTCACATTGGCACCCCAAGAAAGAGCCAACATAGAGGAGAGAAAGCAGAAATGCTTCACGAGAATACCCATATATTTATATAAGTTACTTCATTTGAGTATATTGAATAACCCCCTTATATAGAAGAATGCAACTATAATTCCAATGTTGTCGCACACCATTTCTCCATCTCGCATAACCAGAAGAGGCACTACACATTTTTTTTTACATCTGAAAGGGCACTGTCTCAAACAGCTCACATGCCATGTGTATGCTCCCACATTTTGCATCCACGTTAACCAAGGCACTTACAAATACAACATCTGATAAAACCCCCTTTTCATTATGTTGTGATGGATATCCACGCCCTGTTCCAAGCTCTTATTTTGGCACAAAGAAGGTGAAAGAAATAAATATTGCATATCCATAAGTGCAATTGCAGGAGAGGCAATTCCTATGTCTTAATCAACATAAAAATTTCTCGTAATAAAGGATAATGAGCAGGAAGGAAATGGTGAGGCAGATATTATATTTTATGTAGCACAAGTTATTAGAAGCAGAAGAAGCATAAATCAATAAAGCTAGACAATTCACCCGAATAAATCTCCTCCTAATCCTTAATCTTATTCTTCCTCTACATACAACAAACAAACCAGTGGCATAAAGGTGTTTCCTCACAGAGACAATTGACCCTGCTGCAATACAGATTTAGATCAAGATAAAATCAATTGTATATGGTATGAGAAGACATTGAGACTGCAGATTTATCTCTATGCACATGGTTGTATTTACCCAAAAGGAGATTAATTTTGGGACAACTACGGGCTGAGAGATCACACTTCCCTCGCTGCAACTATCCAATTGCTGCTAAATTACAACATTGACCTGGGTTTTAGCATGATAAATGCCTCTGGATCTCAAATAAAGTGAAATTATTATTATGCAATGGAAATGATAGGTATGAATGGTGTAAGGGAGGCCCATGCTCTGTCAAAGCTCCTTCCACACGCCACTGCTATGAAGACCTCCATCCTCCACCAAACTCTTTTAATTTTTCATGTACTTCTCCTTAACTCCCTTCCACCGCCACCTCCATTCTTTTACTTTTTTTTTGTTAATTTTTGAGAGTATTTTAATTTACTTATTTATTTATTCTTTTTTTTTTAATATAATAATAACTATTTTATTAATTTGACATCTTTAATTTATTTAAATAGTGATTTATTCATCATTAAAACCTCACGAATGTTGTTAATTATTTTTTTACTCCAACAATGTCATCATGTAACTTGATCTCGTGGCGGTCAATTATGGGTTGTTTGGCGGGGCATTATAGTAGAGAAGTTCATTTCTTTACATAATTTGTCTTGGAAATTTCCCAAATGTTTTAAACCTATAGATGGTGTAATTTTAATAACATTTTCTTTAATTTATTTTATTAAATGGGAATCTTCAAAACTATGCACAATTGATGTTGTAATCGATTATAATTCAGTGTTGTTTGGATCATAATCAATGTTTTTGATATTATCAATTTTACTCTTACATCTAGTTGTATTGTCAAAAATACCTTACCTAATTGCTAATGGCAACATGTTCTCGAATATATAATAGGAATTTACAAAGCTCCATTATTGCATTCACAACACATGACGATATGAAGTTGCCTATCAAATATGTACTTTTGTATTCCAATTTTTTTTATCTTAATTGCAATTATTTGAGTTTCATCTACATTTCTTGATTATGTCTCTCATGTGAGTTAATAAACAGAATATTAATAAGTATTCTAGTGTGGATGAATTATCGTCATTTGTAGTCAAGTCTCCTTATATGTGTAAAATTTATACACAAAGAAACTAGTAAGATCATTCTATTAGATGCAACTAATTACTATTTCTCCTTATGTTAAAAGGAAGAGAAACCATAGGAATATTTCCTTTTCTTTATAATTTTTTATTTCCTACATGTGTGTTGTCCTAATACAAGTTGTTTCAATGATATATCAATAGTAATTGAGCAAAAAGTGTTCATAATGGCATCGTCAATGTTAACTATGTCTTTTTTGAAATGGAATTGTTCACAAGGGAATAGGAATATGTTGGTGTATTTGCAATAGAATGTGGACATGCTGTAATTACGTTTTTGGATTTCTCATTATTTTTTTACATTTAATGTTCTATTGTAAATTCATTTCCCTTGTGGTTTCTGTAAAATGGTCCAATTGTTTTACAACTTATATTCTCTTGTGTAATGTGAAATGTGCATGTACAATATGTTTTTTGTCTTATTTTCTTTTAAAGTGATTGTTGATCATAGTTGTTTGCTTCAATTTCATTGTAGATTGTCATGTATATGTTACTTTGCATTGTATGTTTATCTATTGCTTTTTGAAGATTTTAATTGCTTTCTATTATTTTTTATATTTAAAAATAAAACAAGAAAATCTGAATTTTTTTAATTCATTTATATTAATGTGGTGCATAATGGGTGAAATATACTTATTTTACAATTTTTGTAATTGGGCATTTCTAATTTCTTCATCTATGGAATCTATTTAAGTCAAATGACATGAAGTTGGTTGTGTAGAAATTGTGATTAATATCTCAGGGTGGATATGCATTAAATATATTTTGAATGAAATTACATCATATCTTTTTTACATGTCTATATATAAATTTCATATACATGAACTATAATTGTACTTCGTGATTACCATTTTGAAATTTTTATTTGCAGAGTTTAAGAAATCCAGAATATACATAAATCAAAATCTTCAACTCCACCTTATTTTTATGGTCATCCAATCATAGCAATATATATATTTTTGAATCAATTTTTTTGTGTCATTTCCTTTTACAATATCTAGTCTTCGCATTTACAAACTGTTGGTGCTCAATTGTAATCTTGCCTCTTTTTGTTTAAAGTTATTATTTTCAGTCTGTATGGTTTGAAGTCTTTCTATCTCCCTGTGTGGATGTATGAAGTATTATCTTTATCAAGTTGTTGTAAATCCGTCTCTATGGTCGTGGATCACATTGAGCCAGGTATTGTTTATAGTTTCTCTATCCACGAGAAAAAAATTGTAATTTGGGCGTGAATTTTGGGTTTCCCCTGCATTTTAGTTTTCCACAATTGTGTCTTATGTGTCAACTTTGTCCCAATGTCTGCGACTACGTGGTCGTCTCTAATTGGATGAGGCACAATGGGTCTATTTGGTGAACTAGTTACTTTTTATTATATTTGCAAAAATGTCATATTGGTCCCAGGGCCCCGATGAATTCTAATCAAACAGTCAAGATTATGAAGCGGCATGAGTAAATTCTTACTTTGGGCCCTAGAATATGTACACTTGTCATAAATCAAGTTGTTGTGGAAAGGTGGGCCCTTTTTTTGTTTTGAGGAATTATAGCGAAAGGAATGAAAATATAAAAGGAATGCCTAAGGCCCACAAAAGGACACGTCGCGGTTTGAAAATTCAAAGGTGCAGACGTAGATTGTCGAAGCATTTTGAAGATTTTGGCCTTTTTGTGAAAAGGAGAAAATTTATTAAATGAGCCGCGATTCTGCTAGGGACCAAATAATGTCACATGTTTGAGTCAACATTGAAAAGTCAAAGTGGGGAGGCGGGTCACCGGAGCACTTTGGGAATTTTGGCTTTTTTGTGGAAAGGAGTAAAGTTATAAAGTGAGCAGCGACCCCGTTGTCACCCAGGTAAAGCCACGTGTTGAGCCCATATCAAAAGTGGAGGGGTGGGCAAAAATGTCCAAAAATACACATATTCTTAAATTATTACAAAATACAAAAAGTACCCCAACCCCACTTCAACTAAGATCTTTTCCACATGGACGGCTCAATTTTGAAGTTGTGAAACACAAAGTTAATGGCTATGATATAAGGCATTTAGTTCTTTCACAATTAATGCTCTAGAACATCAAGAGATTCGAATGCATTTTGTCTTTTATTGTTAATTTCATGGTCTCTTGTTGTTTTTATCAATGAAGTGCAATTGGAATTGTTGTGGAGCTCAATTTGTAAACCCCAGAAATGTGAAAGTTTCTATTTTGAATCAGAATTGCTCGTGCACCTACAAAAAACCACCAAGATGAAGCAAAGAAAGATGTAAAGGAAAGGGATGAAGAGAAGGAAGTTGTAGGCGTAAAGGATGATCAACAGGCTTACGCGCATTCTTCCTCTTTTTTTTGTCATGTTTTTAGAATCAGGAGGGAATGCTCCAAATAATTTGCGAGAAGTGACAAACAGATGCCCCAGTTTGAAAAACCAGTGGAAATAATTGAAAAAGTTTATCTTTTGTACACCTGATAGCTTTTGGGTGTAAATTTGTTAAATATCACTTTCTAGAACAAATCTGTAACAAACAAAGTATTCCTCAGAACCGGATTGAAAATATAAGGGGTGAGAGTACAAGGATGTCGAATCTGGCTTGAAAGTATAAGGTAAATGCCTAAGACCCGCAAAAGGACACATGGAGGGTCTGCGCTCATTTGAGGATCCACCTCTGGGTCTTACCTTTGAAGTTGCACCAAGGAGACACGTGGAGGTTTCCATTGGCTCCTCTTTATACATAGACTTCTCAATGGCTGAGGAAACTTTCTTAATCCCGAGACACGTGGAGGGCCCACACCTATTTTTGAACATGTTCCTTAAGTTTACTTTTGAAAGAGTGCCGAAGAGACACGTGGAGGTTTCTGCTGGATCTTCCTATACTTAGAATTTTCAAGCATCAAATGCAACTTTCTCAGACCCTAGGCATGTAGCACCTTCCGCTGGTTCTTAAACATTTTCAACAGCCAAAACATCTTTTTTGGGCCTAAGACACATGGAGAGCCCACACTTTTTTGGGGTCTCCACTTTCAGGAACCATATCAAAACACGTGGAGGCTTTCACTAGCTCCTCTTTATCCTGAGACTTTTTCAACGGCTGAGGAAACTTTCTTGGGCCCAGGGCTCATGGAAAGCTTGCAATCATTTGAGGTCCTACCTCTAGAATTCATCTTTGAAGTTATGCCAAATAGACACATGGATGCTTTGGCTGGACCTTCCCATGCTCAGAAGTTTCAGTGATTGGTGCAACTCTCTCAGGTTCTAAACATGTGGATTTCCTGTGCTCATTTGGGAACCTACCTTTGGTCGTCACCTTTGCAGTTACGCTAAGGAGACACATGGAGGATTCCACTGGCTCCTCTTTACGCTTGGCTGGCTCGGACTCACAGCGTAGATATGTGGTATAATCCATGCAAAGGACACTCATTTCTGAGAGGCATGAATGTAGGTATCTTTTCCTCAAGGTGTATTCTCGAAGGTGAAAAGGATTGCTTGTCAGATCAAGCCATATGGAGCCACCTGAGAATTATTAAAAAGGGGATTTATTGCACGACAAAATAAAAGAATGATTAAAAAGACTGTCAAAAGATGTGAAATGGTGCTACAATCATATTTGATGAAAGTAGGAAATGTGAATGGCTCACAACTTTTCCACCTTGCGAAAAAATAAAGGAATATTCTCTTGAAAATTTAGACTTTTGGGGAGAAAATTTGGGATGAGTGAGCGAGTGAAATTGTATAAATGCAATGAGAATACTCTTGCATAGGGGGTTAATTTTTCTGAGAAAGTTTGAGAGAAACCATTTTCCTGAGAGATCTTCTGAGAAACCTATTTATTTTCCTGTGTTTTAGATTCAATCACGTCAAGATGGTTGCAAGTGTACAACCAATGACAAGCTATGAGATTGTTAAAGAAAATCTCCCTTTCTGATGAATCTAATGAACCTTGAAATGAATTTGTGTTGACCATGAGCACAATTGTGTTTGCTCTTATTTTAGAATGTTTTCAAATAGTTTTTCTTGTTCCTGTTGCAATCTTATGTTGAAATCCCTTTGAATCACACAAGATCTTATCCCTTTGGTAGTATTCTGGATTTTGCAATTTCAATGTGAGAAGAGATTTCATCTTGTAATGAAATAAACAATTTAAAATCACTCTACTTTCACTAGGTTAACAAAGATTGTTTGTAAGTCTATGAGTGTATCTTAGGCATGACGAATCAGGGAATTTCAATGTTTAATTGATTCTTTAGCATGAGCCTTTATTTTGAATTCTTGAAGAGTGTATGAAACCATGCATCTATGGGCCTCCATTGATACACACCTTCTGGTTGAAGGAATATTTTGGATATTTTGAAGCATTTTGTCTTTGAGTTTTTCAATATTTGTAAAGGTTCTTAAAGATTTGGTATAATCAACTTTATCTTATTTAACTTCCTACCAAAAAATTCTCAAATGATAAATCCTAAATGAGCTACCCCTATTTTTACTGTGTATTGACAAATATTTAACAAATTTCACTACCAAAATATGCAGAGACAATCAGGTTTCAATTATTGTCTTTAGTAACCCAAACCTTGTCCAGGAAACATCTCCACTCTCTAGTGTGACAACTCATGAGAGTTAGATTGTGTTGTATTGATCATATTTTCTCAAGGTTCTCATTAAAATTGTGCAAAGAAGGATCTCTTGATATCCTTCACCATTACGGGTTACAAAATAGGTCCTCTCACCCTGGTTGAAGGCACAACCTAAAGTAGTGAGGGTAGATCAAAACCTTAGTAAGTTGCTATCCATTTCTCCAATGCCTGAGTAACAAAGAGTCAGCTGAATCCCCTCCCTGGCTACAAAATGACTTATATCATGATTTGTTTGTCTCTAAGAATTATGCCAGTTTTTTTATGTTGCTTAGCCCTCATAGGAGAAGTAATTTGGATACCAACACCCAAGTGGCACCGTTTTTTAGGAGTATTTGAACACGGTGACCTATTTGTGTGGCAAAAACACCCTAGTGGCACTGTTGCCAGGGAGTATTTGAACATTGGGACCTATTTTTGTGGTAATAACACCGAAGTGGCACCATTTCCAGGGAGTATTTGAACACCGACACCTATTTGTGTGGCAACAACACCGAAGTGGCGCCACAATCGGGGATTATTTGAACACCGAGACCTATTGGTGCGGAAACAATACCAAAGTGGCATCGTTGCTGGGGATTATTTGAACACTGGGACCTATTTGTGCGGAAACAACACTAGAGTGGTGTCATTATCGAGGATTCTTTGAACATCAGGACCTATTTGTGTAGCAACAAAACTGAAGTGGTGCCGGTGTCAAGGATTATTTGAATTGCTGAGGATTATTTGAACACCTTGACCTATTTGTGTGGTAACAACACCAAGTGGCACCGTTTTCGGGACTATTTTTACAAATGCATAAACATACCGACCCTGGTAATGCTTCTTACATGGTTTAAGTAAAAATACGTTGTTTAAACGTTATCCTTTGTTGATATTTTTATTATTTGTGCAACATTACAAGTTCATTGTGAAGTATTTCTAGTTTCTAGTGGTTCACTACAACAAACTTGACCTTTTGCTACAATTTTTCAACATTATTTTTGTGGTTAGATGGTATTACAGAAATTAAAATTGTAGAATTGGAATTATAGGTAATCTACATTTTGATAAATTATTGTAGTTTTACCACAATTCATTATACTATGGATTTTCCACAATTTATCAAATTTATAGCTAATCTCCATTTTTAAAACTATATATTATCAACATTTCTACTATTCTTATATTTGTTAGTATTCCACAATATTCACAAAAAATGTAGTTTTTTTATTTATTTAATCTTTATAGAAATTCTACAATTTGTAGTTTTGTAACTCTCATAATGGTTATATTGTGGCAGTTTCAACAATTTATTTCTACAATTTTCGGTACCACATGAAAATTGTAGGTGGAAGCTACAATTTGGATTCCACAATAATTAATTGTGAAACTACCTTTATTAAAAATGTATAAAAATTACAATTAACAACCAATTTGACATTCATTTAGATAATTTTTTATGTGGAATGTCTACATTTGGAAGACACAAATATAAATTTATTATTAAATGTGAATATTTTTGTAGCGATTTTTTTTTGTATCAAAGCAATATATTGTATTGAAATATTTATTGTTCGTATAAATTATCCAAATATAATTATTTAACAATCTAAATAATTTTTTTCTCTATTTATAGAGTCATTTTCAATTTCAAAGAAAGTTGTCACTCTATAGTAAAATAGTAATTAACAATATCAAAATAACAAACAAATCACAACTTGATAAAAATCATATGTGAAGAAAAATATGTTCTATTTATTATAGAAAGTGCAAACATCATTATTTTGTTATACTTTCTTCGATTAATAAGTCAAATAATTGTAATATTTCTTTGAAAAATCCTTACATATTTGAAATAAACTAGAAATTTAGCCCCTCTTGATGTCTATAAGTGGTTTTTTATAGACCATCCTTCTCCTTCAATAATTACAGTCATTCAAATCCTCTTAAAGAAGTTTGTTCATTCGTTGTTGCATCATCTCCATTATGCATACCAATAGTTATATCCTCTCCTTCAAAAGTATCATCTCCTCTTGGTTGTGTTGATTCCTATATTATGAAAATGAAAGAATTAATATAAGTATAATAAATATATGCTTATAAAATTAAAAGATTCATTCTAATAGTAAATATGTTTACATCAAAAATAATTATCATAAAAAAATTACCAAATGATCTAATGCGTCACTATTATCATTTGAGGTTTTACTCTTTTCCATCTTCTCATTCCTCAACTTTATAAAACCCTCTTTTCCAGCGAATTGGATCTCTTCTTCAGTAGGAAGTCATTCATAGCGATTCCACTTCATGAAAAAGATATTAAATGTCATCCACAATATAAACTATCTAAAATATAAAGATAATTTGAAAAAATAAAAATACTCACTACTGTAGTTTTTAAAGCTCGAACAGCACCTCTCCCCAATTTGTGCATGCACCCATGTTCCTGCATTCAATCTCTAGTAACATATTTTAAATGCTCATATTTTTTATCCTTCCTACCACACTTTGTCTCTTTCTTAATAACGTTTCATGTTTCTTTTCCAACATATGGTTCTGGGGGTGTTTTTCCATCCTTCTTTAAGATATTTTTGAAATATCCCCTTTTGTTATGAAATTAATTGCATGCCATTGACTTCATCCATCTCTTATCAAAGCAATGACCATATTCTGTAGTCATAAATTCTTCTAGTTCCTTCTTTTTGTCTTTCGATTGTTGGGGCCAAGGCTTGTCAATTGTTGGTCCAAATAATCTCATTGTAGAATCACACAATGTATGATAAAATTTTATCCCACCCTCAACATGTAGGACCTCTCCTTTACTGTCCACATAAAATGTTGTTTTCTTTCTCCCAGTGGACTCTACCTTTTGTACATTTATTATTTTATCATGGATTAGAGAATGAAGAGAGGGGGTTTTGTTCGTCAGAATATAAGTAGATGAATGATCACAGTTGGTATTATGAGGGCTTCTTATCACATAACTGGTGTCGTTTGAAGGGAGTTTTGAATTTCCATCATTGATTTCATCGTGGATTTCATAATTGGTTGATGAAGGATTTGTTGCACTATTTATGTTATCGCTGATCTCATGAGTATTTGAGACACCATTTATTTGACTATTATTGTTTGTAGGACGGCAATTGGAAATTCTATTTTGTGAATAAAATCCCATTTTAAGTCTATGGTCACACTCTCTTAGTTCTAGCTCTTTTTCTTGAAATTATAACTTTTTTTGTTGTATTTCTAGCATTGCCTTTTGGGATACAATTTTTCTTTCCTCCATTTGAAGAATTCTTTCTTCATGATCGAGGTCAATATTCACAAATACCTGTGGAATAAAATAATCACAATTATAATACATTGGATTCAAAGATACATGAATATTATAGTCAATTAGTAAAACATCATAAAATAATTTATTTAATAATAAGAATGTAAGAAAATAAATAATAAAATGCATCTAATTATTTAATTGTTTATAAAAATCAACTAGAAAAAAAGTACAAATAATTACCTGATTTTGTATCATTTCTTTAGGCAGTTGGGAAAATATAGATAGAAGATGAATTCAGTTTGTAAAATGTGTACCTACAACATCATCAATAAATATTTTTCATGAATATTGGGAGTTAAAATATAGGGTTTGAACTTTTGTAAAAGCAAAAATTTATACAAAAATTTGAACATTATTTATCTCAATTATTACAATTTAATATGAAGAACCAAATAAACTTTATGTTAACAAATTTTAGACATTCATATAAGATATCAACTAAAATTTTGTTTAAATACAAAATTTTAAATAAAAAAATATTAATTGTATAAAATTATTTAAATGCATACTTAAAGTTATAAAACTAACCTTTACTAATATTATTATATAAATTGGTGTTGAACTATTAAATATCATTACTTCTCTACAAAAATCAATATTTTACATAATTTTATACCAAACTCATAAAAATATATTTTAAAAACTTAGTTATTTATATTTTATATAAATTTAAATTAAATCTACAAATAATATATCATTATTAAAACAAATAATTATTCTATTCAATGCATGAAAAACAATGCTCACTTTAAACTACTAAAAAGTACACCTTAAGTCTCACTCTAAAATTAAAAATTAATTTATCTTGCTGAAAACACATGCACATTCTCACGTGAAGTTAATAATAATTAACTTTTATAATAATAGATTAGAAGGCTCACTTCAAATTTATATATATATAATCCTTCTAATATTTTCTAGAAAAAAGCTAGCATGCTGCACATTTCAACTCAATCTATAAATATTTAACCTCTATATTAAATCGAATATGTGCTTTCAAGTTTTCCAAGCTTCGGGATTAAAAGACAAGCGTGATAAACAGGTATTTTTTCAGAAACCAAATTTATAGTTTTAGTTTGTAAACTTTGTACTTTTTTTTTGTTTAATAAAATTCCATGATTTCATTTAAAAATTTAGTAAATTCTTAACATTAAAAAACTGTTATGCACAAGACTAGCGTGGAAATTTTCAAAAAATTCGGCTTGGCATCTGGGAGTAGTTATGATCTATGACTTAATTATGATCAACACAAAATAAATAAGTTTTTAGTCTAAATTCAACAATATTAATTTGCTTACAATGTGTTTACAAAATAAGAAAACAGACCCATAGGCTAAAAAATTGGGAACTGAAATTTTTTGATGTGGTTTGCATAAAAACATAATACCTATTTATATATCTATGAACAGATTATAGATATATCTGTTAAAATTATTGGAAATCACAGCCATCCGAAAGAGTTAAGCTGTCAACAAATTTTTATTTGACAGGCACAGATAGACTAAGCTAAGAACTGACCTGTCCAAAATGTGAGACAAAATAGACCACACAAGATCTGGGTGGGCCAAAGATTCGCCAGAGAAGCTTTTGGTCACATGGGTGGGGGAAATCCTGAGTCTTGACAAGAATGTACAACCACCTAAAATAGACCCTGTGTTGAATCCGTCAAACTTGCAAAGTTTACCAAGTGTGTAACTAGCAATATCACCTTTGGTGATATGAACAGAACGATAGGCCTGTTTATTAAAATTAATAAACGTTAAATCAAAGAAAAAATATGTATTAAAAATAATAAATAAAATAATGACTAAATTAATAAAAGATAAAAAATTGACAATTTAAATTTAGAATTAAAACTATTAAATAATAAATATTAAAAATTAAAAATTAAAAATTAAAAATTAAAAATTTAATTAACAAAAATTAGAAATTAAAAGTAATTAAAAAAATTAAATTAATAAATGTTACTAAAAAAATTTGTCTTTAAATTAATAAATATTAATTTAAAATTATTGTCCTTAAATTAATAAATATTAATTTAAAATTATTGTCTTTAATGAAAATTAAATATTAATAAATATTAGAAAATTTTAAAAGAATTAATTTAAAAATTAAAAAATTAAAAAAAAATTAAAAATTAAAATCAATAAAATAATTAATTAAAAATAAAAATTAGAAATAAATTTAAAAATAAAAAATGGATAAAAATTTAAAAAATTACTTAAAAACTAAAAAAAAAATAAAAATTATAAAAATTAAATTTACCTATCAAAATTAATTAGAAAAATAAAATATTAAATTTAAAAATAATAGAATATTACAAATTACTAAATATTAAAAAATTCACAAGACTAAAAAATAAATAAAAATTTCAAATTATTTAAAGGTAAATATTAATAAAAGTATAAAATAAAATTAAAACTAAAAATTAAAAATTATCAAAAACTAAATTATCGTATTATCATCATTAGTGTCATCGTTATCATCATGTTTTTTTCGATTTTCATCATCATCAAATATCATTGTCATCGTCATTGTCAATCGGTTTATAATATGTTTTAATTGTCATCGTTACTCACACGGATCGACTATTATTTAAGGTTTGTGTTTACGGTTTAAATTTAAGTATGTACTATTAACATTTACGAAATGTGTTCGAGGTCACGCACTTGGGATCCATGGTCTATGATTTAATGTTCAAATTTGAAAGTATGATAACATTAATATTTTAAAATTAGTATTGCTATTATTCGTTTTAATATTCTTAGTACAAATATTTATATTATGAATATTAATATTATTATAAAAAATTTATACATAAAATAAAATATATTATGAATGCTATTATCATCGCCACCATTGTTGATCATTGTCATCCTTATTATCATCATCATTATCATAATCTTTGTCGTTGATCATCATCTTCGTTAATATCATCACCACCATCGTTAATCATTTTTTCATCATTACAATCACCACATCGTTGATCATTGTCATTGTCATTATCACCACCACCACCGTTGATAATTTTCGTCATCATTATTGTCTTCATAATCACCAATCATTATCATTGTCATCATCATCATCATTTTCATCATATTCTCAATCAAATCATTATCATTAGCATCATCATTATCATCCCCATCTAATTTTTTACTGTTATTTTCATTATGATCATCATTATCATCATCATTTTCGTCGTAATTATTGTCATCGTCTTTATCATCACCACCATCGTTGATCATTGTCATTGCCATTATCAACACCACCATCGTTGATCACTGTCATTGTCTTTATCATCACCACCATCATTGTCATCATTATCATCACCAACATCATTGATCATTTTCATTATCATTATCATCATCATTATTGTCTTTGTAATCATCAATCATCATTATTTTCATCATCAATCATCATTCTCATCATCATCACCTATTCTGCCAACTTATCATCAGTCGCATTATTAATGTGACGACACAAGTCTTCAATAGTCGTGGGAACATTGTCCTCCACATTTTTCTTGACAAAAATAGAAGCTATCGTGCTGACTACGGTGCCGCATTTGTCTATTATATGCACAATATCTAAATCTTGAGTGCCTTCCAAACCTATTTTCATGATACCTTATCAAATGCTTCACATAATCATGAAAATGTATTGTTTTAATCCTCAGCTGCAACCATTCAGCATCTCCCATAGGAAAGAGGGTCAGAAATTCCATAGACAACATGCCCTCCATGTTGTATTCATTGATTGGCGAAGACCCAATCGGTGGCCAATCGACAACATCAACCAACCTCAAATATGTATTTTCAACAAACAATGTAACTTCCTCCATCTCCCTTCTTGGATTAGGAAGCCTTAAAGAAAACAATGATGGATGATTATGTACTTGTTCTTGTTCGACACTCATTATATCTGATGTTCCTTCTCTCCCAACATGCTCATCTTGTATCTCAGACCACCCAACGAATTCTTTCTAATACATCTCCCTCTACTTCTAGGAGATCTTCTAATGCTGTGTAGTCTATCTCAACATATCTCTAAATGTTTGTAATACCTATCGTTACGAATTTTATAACGCAAAGCATCCAATACACGCGAGCGACTAATAATACATTCATACTCCCTTTGTCCAACATTTTGTATTTTCACTACAAGAATATCCACATCCTCTATTCGATGAGGAAGCAGTGTAGCAATAGAAGATACGTCTTGGGGAAAACAAATAGTGTGTCAAATATATTTGTACTGGCCACCGCGTGCATGAGTTACATGCAATATGGGATTCACCCTCACTATCAACATTTCTTCCACCTACGTCAGTACATGCAACACTTCTGACTGATCCTCTGGGATCCATATTGTTCCACTTTGAATATCGATGACCACCTCGTTCACACTTGCATCTCTTACAAATAGGTCCTTCCACTAAACCAGGATATGACTCTTTACATATACCACACATCTGAATAACTTCCAGCGCATCAATCCTTCTCAAAAATTCGTGATGAGACTCGAGCATTCTATTCAATTGTACACCATAACATGATGAGTAAAACTATGTATAACTCTTGTTCGGGAAATTATTCACACCACTTATCGTAGGTATGTTTCGATGTCGAATGTCCTGTTTTGAATCAATATCACGCTCACCATCCCTGGGATAGTGAATGTTGTCATTCCTTACTGAATGTGTTGAATGACACACCATATTCTCCATGTTCACAGACCTCCCGCCCTCACCATCCACATTTACAAAATAATCCATATAATTCATTTTCCCAGATAAATTCTGATTGTAGGCGTTCATGTTATTCTCCATATGCTCACGTACATCACTTTGGATCCCAACACGCAATTCACATGAACCTGATGCTCTCGGACATGTTTTGTCCATTCCATTTCGCATAAGACTTCTGGATAATATATCTCCTTGACAACCTACACACAAATATATCAAGTCATAAAGACCTAATAAATGAAAAATGCACCATCTCTGATGTCGCATCTTATTTTAATGGATAATTTTTTAAAAATATATGACAAAGAAGATTTCACCTGCACTTCGATTCATGACTGAGTTGTTTTGTTGCTGCTCGCAACATTTCATCCAACATCGGATGAGGAATATTAGATATTCCAATAGAAATATCCTGCAATGAACCTCTCCCATTACTACTTCCACTCGTTGCTACGTTTATGTATAAGAATAGCAATTCATGAGACATTTTTAGAAAAATTTGAAAATTCACATATATATAACATTCAAAGACATTTTGGTTAACAAAAATATGACCAACTCCAATAGATCATAAATTCAAAACTATTGTAGGGAATCTATAAACTGGAGAATAAAAATGCACCATCTCTGACATCACAACTTATTTTGATGCATACATTTTAAAAATATCTCACAAAGAAAATTTCACCTGCAGTTCGGTTCATGATCAAATTTTTGTGTTGCTACTGTGAGATTTCATTCAACATCAGATCAAGAATATTAGATATTCCAACAGAAATATCTTGCAACGACCCTCTACCATATCTACTCCTGCTCATTCCTATATCTATGTATAGCAATTTCACCTTGTGATATATTTTATAAAATTTCAAAAAATTCAGATATACATAACATGTCAAGAGATATTAGTTAATAAGAATCCAACCAACTACAACAACACATATTTTTAAAACTTTGACAGGCTATCAATCAACTGGAGAATAGAAACGTACCATCTCTGACGTCTCATATTATTTTAATGCATAAATTTTTTAAAATACATCACAAATAAAATTTCACCTCCACATCATTTTACGACTGAGTTGTTGCGTTGGTGCTGTGACATTTCATTTAGCATCGGATGAGGAATGTCAGATATTCCAACAAAAATATCCTGTAATGACCCTCTCCCACAGCTACAACTTCCACTTTGTCCCACATTTATGGGGTGTGCATTTTTCTCAACTACAGTAGGCACAATTCTCGCATTCAAAGAGTAATCTCTATCTTTGTCTCTAATACTTCCTATCTGACCATATCAATCTTCAAGTCACACATTGACATCTGGCATGACTCTTAGTCTATCGTACGGCGGGGGAACATTTTCACAAGATTGTATAGCTAACTTGGGTATGACGTGTAACTTCGTTCCAACATCTGAAGAGTGTAAAAGGTCTACACTGACATGTTCTATCAAAAAAGAGTACAAATACGACCACATATCTCCTTCATTTTATCTTGCTCTAGAACCTGTGAATTAAGGAAACGACGGCGATCGTTGTCCCTCTGACATTTTTCAGGAAATATTCATATGCAAAATATTTAGATGAGATTAGAGCTCAAATAAAATTTAAGAAATAAAATATTAGGGTGAAATTTTTTATTGAAGATATACCGAATCGATATCTATTAATTACAATCAAAAACATAAAAAAAAGAGCTATAATGAAACCATCTAATTTAATGGAGGCTAAAATAGACAACATATTGTTTAGAGTATAGCGCTGAACTAAATCATGTGAATTCAAAAACTTATATGTAAGCAATTATACCCATTCAATTTCCATGGGCCTTTAACAGTGCCAGTCAACAGATACGGATCAGAACCGGTGGGGTTGCCCAGATTCATCAAATCAAATTAGACTGAAAACACAAACAACCAAAAATGAAATTTTACCAAAATGTTCAAGCAAATACCTAATGACAAGGAAGACACCAAACTATGTAGAGATTGATAGATTGATGCCTTTAGGTAATTCATGTATCACTCCAGTTTGATGGGAATGTATATCTACTGCAAATTGATCAGTAATGCCATTGAGATCGGGTTCCAAATTTCTGCATAGGTTTCACCTCCTCTAAACTCCCAGAATTCACCTTTCTTACTAGAAACGTCTTTCAAAAAACGTGTGTTGCTGAGACGGAATCCAAGACTGCTCTGCATTCAATAAAATTAGAGACAACTTACAAAATCAGGCAGAACAATGTGGAGCGGGATGGAAAAAATGCAGAGAGGACTGATGTGATAATAAAATCTGAACAAAAATCTGAAATACTTTACCATAACTACTTGATAGCCTACAATTAGAAGAGAGAAGGCAGGGCTAACCAATTGGAGAAACTTGTCCATATGTTAAAGAGAGAGAGGGGAAATCTGTAGGTAAATAGATAAACGGTTGAACCGTTTTCCATTAATATTTGGAACTATTTATCTCTGTTCGGACTTTAAACTATTTGTTAATAAAAAATGTTTATTTTTATTTTTTTTATTAGTATTAATTATTAATGAATAATCTAAATATGTGTATAGAGTCCTTTGGAAATGTGGTCCACCTCTCAGTCAAACTCCTAGATATTTAGTTCGTATTTTTTATATTTCCTATTCTTTTACTGCAGTCCCCTAGATTCTTTTAACAAGAAACCTTTGCTTTTGTATGATTCCAACCCCAATTTTGTCATCAGGTATTTTTCTTTATCTCAATCTGCATATTTGCCTACCTACGAAGCTATGTTAAGGTTCAAATGATAATCAATCAATTTTTTATTCGTTTAAAACTGTTCTACCAATATCTGATGTCACCAAAAACATCAAGATCAATATAATTTCAAATGGGCTCCCTAGTAAGTGGATTCTTAAGAATTCTGTGTTGGAAGACAACCCATATCCAGCATTGAATTCTTGTATCACATGTCCAATCCATAGGGATATGGTCTCGAACCTGTGCGTCATCATATTTGCCCTTTCATTAAAATCTCTGAGATCATAAGTATCCACCCCACCCTAGACAGGAATTCATACGCAACCTTTTTAATAATCGGATGTACGGCCGATCCTCTGTAACAATGCATATAAAATTTATAAACTACGATATCACTGCGTCTCGCAAATGAGAAATGGCAAATAAAAACTAGTGCACCGAGGTTGCCTCTGCCGCCCACACCTCCAGCTCTTTATGCGTATAGATCTTATCGTATGTCGTATACGGCGAAAAAACACTACTCACGCATCTACCCACAAATCTAACAAAATTAATCTTTTAATTACTCGGATTTAACATGTCCACATGGCGAGAATGGATGCAAAGACTGTTTCCAGTTGTCAATTATCAAATATTACAGTTGTCAATAGTTGTGTGGAAAAGAGCTGCAGGACAAGTGTTGAAAGTCATTGAGTGAAGTTATATGTTAGGCCTATCGGCCTAACTAGCAATATCACCTTTGGTGATATGAATAGGCCGATAGACCTATTTATTAAAATTAATAAACATTAAATCAAAGAAAAAATATGTATTAAAAATAATAAATAAAATAATGATTAAATTAATAAAAGATAAAAAATTGAGAATTTAAATTTAGAATTAAAACTATTAAATAATAAATATTAAAAATTAAAAATTAAAAATTAAAAAATTTAATTAACAAAAATTAGAAATTAAAAATAATAAAAAAAATTAAATTAATAAATATTACTAAAAAAAATTTGTCTTTAAATTAATAAATACTAATTTAATTTAAAATTATTGTCCTTAAATTAATAAATATTAATTTAATTTAAAATTATTGTCCTTAAATTAATAAATATTAATTTAAAATTATTGTCTTTAATGAAAATTAAATATTAATAAATATTAGAAAATTTTAAAAGAATTAATTAAATAATTAAAAAATTAAAAAAAAAAACTAAAAATTAAAATCAATAAAATAATTAATTAAAAATAAAAATTAGAAATAAATTTAAAAATAAAAAATGGATAAAAATTTAAAAAGTTACTTAAAAACTAAAAAATGAATAAAAATTATAAAAATTAAATTTACCTATCAAAATTAATTACAAAAATAAAATATTAAATTTGAAAATAATAGAATATTACAAATTACTAAATATTAAAAAATTCACAAGACTAAAAAATAAATAAAAATTTCAAATTATTTAAAGGTAAATATTAATAAAAGTATAAAATAAAATTAAAACTAAAAATTAAAAATTATCAAAAACTAAATTATCATATTATCATCATTAGTGTCATCGTTATCATCATGTTTTTTTCAATTTTCATCATCATCAAATATCATTGTCATCGTCATTGTCAATCAGTTTATAATATGCTTTAATTGTCATCGTTACTCACACTGATCGACTATTATTTAAGGTTTGTGTTTACGGTTTAAATTTAAGTATGTACTATTAATATTTACGAAATGTGTTCGGGGTCACGCACTTGGGATCCATGGTCTATGATTTAATGTTCAAATTTGAAAGTATGATAACATTAATATTTTAAAATTAGTATTGCTATTTTTTGTTTTAATATTCTTAGTATAAATATTTATATTATGAATATTAATATCACGAATAATAGTATTAATATTAATGTTATTACTAATATTAATATTATTATAAAAACTTTATACATAAAATAAAATATATTATGAATGCTATTATCATCGCCACCATTGTTGATCATTGTCATCCTTATTATCATCACTACCATTGTTGATTATTTTCATCATCATTATCATAATCATCGCCATTGATCATCATCTTCGTTAATATCATCACCACCATCGTTAATCATTTTTTCATGATTACCATCACCACATCGTTGATCATTGTCATCGTCATTATCACCACCAGCACCATTGATAATTTTCGTCGTCATTATTGTCTTCACAATCACCAATCATTATCATTGTCATCATCATCATCACTTTCATCATATTCTCAATACAATCGCTATCATTAGCATCATCATTATCATCCCCATCTAATTTTTTACTGTTATTTTCATTATGATCATCTTCATCATCATCATTGTCGTCGTAATTATTGTCATCGTATTTATCATCACCGCCATCATCATGATCATCACCACCATCGTTGATCATCGTTTTCATCATCATCGTCAATCATTGCCATTGCCATTATCAACACCACCATCGTCGATCACTGTCATTGTCATCATTATCATCACCGACATCATTGATCATTTTCATCATCATTATTGTCTTTGTAATCATCAATCATCATTATTTTCATCATCAATCATCATTCTCATCATCATCACCTATTCTACCAACTTATCATCAGTCACATTATTAATGTGACGACGCAAGTCTTTAATAGTCGTGGGAACATTGTCCTCCACATTTTTCTTCACAAAAATAGAAGCTATGGGCTGACTGCAGTGCCGCATTTGTCTATTATATGCACAATATCTAAATCTCGGGTGCCTTCCAAACCTATTGTCATGATACCTTATCAAATGCTTAACATAATCATGAAAATTTATTGTTCTAATCCTCGGCTGCAACCATTCAGCATCTCCCATAGGAAAGAGGGTCGTAAATTCCATAGACAACATGCCCTCCGTGTTGTATTCATTGATTGGAGAAGACCCAATCGGTGGCCAATCGACAACATTGACCGACCTCAAATCCGTATTTTCAACAAACAATCTGACTTCCTCCATCTCCCTTCGTGGATTAGGAAGCCTTAAAGCAAACGATGATGGATGATTATGTACATGTTCTTCTTCGACACTCATTATATCCGTTGTTCCTTCTCTCCCGACGTGCTTATCTTATCTCTCAGATTCCACCCAACGAATTCTTTCTGATACATCTCCCTCTACTTCTCAGAGATCTTCTAATGCTGCGTAGTCTATCTGAACGTCTTTGTAATACCTATCATTACGAATTTTATAACGCAAAGCATCCAATACACACGAGCGACTAACAATACATTCATACTCCCTCTGTCTAGTGTTCTGTCTTTTCACTATAAGAATATCCACATCCTCTATTCGATGAGGAAGCAGTGTAGCAATAGAAGATACGTCTTGGGGAAAGAAAATAGTGTGTCCACTATATTTGTACTGGCCACCACATGCATGAGTTACATGCAATATGGGATTCACCCGCACTATCAACATTTCTTCCACCTGCTTCAGTACATGCAACACTTCTGGCTGATCCCTGGGATCCATATTATTCCACTTTGAATATCGATGACCACCTTGTTCACACTTGCATCTCTTGCAAATAGGTCCTTCCACTGAAAGTGTCACAACTATACCAAGATATGACTGTTTACATATACCACACATCTGAATAACTTCCAGCGCATCAATCCTTTTCAAAAATTCATGACGAGACTCGAGCATTCTATTCAATTGTACACCATAATGCAATCAGTAAAACTGTGTATAAGTCTTATTCAGGCAATTATTCACACCACTTATCATAGGTATGTTTCGATGTCCAATGTCCTATTTTGACTCAATATCACGCTCACCATCCCTGGGATAGTGGATGTTGTCGTTCCTTACTGAATGTGTTGCATGACATACCGTATTCTCCATGTTCATAGACCTCCCGCCCTCACCATCCACATTTGCAAAAGAATCCATATAATTCATTTTCCCAAATAAATTCTGATTGCAAGCATTCATGTTATTATCCAAATGCTCACGTACATCACTTTGGATCCCAACACACAATTCACATGACCCTGATGCTCTCGGACATGTTCTGTCCATTCCATTTCACATAAGACTTCTGGATAATATATCTCCTTGACAACCTACACACAAATATACCGAGTTATAAAGACCCAATAAATGAAAAATGCACCATCTCTGATGTCGTATCTTTTTTTAATGGATATTTTTTTAAAAATATATCACAAAGAAGATTTCACCTGCACTTCGATTCACGACTGAGTTGTTTTGTTGCTGCTGCAACATTTCATCCAACATCGGATGAGGAATATCATATATTCCAATAGAAATATCCTACAATGAAGCTCTCCCATAGCTACTTCCACTCGTTGCTACGTTTATGTATACGAATAGCAATTCGTGAGACATTTTTAGAAAAAATTTAAAATTCACATATACATAACATTCAAAGACATTTTGGTTAACAAAAATTTGACCAACTCCAATAGATTATAAATTCAAAACTATTGTAGGGAATCTATAAACTAGAGAATAAAAATGCACCATCTCTGACATCACAACTTGTTTTGATGCATACATTTAAAAAAAATATCTCACAAAGAAAATTTCACCTGTAGTTCAGTTCACGATCAAATTTTTGTGTTGCTGCTGTGAGATTTCATTCAACATCGGATTAGGAATATCATATATTCCAACAAAAATATCTTGCAATGACCCTCTACCATATCTACTCCCGCTCATTCCTATATCTATGTATAGCAATTTCACCTTGTGATATATTTTATAAAATTTCAAAAAATTCAGATATACATAACATGTAAAGAGATATTGGTTAATAAGAATCCAACCAACTACAACAACTCATATTTTTAAAACTTTGACAGGCTATTAATCAACTGGAGAATAGAAACGTACCATCTCTGACGTCTCATATTATTTTAATGCTTAACTTTTTTAAAATACATCACAAATAAAATTTCACCTACACATCGTTTTACGACTGAGTTGTTGCGTTGGTGCTGTGACAATTCATTTAACATCAGATGAGGAATATCAGATATTCCAAAAAAATATCCTGTAATGACCCTCTACTGTAGCTACAACTTCCACTCAGCCCCACATTTATGGGATGCGTATTTGTCTCAACTACAGCAGGCACAATTCTCGCATTCAAAGAGTAATCTCTATCTTTGTCTCTGATACTTCCTATCTGACCATATCAATCTTTAAGTCGCACATTGACATCTGGCATGACTCTTAATCTATCATACAGCGGGGAAACATTTTCACAATATTGTATACCTAACTTGGGTATGAAGTGTAACTCCATTCCAACATCTGAAGAGCGTAGAAGGTCTGCACTGACACGTTCAGTCAAAAAATGTGTACAAATCCGACCACACATCTCCTTCATTTTATCTTGCTCTCGAACCTGTGACTTAAGGAAATGACAGCGATCATTTTCCCTCTGACATTTTCCAGGAAATATTCATACACAAAATATTCAGATGAGATTAGAGCTTAAATAAAATTTAAGAAATAAAATATTAGGGAGAATTTTTTTTTGAAGATATACTGAATCGATATCTACGAATTACAATCAAAAACATAAAAAAGAGCTATAATGAAACCATCTAATTTAATGGAGGCTAAAATAGACAACATATTTTTTAGAGCATAGCACTAAACTAAATCATGTGAATTCAAAAAATTATATGTAAGCAATTATACCCATTCAATTTCCATGGGCCTCTGACAGTGCCAGTCAGCAGATACGGATCAGAACTGGTGGGGTTCCAGATTCATCAAATCAAATTAGACTGAAAACACAAACAACCAAAAATGAAATTTTACCAAAATGTTCAAGCAAATACCTAATGACGAGGAAGACACCAAACTGCGCAGAGATTGATAGATTGATGCCTTTAGGTAATTCGTGATCACTCCAGTTTGATGGGAATGTATATTTGCTGCAAATTGATCAGTAATGTCATTGAGATCGGGTTCCAAATTTCTGCATAGGTTTCACCTCCTCTAAACTCCTAGAATTCACCTTTCTTACTAGAAACTTCCTTCACAAAACGTGTGTTGCTGAGACGGAATCCAAGACTGTCTGCATTCAATAAAATTAGAGACAACTTACAAAATCACGCAGAACAATGTGGAGCAGGATGGAAAAAATGCGGAGAGGACTGATGTGATAGTAAAATCCGAACAAAAATCTGAAATACTTTACCATAACTACTTGATAGCCTGCAATTAGAAGAGAGAGGGCAGGGCTAACCAACTAGAGAAACTTATCGATATGTCAGAGAGAGAGGGGGGAAATCTGTAGGTAAATAGAGAAACGGTTGAACCGTTTTCCATTAATATTTGGAACTATTTATCTCTGTTCGGACTTCAAACTATTTGTTAATAAAAAAATGTTTATTTTTATTTTTCTTATTAGTATTAATTATTAATGAATAATCTATGCGTATTGAGTTCTTTCAAAATGTGGTCCACCTCTCGGTCAAACTCCTAGATATTTAGTTCGTATTTTTTATATTTCCTATTCTTTTAGTGCAGTCCCCTAGATTCTTTTAACAAGAAACCTTTGCTTTTATATGATTCCAACCCCAATTTTGTCATCAGGTATTTTTCTTTATCTCAATCTGCATATTTTCCTACCTACGAAGCTATGTTAAGGTTCAAATGATAATCAATCAATTTTTTATTCGTTTAAAACTGTTCTACCAATATCTGACGTCACCAAAAACATCAAGATCAATATAATTTCGAATGGGCTCCCTAGTAAGTGGATTCTTAAGAATTTTGTGTTGGAAGACAACCCATATCCAGCATTGAATTCTTGTATCACATGTCCAATTCATAGGGATATGGTCTCAAACCTGCACGTCATCATATTTGCCCTTTCATTAAAATCTCTGATATCATAAGTATCCGCCCCGCCCTAGACGGGAATCCATACGCAATCTTTTTAATAATCGGATGTACAGCTGATCCTCTGTAACAATGCGTATAAAATTTATAACCTACGATATCACCGCGTCTTGCAAATGACAAATGGCAAATAAAAACAGTGCACTAAGGTTGCCTCTTCCGCCCACACCTCCAGCTCTATATGCGTATAGATCTTATCGTATGTCGTATACGGTGACAAAACACTACTCACGCATCTACCCACAATCTAACAAAATTAATCTTTTAATTACTCGGATTTAACATGTCCACATGGCGAGAATGGATGCAAAGACTGTTTTCAGTTGTCAATTATCAAATATTACAGTTGACAATAGTTGTGTGGAAAAGAGCTGCAGGACAGGTGTCGAAAATCATTGAGTGAATTTATATGTTAGGCCTATCGGCCTAAAGATGACGAGCAATAATCTTGGAAAGTGAGTTATTGTAACTATAGAAATAGCTTCAAACTAAGAACTATATTTATATTTATAGTTAACAAGTCAGTTAGTTTACGAGTATAAATTTTTATTGAATGCATGATTTACATCAAAATGTCTGTGAATTTGGTCTCTAAAATAATAAAAGTTAAAGTTGTTATTATTATTTTTTAGATGAATAAGATCTTATATTATATGAAAATAAGTAAAATGATATAAGATAATTCACAAAAAAAAATGGGGCATATGTAATAACAAATAAGTCAATGTGAAAAATGGTTCCATCCTCTCCCTGTTACCTCTAAACCGTTTAATGTTGTCAAGCTCTCCCCTTCGGTTTCATTTGGGGAGTTGGTGATTCAAGAGGAATTTTTCTTCTCCAACCAAGGGTTGATTTATTGCTTCAATGGCCTTTGGCTTTTCTTGCCGCTTCTTCATTCTTGGATTTCCTTGAAATGTTGACCTCTCTTGAAAGGTAACGTTGACATTTACCTCTTTGCTAGGGGTTTTTTTATTGTGGTATTTGACGTTGCTGAAGATAGAGATGTTATCCTTTCCAAGCTTTGGGAACTACAGAATCATCACTTGTTAATGAAACCGTGGTTCCCATCCTTCAATCCTATCATTGCAACTTTCAACATTAAGCATGTATGGGTTCGTTTACCTCATCTTCCGCTTCGGTTTTAGGGGGAGTAGAGTTTGATCTCTACTAGTAATGCTTTGGGTAGATTTTTGTCCATCGATTCTAAAACTGAACTTTACACATATACTACTTATGCTTGCATTTTGGTGGATCTGGATAACTCTCTGGATCTACCCGCTTCCATTGAACTCAAATTTTTGGATAGGATATGGAATCAACCTCTTGACTATGAAGGCTTTCCCTTTAGATGCAAGAAGTGTTTTGACTTGGGTCACCTTGCTTCTGAGTGTCAAAAATTAAAACTAAAGGTGAATGAAAAAGTTTCTTGGTGGAAGGATTCTCAACCTAGCCTGTTGGTTATTGGGGATGATTCAAATCCCCCATCAGAAGATTCAGAGGAGGATGTTTGGGAGGTATTTCGGGAAGAGCCTAAATTTGATGAAGTGGAGAATCAACTATTCGTTAAGACTCTCGTTCCTCCCATAGGTTTTGATGCTCCCCTTGGGAGTGGATTCCGACTGCACTAAAATTGGTTTCTTGAAAGAGAAGTCAAATGTTGAAAAAAGGAGGAGATATTTGAAATTCGGCCTCCGATCCATCCAGATGAAAAATCAGATCTTAACAGGAGTGATGATGGGACATTACTAAATAGAAAAAAGAAATGAAATTATTTCCCTAAAATGAGATTATGATCACATGGTAAACTTCCCTTGTTCATTTCTTGAGGGTAGTCAAGTACATTTATATTACAGTGGATACAACAACTTTTCTTTTGAATTCTCACAATTTGTATTTTGTTTCGTTCAGATAGTGCCTTAGTGGCTTCTTGTCTTTTGATGCATGTCGGCATTCTTTTTAACTTGCTTCATTGCTATATCTCACCTTAAGGGTCTTTTGTAAAAGGATGTGGGTCCTTTTAAAATCCCCATATTTTCCCTTTACAAAAAAAACTAGGCAACAACAAAGCTTAGGAAAAAAAATGATTACAAAGTATCAGTCTGTATAAAAGAAATAATATTAATCCGCCACTACAAATTGTTGTACTACAGGGGGCAGGTCTTGATCATGCCAACCAATGACAGACATGTATTTTCCACTATCTGGCACGTCCCAACCAGATCCGGGATGTATTTGATCTTAATTATCTTCAGCAGGGGCTCGAGAGGTCGACATGGAAAGAGTCAACCTAGGAAACTTGTCGGGTAGAGGCTGGAGGCTCCAGCGATCCTGAGTACGCAGCTTGGGGACAACCGGTGAGACCTAGCTGAGCTGACTAGGTGGGGAGAATCTCCTAGGAGGAGATTGGCTATGGGGGATCGACAGACTCGGCTGAAGGAGTGACACTGAGAGCAGGTCCGATGGCCACAACGTCTTGGGTACCCTCTAACAATGCCATGTGGCGGGGAGTGGTGAGAGGGGGATGGCGGTTTTCGAGAAAAATTGAAAGGGGTGTCACCCTAGTGACGTAGGAGCATTTATAGATGTTCCACCTCAATTGCCACTTTATTGGCTTGAACTTGAATCTACAGTAATACATTCACGATAAACACATATTTGTTATAAATAGATAATTGTTGATCAACTTCAACATTAGAAAATAAACAAGAATTCATTTCTTTTCAAAGCTAGAATAAGATTTCCGCTTTGAAATCATGCCAAATTTTGGAAAAAATTTGCAGCATTCGAGGATTATCTCCTAAAATCACATGCTACCAATTGAAACACTCTGGTCGAGAAAGGAGGAAGAAAGAATGAATCTAATTCCAAGCTTTCTAGGTTTTTCGGCAATACCAGAATAAGTGAGACAAGGTTTCCAAATGACCACAAAAAGGAAATTTGGGGGCAGACACTCCCAGATACACCAGATGGGAAACAAATACAAGGCCTTTGTGAAGAAAAAACCACATGAAATGACAAATTTTGGGTTCCAAACAAGCATCTACCAAATAGTAGAATATTTCCTTTTCTAGATTGATGGTGAGGATCTAATTCACCACTAGATATTAAGCTTGCCCACCATGGGTAAATGAGGTGAAAGCGAAGCATATCCTCGTCCAGCTGAGTAATTATGGAATGGGTGTCCACATACCATTTCTAGTCCATCAACCAAGGATAATACGAAAGAATGGATATATTGTGGATCATATGGTCTGACATGAAGGAAATAATGTCATTGATTATATCTCTATCTAGAAGATCCAATTGGAACTACACTGTGAGATCTTTCGAGTATAGCCAAGATTGGTTTTGTTTATAGAAGAGGTCTTGGATGGTGTGAATGTCATAGTTGAAAAGGAAGAGTGCAAGAAATCAAGGAACCTCATCCAAATAACGATCCTAGCATTGATTGATTGGAGACCACCACAAAGAGTGGAGATTAAATGAAAGGCTATTACAGAAGGCATTGCCATTCCACCAAAGCCATGGATTGATTTTATCCCAAGATTTCTAAATGCTTTTAAGCACAAAGGAACCAACCTCTTTGACTGGAATATGGGCAATGAGAATATTGGAAAATCTAATGCCATTCCAGGAAGCACAACCATATGAGGAGCCTTAGGAGCACCTTCAATGCTTCCTTTCCTTCAATGTTTGGGATTATAGATTTAGCATAAAGCACTTTCCCTTTATGTAGAATTTTAATGAGGCTAAAGACACCTAAATATCTAGGAAGGAAACATGTTTCCCACATAACTTTGTGAAAACCTTTACTGGTGGAAGCATTGGTCCAGAAGAATTATTTGAGCAGTTTCTCAAGATTTTTCCCAGACTTCTTAGATAGAACCCAATAGGAGGATTATTAGGCATGTGTGACTTTAAGAACTTTAGATCAAATCTGAAATTTTCTTGCTAAGGAAAATGGCATGGTGATCAATTATTCCATATTCTAACCCACCCATTACACAACATATTGCTAAAGATCTGTAGGAAAATCTTGAAACGAAAAGGGAATACCAAGAAAATTAAAAAAATTCTCTGTGGATGAGCATCTTCCAATCATAGGAAGCCAATTAGGGGGGTGCAGGAAGGAAGGATTGTTTGTAGCATTGCATTTTGTGCCATTAGATGGAATATCTAGAAGCTAAAGATAAGGTTTCAAAGAACTTCATATCATTTTTAATGTTATTTTCTTCTTTAAAGAGCGTGAGGAAGGAATCATCCGCAAAATTACCATTAAGAAATTCGTAGCCATAATTAGAGTAAAAATAAATACCCCTAAAAATACCCTAGGATTGAGTTTTGGAAATTAACCTACTCCTTTAGCCGCAAGAACATAGAGGGTGTGTGCTAGAGGTAATCCTTGCCGAATGGATCTGAAAAGACCAAATTATTATGAACATTTCCCATTAATGGTGATATGGGTGGAGGCATGCACAAAGAAAAAATTGGCAATCTGAATGAAATTTGGGCCAAATCCTAAAGCTTTGACCATGGAAAGAATGAAAGGACATTCTCTTCTTTTGCAAGAATTATCAAAGTAAATTTTAATGAAGAGTGATTTCTGATTAGATCTGTGTGCCCATTCCATGCCTTCCCAAACTACAATGATATTGACAAGGATATATTTCCCTTGAATGAAAGCAGTTTGTTTAGGACGAACAATGAAAGGAAGGATGTGTCACACGTAAATAGAAAGTTGAAAAGAATGAATTATCCACCTATGAATTCAATTGATGGAATACATCCAGTTTTCCACTGTCAATATTCTTCAACTCCCACTCAAGAATCCAATTATTTTCTTCTTTCTCCAAACCTTCCCACTACAAAAAATATTTGTTGTAGCTCCATTGCCTAGTGGTGATTATCTTTTGGTCCTAGACACACATTACCCTCTCATTTTCCTTCTTCGATATCCGCTACTCCCAGTTTATTTCTTCCTCCTCCTTAACATTTTCCTCATTACCTAGAAACTTATATAAGTCAGAAACATCAAAAATGTGTGGGATAGTTATGTTTTCAGGTAGCTCTACCTTGTAGGTGTTATCACTGATTTTCTTCAGAATCCTACATGGCCCAATCTTCTTATACTTTAGTTCATTATATGTCCCCTTTAGAAACCTCTCCTTTCTGAGATAAAAAATCAACATGTTTCCCTCTTCAAATGTATTTAATCTCCTACTTGTATCTATAGCTGCTTTATATTTTTCATTACTAACTTTCATCTTTTCCCTCACTTCTTCCTATAATCATAGCATGTGTTCTATAAATGATTTTACATAATCATGTGTTTTATCTTCATCAGCAATCACAATAAAATATATAACTCCCTTGGGGTTCCTACTATAGACAATCTAGAAAGGAGACATCCCCATTGACCTATTTACACAGTTGTTATTAGAAAAATCATCCTATGGTAAAGACAAATCCCATTGTTTTGTATTTTCTCCAACTATGTAGAATATTTCCCAATATTTTGTTCAATACTTTTATTTATCCATAAGTTTGAGGGGGATATGCACTATTGAACTGTAGTAGTGTCCCCATTTTCCTCCATAGAGTCTTCCAAAAACACGTTTTGCACTGATCTAAAGTGATCGTTCTAATATCTCCATACAACCTAACCACTTTTCAAAAAGTAAATATTCAACTCTAGAAGCATCACTAGTTGTCTTACAAGTAATGAAATGTGCCATTTTAGAGAACCTATCTACCACAAAAAAGAAATAATCATTCCCTCATTATGTGTTAGGAATTCCTAACATGAAATCCATACTCAAATCAGCTCATGGCCCTATAAGGACAAGTAATTGCATATACAACCCAATATTCTATGCATGGCCCTTAGAAATTTGGCACACTCTATCTCTTGATATGATCCTACTTATGTCCCTCTTTACCTTTGGCCAATAATACTTCTCTACCACAAGAGAAATTGTATTACTTATACCAAATTATCTAAGTAAACCCCCACCATGCAATTATCTTATAATATTTTCTCTCATTGAACCAATAGGGATACAAAATTGCTTTCCTTGAATAAATAACCATCCTGCATCAAATAATCAGAAGAAATACTACCTTATTTAGGGTCCTTACATTGTCTCACAACATCACCAAAATATGGATCATTTTCATACAATTCCTTAACCACCTTAAACCCTACCAATTTATGTTTTATTGTAAAGGAGAGATAGTTTTATAAGTAGCAAAACTATGTCATTTTCATTTTCTGAAGCCAATGTGTTGCAGGCCCTTGTAGTGGACTCCTTGCATGGTGATCTAGGACTTTATTTTGTAATAGATTGAAATGTGCATATCCATGAAGCAATAGATGCAATTTTTTGGATGTATCATCCCTTGCTGTGTTTATTTGCATTCTTATTTCCCTTTCAACCTCATTACAAATATATTGTGTCTATTTTATGCTCTTACAGTGATTCATTATCACTGTATGTGTATGAAATATTGTTATGAATGTAGTTGCTAGACTACGGAGAACTATTATCACCCTCTCTAGTATTTAATTTTCTTTTATTTTTCACACATTGGAAAGCTATTCTCATACCCTCCTTTTTTGGTGTATCACCGCTTTAGTGTAGGATTTGTTTTCATGCACTCTCTCTCCCTGGTCCCTCGGAAAGTTAGATTAGGATAAGATAGTTTTTCTTGCATTAGAGTAGATTATGGTAGGTTGTTTAGGAGCAAGAACTAGATTTATCTGGAGGTCTATCTCAAGTAGCAAGTCCCACAACTTGGAGATAGTACCCATGTTATCCAGTCACACTGTGAGCTCAAGCACACACACTTGTGAAAATATAGGATGTTGTGATTCAACGATAACATGTGGTTCTACTATTTTTTATATAATGTCGCATTTGTGTTGGGAAGGTGATCAACCTCTCAACAATTCACCTTTGAGTGGCCAAGCTAGTTACCCTTTACTATGAGCTTCACATCTTTATGGGTTTAAAATGTTGCACTTTTATATTCATATGCCTAGTCACAAGTTCATGACTGTCATCCCTCTTTCCTCTCTTTGTTTCCACATAAAGCACAAGGTGGAAAGGAGCATGCAATTGCAACACAAAATTGAAACATGTAGACTACATCATGGATTCTAATTGGGCATATCCATCCCAAAAAAACATCTTGTTGAAGTTTGACACCAGGTGGATGTGGTTTTGAGGCACCAAAACTAATTTCTAGAGTTACATAGTGGATTCACACACAATAGACATGGATTTTTATTTATTTCAAAGCCTTACAAAATCTACTATAGAAGTGTGGCTCAATTATGGAGCTCAAAAACTCATACAAACTATGGTGTAATCCATGTGGACCTATCTCCAACTATTTTTATTTTCTCTTTCTTCCTCTCTTTTTTTCTAATTATCCTCCTTTGACCTATTTCCATCTCTCAACTTGTCATATATGTAGTCAATTATGATAGAATTTTTGGATGACGAATTTCCCAACAAACTTAGTTCCCACTCATTCTAATTTTAAATTTGATAATTTATTCTCCATGTTTTCTTGTAATCCATTTATCTTATCCTTCCACGTTATCTTATATCCAATTAGTATATGCAATTAGACTTATCAATACTAAATAAGCCATGGTTAGATCATTATCAGATACCTCATCACACAATCTTTACTCCCTTAAGTGACACATTTCCATGGGTAGTTTCCCTCTAACTCCTTTATAACTTAACCAACTTATTTGCACAATTCCTTGACACATATTGGCCCTAAGTTATAAACTTCTCATCATGTTCTCACATTTATAGTGCTACACTCAGCCTTCCTGATGAGCTTATTATTATGTCAACCTTTTTAAGGATGCACACATACAACCTCTTATGTGAATACTACATATTTTATCAAAAATTTATTATGTAATCCCTAGGTAGTTTCCATTGGTGTGCCCATTCTTCCTTCCAATTTTTTTATTCTCTACACTTTATCAAACCTAATATGTAAGATTTGTGTTATTCCTTATATTTTCATACATCAAACATCTAAGGTACTTAAAACTTGAGCTCCATCTCAAGTGAATTAAGTGATTGATAAAACCAACCTTTAGAATATTGGAGTTAAAAGTATAATATTCCTTATTTAATACCCCTGTCACTAACTCTTCCATGTATTCCTCCTCTTCCAATCCCTTTCCATTATATGGTTGTGACCTTTCTGCAATACCTTACATAGCCATTTGATCTTCAACTCCCCATAACCAAACCTCATCCTCAAAATGTATTTCTTCTCTTCTCTTCTTTCTGTGAGTTCTGGCTCTCCCTTATATGTCCACATCCACCTAAATCCTTCTTATTTTATTTTCCTTAGAACCCATTTTAGAATCAAACTTCCTCCTTCTACGCATTTCCTTCCTTCACACCTTACTTTTATACTTCATTTCCTCACACCCTTATAACCTTTTTGGGCTATATCTTCACATTCTTCCCTTTCCACTTCCTTTTTTCCTTCCTACTGTGACATATCTGTAATATATCCTTCTTGTTTGTGGGCTTGGTCCCAGTTTCAGCTAACCATGCTTCCCAAGGTTGATTTCCCTTTGTCCATGCCCTTCTCTTCTTTGGGCCACCTCTCTCTATACATCTACTTTCTTGAGCACTAATTCTCCTCCTACACATTTTTTCTTTCCAAAATTTCTTCCCAAACTTGCATAACCAATATAACATCGGGTTGCAATCCATTTGTCCCAAAACTTATTTTCCTCCCTTATGAATCTCTAGCCATCTTTAGTTGTCTAATGCTCCTGATTACTAGTTTCTTCTGCTCACTCCTTATGCCTCCTCTCTTAATAGCTTATAGTTTTCATCTCCACAGATTCATATTTGTGTGTTATATCCTCCTTTCCTATTGCAATCCTTCTATCTTCTTCCCTCATATTTAGTGGATTTTTTTTTTGTGTGTTTCCACATTTTTCCTAAAATCAGAAATTCCTGAACTTCAACTAATAATTTGATGTACATATGCTCAAAACTTGACAATGTGATAAGAATAATAATCATAGTGCTCTAAATTTAGTTTTTGAGCTATTAATTGTTTTTAAATGGTGGAGATTAAGAAGGTCAAATGTGGTGCGCACACAAAGTGTGCCTTATTTTGTGTCAAAAAGATAACAACATGTTGTGTGTGTCCCCCAGATTTTTAGTTCTATAAATTATTTTACAAATCCCTTTGGTAGAAAGATATCTAAGACCAAGTATGAGGTTCCACTAAATTTTCATAATTATTGGATAAATACATAATTTTTTACAAATTTTCAAAGTGCACACATCCCAGAAAACAAATCTTTGTGTGTAAAACCTAGTAATTTTGAGAAAAATAGTCAATTCTTTTCCTTTTTTAATACATGTAGAATGGAATTTAGATGAATCCCTTTTTACAAAAATTTGGATGAAAAAATCATAAATTGTGTACAAAAATGTATACATACGTTTTGGCAAGAAAAGAAGGCACTAATAAAATAAATTAAGGCTGAAAGTCTTAAACTAATAAGATTTTAGAAAGAAGTATATTTTCAAAAAGGTAAAACTGAACTCGGCATCTCCGTATACATTTTTATGGAATATTGTTTTATAACACATGAGAAATTGAGGTGTACAATGATATTTTGATGTTTTTTATAAAACACAGATTTATTCATAGATTTCGCAGTCCAAACCTTAGGTTTAAATATCATATGCAAATCCAAGACTATGGATTGGGAATTTCAAATTCAAAGAAGATTAAATTGTAATATCCCCTTCCCATTCGAAGACCTTTGGTCTATTTTGTCAACCTGACAACCTAAGGAAAAATGTAAGGGTGACTTAAGTTATATTTAATTATTATAAAGTGTCATTAATAAAAGAGACAAATATATAGAGAACTTCTAATAATTTATATGACTTAATAATTATTAAATCTAGGATTGAAAAGGCCCAAATATAAATTATTATCCATCCTAGGTGAAAGGCGACTTGCCTTAGAAGGGGGAATGGGAACATAGAAAGGATAAATGCCCATTTTACTATGCATTTCCCCTAGAAAAATGTGACTTGCATCAGGAGGGAAAAACTTGTTGGGAAAAGAATTTAATATGGGAAAATATTAAATGCTTGCATAGGGAAAATCCTTGTGAACTAATTGGATATTGTAGAGGTTTTTTTGGTTCTCTTCTTCCTTTATAAGGAGAAGTCGACTTGAGGAGAGGATATTGCATAACTATTTGATATTTTATGATTTGTGTCTTAAGCTTGTAACTTTTGCATACACACTTGGATTTTCTTTAGCTCGTGGAGTAAGATCCCACAAGGACCCTAGCTTCGGTGGTGAGAGATACATTCCTAGCTAGTAGGGCACTCTTCGATGGTGAAAGATCCACCCTAGTTTGTCATTATTGGAGTTCATTCAAGGTTGATTTGTTTGGGAATCAAATTAGCTTGTTTTCTTCATTTTTGGAGCTGATTTGATGCCCTAAATGTGCTTGGTGACCTAATTTTTAGGGAAAATTCTGGGTTTTGTGTTTTTTGTGAAAAAAGTAATTTCGGAATATTATTATTCATATTTTGTGGCCCAAGATCAAAAGATTCAGCTCATTTGGACTTCTCTAGCAAAAGATATGAATTTTTGAAGTTATGTTGCAGACATGGTTTTTAAATAATTTATTTCAGCCTTATTTACATCTAAAATATGTAATTTTATACATATTTGGACGTTATAAATTATTGGTACTATATTTGAGTGGAAAGATATAAATTTAGAGGTTGATTGGTGTGGATTTTCCACTTAACCCAAGTCACATTTCCTTTATAAATTCAGATCTGTGTGATACTTGTTTCGTATTTTGTCTACAAGTTGCATTTAAAGTTTGGGATTGCCTAAAATCCGTTTAGGGGTAAAATAATGTCCATTGGGGACATTACAAATTGTATCAAAGTTGTTGTTCCTCCAACATGTGTGGGTTAAATATGGTATTTTGGAAAGATCTCAATGTGGGTTTTATGAAGGAAATGTTCACCAACATGTTGAAACAACAGGAAGCCACTAACCTTTATTCGAGCCAGGTCACTCATAATTTGAATCAAAGAAGATCTAGGGACAATAAGGAAAATGGTGAGAATAGTGATAAAGGGCGACCAATAGAGGTGATTGATGAGGATTACTATTGGAGGAAATACCAATCTTTGAGTAAGTGTTTCAGATATAATATGCCATTTCCAGATTATTGCATGATGAAGATTGGTAGCAAGTCCAAGCGAGGTCATCATATGCCAGTACCTAAATTACAAAAGAACTCATTTGAAGAAGAATCTTGTAGACAAAAAGGTATGATTTCCATTAAGAAAAATAATTGCATTAGTGAAACTTTTCTTGTTAGAGAAATTATTCCAACTCAGGAGAAGAAATTTGTATATGCAAGCAAGGAGGATGTAATGGAAACTGTTAAAAAGTGTGAGGAATGGAATAGCAGAGCTAGAGCTGCTAGTTTGATAGCGACTCAAGCAAGACAACACTTACAAGAGTTCAAGGAAACGATGAGGGAAATTGATGCAAAGAAGTATACACCCACGAAAGAAGACTCTATGGAGCAACTGGGACATGAAGAGGAGCCTCACATGGACACTTGTGTGGAATTGCATGATGTTGAAATTTCCAAACTAACAACTCATGATAAGCTGATTTATGAAGAATTTTAGCCCATTGTAGACCAAAATGCTCAGGATTTACGGCAGAAAAGTCAAGCAATTTTGGAGACCAAGCATGACGAGGATACTCCAAGGTATGAAGTGGATAGGTCTTATTTATTGCTGCCTATTCAAATTTATTTCCATCATGAGATGCATGGTATGGTAGATGATGAATTCTTCATTATGGATTTTGTTGAACCATTGCTCCAACTTTTTATATATGAGCATCTTGTGGATGATATATGGTGGCAATTTTTAGCTCACTTAATAGGTACAGGTGCTCGGATGGTAGAACACTTCAACATGTTTTGTCTCTTGTGCATGGCACTTGGACAAAACAAATATGCAATTGCTTGAGGGAAAGCAATTTTGGGAAGGGAGGATTGTAATATCCCCTTCCCATTCAAAGACATTTGGCCTATTTTGTCAACCTGACGGCTAAAGGAAAAATATAATGGTGACTTAAGTTATATTTAATTATTATAAAGTGTCATTAATAAAAGAGAAAAATATATAGAGCACTTATAATAATTTATATGACTTAATAATTATTAAATATAGAATTGAAAAGGCCCAAATATAAATTGTTATCCATCCTAGGTGAAAAAGTGACTTTCCTTAGAAGGGGGAATGGGAACATAGAAATGATAAATGCCCATTTTACTATGTATTTCCCCTAGAAAAATGTGACTTGCATTAGGAGGGAAAAAATTGTTGGGAAAAGCATTTAATATAGGAAAATACTAAATGCTTGCATAGGGAAAATCCTTGTGAACTAATTGGATATTATAGAGGTTGTTTTGGGTCTTTTATTAAGTTATAAGGAGAATTAAACTTGAGGGGAGGATATGGCATAACCATTTGATATTTTATGATTTGTGTCTTAAGCTTGTCACTTTTGCATACATGTTTGGATTTTCTTTAGCTTGTGGAGTAAGATCCCACATGGACCCTAGCTTCGGTGGTGAGAGATCCATTCCTAGCTAGTAGGGAACTATTTGGTGGTGAAAGATCCACCCTAGTTTGTCATTATTGGAGTTCATTCAGGGCTGATTTGTTTGGGAATCAAAGTAACTTGTTTTCTTAATTTTTGGAGCTGATTTGATGCCCTAAATGTGTTGGGTGACCTATTGTTTAGGGAAAAATTAGGGTTTTGTGTTTATTGTGTGAATTTTTTTTTTGGAATATTATTCTTCATATTTTTATGGTCCAAGATCCAAAGTTTCAGCTCATTTAGAATTCTCTAGCAAAAGATATGAATTTTTGAAGTTATGTTGCAGACAGGGTTTTTAAATAATTTATTGCAGCCTTGTTTACATCTAAAATATGCAATTTTATACATATTTGGACTTTATAAATTAGTGGTTCAAGATTTGAGTGGAAAGATATAAATTTAGAGGCTGATTGGTGTGGATTTCCACTTAACCCAAGTCGCATTTCCTTTCTAAATTCAGATTTGTGTGATACTTGTTTGGTATTTTGTCTACAAGTTGCATTTAAAGTTCGGGATTGCCTAAAATCCATTTACGGGTAAAATAATCTCCAGTGGGGACATTACAGAAATGCATTTGCGTTTCAACACAAGTGTGTTCCTTTTTGTAATTTTGTATATGTGAATGTGGGAGGTTGATTAACTAAAATTAGTTACATTTGAGGGAATATAATAATAGCTAATCTATTCTAGGAGGATATAAAAAACTGTAAATAAATGCACTAAATTAATATGAAGTGACTAAAATGATTAAAATGATTGAACTAGTAGAATTAAAACCCTAATGTGTAAGAGGAGGGTAAGGAATGAACTTGGTTGATTGCAGATGGTTGTCACAGAGTTTCGTAAGCCTGACAGGAAAATACAGAAGCTAGAACGACTATATGGAGGTCCTGAAAAGAGTGGATCTTGAAGATATGAGTAGTCAGGAGCACCCACAAGGGTATTGGGGTGCCCTGTTATGGCAGAATCGACACTGTAGTCTCTGAAAAATCTCCGAACCTAGTTCTTTCTAGATCGGAAGATGCTCTGTAACTTTTTCTTCCTGTCGTGCTTGATTTTTTGAACTGCACTGGATATGCTGAATATAGAAAGATGAAATTGAAGACCTGCAAGAGACAAGATAAGTATAAAAAACCCTAAAAATAAAATATGCAAATGAATGGGTCATACTGACCTCAGCTGCCACAATACTGGACTTACTAAACTGAGTGCTACACTACATTTTGGACCAAAATGTAGTTCTGGCGCGCGCGTGCATGTGCATGTCATGCTCGAGGTGCTCTTGTCTAAGTCATACTTTGTGAAGTAGCAAGAAATAACTAAATGTAGAAAATGTAATAGTATGTTTTCATGGAATAAAATAGAATCCCCCCCCCTTATGAAGTGTGTGTTGATGTAGATATTCTAGCCTTTATGCATGAAAGTGTGTGGATGCAAGTTATGTCATGGATGCAACTCTAGATGGAGTGATGGTAGTAAGTGATGTCATAACCCTCATTATGGTCTCATAAATTTATATTTATAGGGTTCCCTTTTTCTAATTTCGTAATTAATCTTGACACGGCCGACTAGGAAAAATATAAGGATGAAAAATGGCTAGAAAGAGCCCAAAAATAGGTGGGAAAGTAAAACAAGGATCGAGGTGCCCCGACTGGGACCGTGGCACCTCGAGGTACCCCATTACAGGCCTAGGCACCCAGATTTAGGATAAAATGATGGGGAAGTGCAAAAATAGTTTGGCATATATATAAAAATGTGTAGGAATGACTAAATAAAAGATAAAAGAAGATGGCCAAAAGGTGGGATTAATTATTACTTTCTTCACTTAAGAACCTTCTAAATAGTAGTATGAGACTAGGTTAAATAATGCCTAAAGTGCATGATTTTGTGACAACATTTTACAACCAATTTATGTATGTGAGAGGAAAGCTCGGTAACATAAAGTAGATAGAGATGCGTACTTGATATCCATGCAGAGTGTAGTAGAAAATGCGTCGAAGGACTAGAAAAAAGTGTCGAAGGACTAGAAAAAAGCATGGAATGATAACAAGATGCAGGAGCGTAAAATCTATAGATGAAAAATGTGCATAGAAAAAGTGATGAGAGTGAACCTAGGGCAAAACGTGTGTAGCTGTTGCAGTGTGTAGTGTACCTACATGGTTAGTAAGGCATGTGATGTCACTGAATGTTGTTGTTGGCATTATTATTGTTGTTGTTATTGTTTTTGTTATTTCCCCCAATTTGACTGCTTGTTTCTCATACGGTGGGATTTGTAAGGAGAAAATGATGAAGTAGTCAAATATGTATGTATGTAAAAATGCTATGTAAAATAAACACGTGTATAGAAATGTGTAAAATACGTAAATGTAAAATATGTGAAAAGTAAAGTGTAAATGGAACATGTGCACCTGATTCATGTCGAAAGAAAGGGTGTAGAAGGATATCCTATACTTCTGCGATTTTTTTGGGTGATCTCATGCCACCCTTGCAGAATAAGTGTAAGGAGGAAATGTTCTGTGTCCTCCAACCTTTGACTGCTTCTGTTGAAATGTGTGTGAATAAATATTTGTACTGTCCTAGTTTGTTGGGTGATTCAATGCCACTAGTTGAAGTAGTGTAGAGAGGCGCACATACTATAACCTTTGAGCCTATAATTCCTTCTCAAAAATTTTAAGGAAACCATGTCCTATAAAATCCACTGTGTATGGGGTTCATAAACTGGCATGAATGCACTTGTTGTATGTAAACCCACAATGCCAAGGGCGGAAAGTACATTGTATTGAACCAGTGTGAATACAATGTGTTAGTATGTAAACCCTCAATGATTCCCCCCTCTTTGGGGGTGCATGTGATGTCGTTGATAGGAGAATATGGCCCTAAAATATAACCTACCACACTTTGAACTATATAACTCTGTTGTGCAGGAGAAAGGGGGCGCACTTAGTAGAAACTAAGACGCACACAAACAAGGATGGCTAGCCAAAACAAGTGTTAGTTTGAAGACACATACATGCAATAAGATAAGTGTAAAAGACACAGACAATGTAAGAACTACTAAGCACAATAGTGTAAACATGCAAGAAACAAGTAAGCCAAAAAAAGTGGGTTGCGAACATGGGACATAAATCACGATGGCATAAGACACACAAGGCCATCATGGCCACAAAAAACAAACAAATGTGTACAAAAACATGGGGCAAAGCCCGCATATAATGGAAAATAATGGAATCCAAGTAGAAACAAACAAAAAAGGAGTCATGAAGACATATAGTCCTATAAAACAAGTGTTGCACATGAAATACCCATTAGCATGTTAGAGAAATAACCAATATGTCAAAGCGTATATGATCAAGTAATATAAGATGCTAACTACAACATGGAACAATAGCATCTAGATGAGACAAATGTGAATTCCCCCAATGACCAATATAGGAAGGGTAGAAGGCGACCATCCATTCCGCGTCTGTATCTGCGATCATACTAAAAAAAGGTGTGAATGCACATATGTGGATGATAGAGATAGTGACATATAAGAAATTAGTCAAGCATGTGTATTAAAGTGATCACACAAAAAGCTAGCAAGGAAAAATAAATGCCCCCAAGACAATGCAGTATGTTGTGGTTGGATAGAATGGAATGCAAGATGGAATGATAGGAGTTGCGTGCCCCCTGAGTGGATGGAGTGTAAGAAATGAGGTTTAATTTTTCCCCATCAATAGTCCAGAATGAACTGTAAAAGAGAGTGCATCATCAGGAAATGGTCGAGTAGTGTTTTGTTGTGTCTAGCGCGCTGTGATGAGTGTGTATATATAGTGGTGATGAGATGAAACATGTGGAGAGATGTACATGAACCCTATACCTGAAGCACATATCACGACTTGTTGAATGGTTGAGTGATGATCTAACAATAAGCGTATATAACTAGAAATTTGGAAAGATGAGTGATGATTTATCCCTAAATATATATCACTATATGATGAATGGATGAGTGATGATTTAGCCCTAAGCGTATATCACTATATGATTAATGAATGAGTGATGATTTAGCCCTAAGCATATATCACTATATGGTGAATGGATGAGTGATGATTTATTCCTAAACATATATCACTATAAGATGAAGGGACGAGTGGTGATGTAACCTAAGGTGTATACCACTATAAGACGATAGAATACGTGACAATTTTAGCCTAAAGTGTATTTCACTATGTTGGATATGTTGCATGAGGAAATGTCGCATGGTGAGTGTAAGGTCCATTTGATTGGTAAACCCTCGACAATTGAGTATGGACTGAGGAACTAAAGTGCATCATAGGTTAGTGAGTGCAATGCATAGAAGACAATGTAACATGTATGATGAAACTAGACGACCATATAATGAACATGATTTGTAAATCCGCAGTGTGGAAAATACGATGTAGGATGTGTAGGATTTAGGGGATAGGTTTTTCTCCCCAACAGATATAAATGGACAAAATAACCAATTAAAGTGAAGGCCTAAGGTCCTTCAACTGATGGCTGCGATGATGAAAGTGTAGGGCCATGATCTAAAAGTGGTGGCATGTTAGATAAATGTTGCTATGGTGAATGAATTCTATATGCATGTGAGGGATGAGTATAAGATGAATATCATGGCCTAGAAAAATATGTCAGCGATGGAGATCTCAATGATGTTGTGTGCAAAGGTGATGAAGACCCATAAGGAATAAAGTGAGGCGGTGATCGACGTCGAGAAGTAGTAACTGTCCTAGGAATAGGGCTATGCCAATGTTTAGGAATAGTAGAATGAGTTGGTCGTGTAGATGGCATTCGAGTCAGTGGTGAACTAGGAGGAGATTGTGTTTTTAATAACATAGAATGAGACGTGTTAGAAGAAGTGGATGATATATTTACACGAGGAGATGGAAAAAGTAGAGGAGATGGAAGAATAACATTAATAGAGATGACTTGGGATTTGTGAATAAATTTAAATCGCAAGTGATTCATATATATGATAGATTGAGAATGACATATCCAATTAAGGCCTAAAAGTACATCACATCCATCAATTGTGTTTCTAATAAGGATATGGACCATCATGGTAAGAGGTACGACTATGACATATAGCTTAACAACACCAAAGGGTTTGTGAAATGGATAGTCAATTTGATATGGAGGGTAACCAATAGCCCAAAGAGTGACATAGAACATGCACTAATGGACCATGATGGATCATCTTTAGTATTGTTGATAGTGGTCAAGCCGATAGATCAGGGTTCATTTTAAGAGACCTCTTAGAAATCGGAGGTGGAAAATACCTGGCGAATATGCTCGAAACTAGTTTCGCGGGAAGGGAAATTTTTTGGGGATCCAATGGCAAAATTTTCACCTAATTTTTAAGTGTCGTGATAGAAGGTTGTAGACGCGTGATAGGAGATTTGCTGTAACGCATCAACAAGGTTATTGACGCACATCAGCGAGGTTCGTTGATGCGCATTAACAACCTTGTTGACGTGCGACAACAAATATTTTATCGAGTGTCTGTAGCCTCCATCCTTTGGTCGCATGACAACAAAATATTCCTGTGTCACACGTCAAAAAACTCTCTGTCACATGTCTCCTTCATACTTTTTTCATGCGTCAAAAAACTCTCCTTGTTGCACGTGTCAACAAAATATCCGTGTCGCAGCGTCAACAAACTCTCACGTGTCTACAACCTCTGCCCTCCTATCGTGCATCTGTAGCCTTCGCCCTCCTATTGCACGTTTACTGTACTTGACAATACATATGCCCCTAGGTGGTATGCGTCAGCTAGTAGTGTTCTACCTGGCGAATAATATAGGATTATATAGGGGATAGTTTCAAGGGTAGGTGAAGCCGACCCCTAAAAAAATTAAATTGTAATGTTTAGGCGAAAGGGTCACTGACCCACACTAGAAAATTCACCTTTTCAAATTTTTCAAAAATGGAATATTCACCATATTATGAATATTTGCCACTAAAATTATCCATGCGATAGATGCATGATCATTTTAGATGTAAAGGTAGTGTGATAATCAACGTTGGATAAAAAATGATGGGTAAAGAAACTTCACTATTAGAAACTCAGAAATAAAGAGCTCCTAATGGAGAATGTGCGGCATAATTAGCAGAGAAATTGGTTAATTTCGTTTCATGTTTGGGTAATGGGTTATTAAAAATCTTAAGTTCATAATTTTCATTAGTAGATGTTGATGTTGTAGATTTGGGAAGTTCAATGTGACCATTGTTAAACAAGTCCTGAATGAGGTGTCGTAACAAAAAAAACAATCAATAGGATGTCCTACACATTGATGATAATCAAAAAAAGATTTTTCATCTAAGTTACATGCTTTGGGATGAGATGGATCAAGTTGTAGTGGTGATGGTAAGGTGATAAGATTATTGTCGATAAGTTGTGGTAACAAAACGCTTGGTGGTGTACTAATCTTAGAAAGAGTACGTTTATATGGTTGAGGTCAAAGCTCCTAAGGAGTAGAAACCACATTTACAATAGGTTTCTATCCATATCTTTCGACGTAAAAGTTTTGGATGGAGGTTTAAATGCAGAACGAGTGAAGGAAAAATATTGTTTCTGATACTTAAGTTTCCCTAAGTCAAGAAGCTTAGTCTCATGAAGCTTGAGTGTGTGAAAATTTTGGTCGAATGAGGAAGATGTTTCGAAGAGAACAATATCTTGAAGTGGTGGTAGAAGACTATGAATAAATACTTCTTGGAGCTCGGAATCCGCAAGGAGATTAGTCATCTTAGCTAAGTTATGTTTGTAATGCAAGAAATAATCAGATATGTATTCATTAGGCCCTTGCTTGAGTTGGGATAACTAAGCATAAGAGATATTAGAGCCAATATTGATAGAAAAATGTGTGTGAAAGGCATCAGCCAGATGCATGAAAGAGACTACCGAATGAACATGTAGTTCATCAAACCATCACATTGCATAGTCTTGTAAACTATGAGGAAAAATCTTAGTGAGAAGGATATGATCATCCACATAATCGAGACATGCTACATGTAAAGTGTGGAGATGCTCTTGTGGGTCAACATGGCCTTTAAATATGGGCTATTTCAGAGAGACAGAGTTGGGTGGAAATGTATATGTGGAAATGGATGGTGCAAAGGGAGTATGAAATAATGAGGTAGAATCTAGAGATGGCGATCCTCGAGATGTAGCGAACGGGAGCTGACAAATTTGGTTTTATAAATCTTGATATAAAGATGATAAATAAGGAGTGTTTAAGGAGGATTCAAGTGGCATATGAGGAGTGCCAAGGTGAGTTATTGGGAGATAGTTGTAAGAAGAGGAGTGAAAACATAAACAAGAAGAGTGGAAATGATGGGGGCCGAAGAAACTATTATCCCAAATTCACCCCCCGGAAAATTTGGACAAGAAAACTCTTGCACATAAGGAAATTATGAAGGGAATGACTTATACCCACAAGCTCACATTTCAGGATGACAAACAGGTTACAGGTGGACTCGGAAATGAAGGAGCAGAGCCAACAAAGGGTGTCATGTGTCCAAGCGGAGCAATGGGGCCGCAGGAGTTTTCTGGATTTTATGATTCTCACGAAAAAAGGGGAAAAGATAAATTTTGAACTTGTAAACCTGATTGTTCCATAATTTGTCTGCCATGTGTCCCAAATTATCAAAAGGGGACCCATTTTTCAATTTGTTTTCCCGCACTCTTGTACAGACCTGATACAAACTTCGAAGGGGCATATCTTTCGACTCAGGGCTCGAAATATTGCAAATATGACACCATTGGAAAGATCTCAGCCTCACCTATGCCATGGAGGTGTGAGACTTTAATTTTTGAGGAGGTTAGGTAAAGGAAAATGGAGGAAACATCTTTGGGCCTTCAATGTAGGATCCATCCGTCTCAACAACCAAATCGGATTCGATATGTTTCTATCGTTTCCTCTTCTTTCAAGGTGTCGAATTAAGGAATCATGCAGTAAAGATGGATTTGGGGCATATTTTATTAGAAGCATTAATAGTAGTGGTTGAGATTCAACCCACTTTTCCCATTTCCCTCTGTATTTCTTCTCTCGGATCAAATATATAAATACAGGGGCAGGATTCATTGTAAAGGGTTGTTCATTCTTCTTCTCTTCCTCCCCTCTTATTTTCTTCCCAAGGTCAAAAATGGAGTTTGAACCTCCTTTCACGGCTCTGTAATGGAATTCTCTTGTCTCTTTCACACTAATGATGTACTGTGTGAACTTTTGGAGCAATAAATTCTATTTTGTGATGCATCTGTCCATCCTTTGCTTATTTTATTGTCTCTCCCCACCTCTCATCTTTGCAGGGTATACTGTGCATATTCTAATGTTTGTTGCAAGTCCTAGGATCTATGTTTAATGGGTTTTGAAGTGGTTTTATGTGTGAAATCTATCTCTGGTCTGTGGTGCATCTTGTCCACCCTCTCCTCTGCTCACCTATCTCCACTTCAGGCAACTAATATTGTGACCAACACTTTCCTTTTCTTAGTGCTATCACCTCGTTAGTGTAGGATTTCCCTCTTTATGCACTTTCTCTCTCTCTTTCTCCTTGGCATTGTTAGGATAGGTGTAGTTAGACGTCATTTTTGCATTAGGATTAGTTTAGCATTAGGATCAGGAAGAAGAAGCCAGATTTCTCTAGAGGGCCATCTCAATTCCGCAAGTTCCACAGCTTGAGAGATGGTCCCATGTTATGAAAATCACACCAAATGACCCTGCCTCAGAAAAGCAAACCTTATAACTCATTTGGGGGTGTTGTGATTTTTCACTAACATAAACCATGAGAAAAGTGGAAGTATCATGAGCTTGCTGAGTGGAAATTAAAGCATGTAAGACATGTGGAAATTGAGGGGTTTTCATGCAAAGCTTGAAAGAAATAAGTAATAACATTAAGTTTTTCTTGGTCAACATTAGTGTCTTCGTCATAGGATTTTTCAATATGAGAGGCTTCAATCTCATGGAGAGGAACACAGTTGGAATTATCTAAAGGGTTTTCAGCCACAGAGGTAGTGGTATCAACCATTGACCTAGAAGTACAATGGGAAACTAAAAGGATATCACAATACTTAAGAGATCTGAAATGACTGTTACAGATAATGGACATGAATTAGAAGGAGAAAAGAAACCCTAGTTAAATAAGAAATAGAAGTCTAGAAGGGTAAATGATTGGGTTCACCAAAATGATTATCTAAAATTAATTAAATTTAGGGGAATGTAATAATATCTAATCTAATATAGGAGGACATAAACGTTGTAATTAAATGCACTAAAGTAATATGAAGTGACTAAAATGATTAAAATTATTGAACTAGTAGAAGTAAAACCCTAATTTAAAAGAGGTGTGTAAGGAATGAACTCAACTGATTGCAGATAGCTGTTGCAAAGTGTCACAGACCTCAGAGGAAAATATAGAAGCTATAATGGATGCATGAAGGTCCCAAAAAGAGTGGATCTAGAAGATCTAAGCAGACTGGAGTGCCCATGAAAGTACTAGGGTGCCTTGGTATGGAATAATATGCACCCTGATCTCTCAAAAATATCAAAACCTAGTTCTTTCTGGAAAGGAAGATTCTCGGTAACCTTCACTTCCTGACACGTTGGATTTGTTGAATTACACCGGATATGTAGAATATAACAAGATGAAGTTAAAGACCTGTAAGAGACAAGAGAAGTATCAAAACCCTAAAAAAATAAAAAGAGGCAAATGAATGGGTCAGAATGACCTTAACTGCCACAACAATGGGCTTATTAAAATTATCAATGAACTACATTTCAGACCCAAATGTATTTTTTGTGTGAGTGTGTGCATGTCTTTCCCTAGGTTCTCTTGTGTCAGTTGTACTTTGTGAAGTAGTGAGAAATAACTAAATGTAGAAAATTTGATAGTATGTATGCATGGAATAGAATTTAATCCCTCCCCCTATTGAGTGTGTCTTAATGAAGATCTCCTAGCTTTGGTGCATGTAATTATGTGGATGCAAGTGATGTAATGGATGAAATTAATTGTTCTAGTTCTAAATTTTGAACTCAGATTGCACTTATAAATTTGATTAGCTCAAAAATTAAATACTTGTACCTCATGATTTGTTATATTATTCAGTTCAATTTATGTAGAGGCTCAAGTCTATATGATTTTAGATGTTAGATCTTCTTGAACTAGGGGCTTGTATTTTGAGTCCTTGATTCTACTGTAGATGAATACTTCAACATGAACTATTCTCTTCAGATTACTATTTTTCAAATTACTTTCTGAAGAGGTTAAACTATTAAAGTTAAAGTCTTGAGAGAAGTTATACTTGTATTTTGATGTTATCATGTAACTCTAATAAGTTATTTCCATCAATCATGACTATAAGTAGTTGATGCTTTTGAAAATGTATAGTACTTCTTCATTCAATTCTGTACTTTTCAATGCAAACTTCCTTTAAATTTTCATCTTGTTGTACTTGATTATTGGGAAATGGCATGAATATATTTATCTTATGTACCATTTATTTTTTACGCAATCTTTACTTTATACTTAATTGTAATTTGATCAAAAACTACTATCTTTTGCTTGTATGGCTGCAATGTCTTTCTTCAAACTCCTATTTGATGCAACTATGTCTGCAAAAATTTATACCCTACTCTTCATGAATTGTACTTCCTTCCTTGTTCAAATGTTTATATTGCATACTTCTTTTGTAGATTGTACATGAAAACTTAAGAAAATTGTTACAAAATAAATAGGATTTCAGTCTCTCCTATATTCCATAGTGACTTTTCTTTCATCTTTTTTGTCATGATTATGAGAATGACATGTGCTTCTGCATGATAATAATTTCTTGACTATATACCATATCTTTTCTGATGTAATTTATAAGTTTTTATTTTAAAATATTTGTTTGCTTTAAGTTAGATAACACTAGGATATAGATTAAACCCTGAGGTCAGTAACTAATAAACTTATCTCTTTCTTTTCAGGTACATTGTAGTTGTTAGATGATGTAGAAGATGAAGATGAAAGATCTAGAACTAGGTGAATACTAAGAGGAGACCCAAAAGGCAATGATGGGTTTCTTATATAGTCTTTTGATTTTATTTTCATGTACATGCATACTTTACTTCAATAGTCATAAGTTACATCCCATGGCTTGTGTGGGAAACAATGAATTTCTTCATGAATAGATGATATTATATCTGTACTTGATTTTTATACTTATTTTTACTTTCAAATTTTATGATATGTATTGATTGTATAACAAACTAAATAACTCAATCACATGATTAATAATACTTAAACATTAAGAAATAATGAAAATTGATGTACTTGTAACTTAATAATGTAGTTTTTTGCATGCAAAAACTCTATTTTTTTTTATGGGATGGAATATCCCATATTTGTTTTGATTCCCTCCTTCATCAAGTTTATACACTAGTATTCTAGGGCTTCTATATTTCTTTTCCGAATATGAAAGTGAATGACATCACAAGTGATGTGTTGCATTATTCAACATTACACATAGCTACATATTGCATTAGTTTTCAACTATAAATCATAACTGAAAACCTCATGCAATCGGTAGTCCCTCTGCAATCTTTGGGCTTCCCATTGTATTCTTAACTAATCTTTCTCATTTGTGTCAATCTTTTGGATTATTTCCTAAGGGATTTAGTGCATGATCCTGATACATATGAGTTGGAAAGATTAACTAAGTTGGAGATAGGTATTCAAAAACTAGTAAAGTGACATTAAAATTATATTTTTATCCCCTTAGTTAGATTCATCCATAAATTCCTTCCATTTGAAATGAAGTTTCGAGTTACCCATTTTTACACAAGTGCAAAAATTGTTAACATTTCTGGCCATCCTGTGGGTAAAGATGCCTGCTAGCTTTAAGATCACTACCTTACTATTGTCCACTGATAATTGAGTCAAAAACATAAAACAAAAATCTATCCTTTTCTAAAAGACTGACCTTTCTGAAAAACAAACTAAAAATGGTAAAGGATATGGTAAACTAGATGACGTGCATGAATGCACTTATTGAAATTTAAAATTGCAATGTTCATGAACTACAATTATTGAAAGTCAAATCCTAATCTAACCAACACTTGTAAGATATTCAATAAAAATGCTTGAGAAAATTACAATTCACATGAATGGTAAGTTCCTCTCCATTAAACCTTAAAAGATGAAATGCATTGTGCTCTTTGTAAGTTGAAATCATGTAAGGACCACTCTAGATTGTATTGAACGTTGTGTGGTTTCCTAGATTTTCTCTATTAGCATCCCATTTAGGCACAATGTATCCTTCATTAAAAAAATTTAACTTTTCCTTTTTATCAAATGCGTTCTTCTTTTTTATATATTTCCTCATGTTCAAGTGATCATTATCTTTGTAGCTCTTGCAGTTCCATTAGTTCTGCATAACGAACCTGCATTGGTTCATTCTCAAGTAACTCTATCTGATGTAATAAATCTAATGCGGGAAGATTAATTTAAATAGACATTATTTCCTCACATCCATAAACAAGTTTGTACAGTGATTTCCCAACTGATTTTTCATGAGTCACTCTATAATCCCAAAGTGCTTAATTTTAGATTAGATACCAATCTCTTTGGTTATCTTTGAGTGTTCTTCTACTGATAATCTTGAGTATATTTTTATTAGTACTTCTAGTTAGATTTTTACCTTGTGAGTAATATTTATAAGAATTAATTACATAAATACCATTCTTAACAACCCAATATGTTATTTTTGTACCAAGAAAAGCTAAGGAATTATCTAGAATGATAGTGGATGGAACACAAAATCTATAAACTATACCTTCATAGAATGATAAGATTGAAGTTTCATTGGCTTATTTCAAAGCCACTATTTCAGTCCAATAAGTAAAATAATATGTGGAATTCAGGATCCACTTATGACCTTGAAATGAAGGAGGATTTATCATGCCATTGAATTCAAGACCCCACTGCATGAATGATTGTTCCAATAAAATAAGGTGTAAGAGAAGCAAAGATAAATGTTATTTTCCAACAAAGAATGTACACTTTTTGCACATTTTAATCCATTGAAAGTAGTCCTTGAATATTCTAAGATAACAATAACCATATTTCATAATTTTAAGAGTTGTAGTATGTGATGAAAAATGGCCTCCTATAGGTCCTTCATGAAATTCAAAGAGTAATTGTTGCACTCTATCATAATCGACACAACGCAACAAAAATCCATTGATATCTTTCTTGAACAACACACCATCAATAAAAGAATAACGTCTAGCCTTTAATCATAAATATTTACATTTTTTATTTTCCATACCTTCTGGATAGGTCTCATCCTACAAGTAATCGATTAAATCAGTCATCCAACTTGATCCTGGAACCTCCGAATTAAGTTTTGGTTGATGATTTTTGGGTTGTAATAAAATTTTAGGCTAATGATATGAACCTGTAGCATGTTGTAATGAATTTACAGCCTACTTTATTTCTATATCAACAATCAAATGTTCTCATAATCCTTTTCCTTGGAATTTTTTGGCAACATGGATATCAAAATTGTACTCCATAATGTTTGTAATCCAGCCTACACACTTCTCATTCACTTCCTTGTTCATACACAAATTCTTTAGCACTTGGGTGAGAAACTACAACATGGATCTTGTTATTTAAAAGTATGTATTTGATGTTTTTCAAATATCTAACTACTACAAGTACTTGTTTATCAAGAAAAGTGTACCTTTTTTTGTAGTTGTTAAAAATTTTCCTGAAGAAAGAAAAGGGTTACTCTATGTTCTCATCATTAACCTGAGTTAATATGGCTGAAATGGTTTCATCTCATTGAAGTGCATACATCATGAAGTCTGTTTCAAATTTGGGATTTCCTAATGTAGGATATTTTGAAAGATCCAACTTAATGGCTTCGAATCCTTTTCTTCTTTCGCTGGTGCAAGAGAAAAAATTTCCTTTCTTCAACATAGATATTTTTTTTAATAATGGCAAATAGTTTTTTGAAAGGGACTATACCCTTGAAAACAAAAAAAGGCCTTTAAGCCGGAATAAGAGTGAGAAACATAGCAGGACTAACCAAGTCCAAGAGGAACCATGAAAATCAACGTAGCCCAGAAAACAGCTACACAAGCGAGGCTTAACAGCAAAACAACAGCAAAAAAACAGTAACCCGACAGCCAAGAAACAGTAAGAATAACAAAAGAGAGCAGTAGAAGCATGCAGGACTACTTTTTGGCTGCTTGATCAACACTGATCTTGAATTTTTTCCAAGCATGAAACATACCCAAAGCGGTCATGTGGGCAGCATCCGTCTTATCGAGCTCCTCGATGGTTCTTTTGCTCTCTTTTTCATTGCCCCAAAGTGTAGACAGGATACCGCTGAGGTTGGAAACACTTTTGGCATGCCCCACGATGAACTCCTCAATGGCCCGAAAGGCGGAAATGTTGTAATCATGCCTAGTCCTTAGCCTTCCCAAGGCGGGAGTCCAAGGAGGTCAGCTTTTTGTATATGTCTTCAACCTGACTATTGTCAATGCTCCCTTCCCCCTCCATGCTTTTGTTTCCTTTTTGCTTAGCTAGGTTTTTGACCTCATTCTTCAGCATTTTTATCTCAGCCTCTAAGGCCTCCAGTCTCTTGGAAGGGTTATCCATCTGTGCTTCCCGGGGACTGGCACTACTTATATTTAGCAGGTCACGTGCAATCTGTGCTTCCTTTGATCTTATTATCAGGAAAAAAATCTCTCATATCATCTACCTGTCAGTAAACCACTAAAAATATACTAAATAAATACCTTTCTCTGAAATAAGCAAGCTTTGATACTAGTTGTTGGGAATTTTGGACTACAAAATAGTGTTATGATTTAATAACAAACCCAATCATGCACATAAGATCTAAAAAATTCCCCAAAATCTATATCAGTGGAAGTATACACTAGAATAATCCAAATCAAAACAAGGTACGCACACATAACACAACATATACCATGGTTCACCCAATGTGGGCTACGCCCACCAAAGATAGAGATCTCATGTATATAATATAACAAGAGTACAAACCAACTTTTCAATATAAGAGTACAATGCATCTCTCCAAGAGTATCTCCTCTCCTCTAGATCTCTAAATGGATCTCCATGAGTTCACTACAACCATGCCTCCAAACCACCAACATATCTCACATACCAGGAACTACTGCATCTCCCACTATGCAACCAATATCTCTTGTGAATCTGCAACTAAGACCTCTCACGTGGGTCTACTAGTGTGCAACCATGATTGTGCATCAAGAAGTTATTTTGTCTCTCCATCATTGCATCAACTTGTGCAAACATAAATAAATCCTCATTTACAATATCTAGATCTACATGGGTCAACAATACAACATGATCTCATAGATCTATGAATACAATATCTCACAACAACCTGTGGATCTAACAATATAAGACTAGATCTACATGTATCTACAATACAAGATCTCACCAACATGTGAATCTACAAGAAGAAAATCTATGTGCTTTCCATACTATGCAAGCCATTACAATGAGACAATAAATACTAAAAAGGAAATACAATAGAAGATGTTACCCTCTTCTCACCATTCAGATGTACTTGTTATTTCCTTCTTTCCACCTCCTCTCTATGGAATCTCTGTCTTCATGTAACATGTTCTTTCTTTCTCTTCTTCTTCATCCTCTCAATCTAGGAGAATCAAGGATCTAACTCAATCCTTCTCTTAATTCTACTCTTCTAACCCTAGCTTTCATGATTATATAGGCATATACAAACTTAGGGCACTTATCCATGCAATTACAATCAATATATATGCTTTAATACTAAATTTAGATATAATTCCCGTGAGTTAAATAAAACACTTACACACAGGTAACTGACACCAGTTAGCCCTAACTGATGTCATTTCCTACTTTCCTGACCGATGCCGGTCATAGAAAAAAGATTCCAGTCCCTTCATAATTGATTCCGGTTATTGTGTAACCCAGTCACTTTGTAATGCATGCTCCAGTGAAGCTATTTAGCTCCACAATCTAACATATAGAAGATAACTTCCTCTGGAGGCCTAAAAAGGCCATTTTGGGCCATTTAGAGCTAATAAAACACCATATGAGAGAGTTCAAGAAATATATTAAGAATTTGGAGGTGATTTTGGGGAATCTTGTAAGTTTTGGACGAAATTTAGGAAGATTTAGGAATTGTTTTCTCATTCAAGGACAATCTTCTCAACAACAGGTTTTCTAGGTGCATGGAACAAACATTCGAGTAGTGAAATATAAATTATTTGGATGATTTCGGGAGCTCTGTAAGGATTTATGAGGAAACAAAATAGTAATTGGAATGATATATGAATCATATACATGTTGGTAACATCCATTTTTCTATAAGACTTGAAGGTTTCATGAAGAATTTAAAAATAGTGTAGTTGCCCCTTTCGGTTCCAGACAAAAATGGCCCTATATTTGCAAGCTTCAGAATGGATAGTATAATAAATATACTATTTTTTATCAGGGGTGAGGATCTCATGAGGATCTGGCCAAAATTTGTGAGTTGAAAACACCTTCCTAACACCCCAGGTTTTGTTTTTGAGTGACAACACTTCTAACATGAAAAAGTGGTAAACAATGAGTTGCTATGAGTTAAAAGTATGTTTCTAAAACTTCAAGTGATGAAATAAGTGTTTAGAAACATTGTTATGAGATCTACATTGTGATGGGAATAGGATGCTCTCTTCTAATTACAAATAAAGAGTGAGGATCACTCTCTTACTTTTCTAGGCCTCCGAAATTCACCCTAGTGATCACAAATCAACTCCATGATGCTCAAAACATTTTTTGATTATATGTCAGTTACAAAAATAGGTATTCACCCTGTAAATGGAAGGATTTCTCACTAAATGATTATATTTTTATGTGGCCACTTATTGGATTGAAATGAGGTGGTTGATATGTACTTCCTCCTTTGAATCGTGATCACACTACAAGGTTCAAATGAGTGTTTAAGAACACTATCAAATAAATTACATCAAGTGAAAATAAGATGATTTATCATTATTGCATACATGTTTATATATATTAATATTATCCTCTTACCCTTCCTAGATCCATAATTCTCCTCACATAGAATCAACTTTAGGATGCTCATACACTTCTTTGTTCATATGCCTCTCATGGAGGTATATGATGTCTTGATCCTTCACACATGATGGTCCTGAATACCTCAGTAGATTGACTAGCTCAGCTTGGATTGTTCCTTGAAGAGGTTTTAACATGATTGCAAAGTCAAGCTATGATGATCCTTAACTTACTCCATGAGATTCCCATTTCTTCTTTGAATAGGATGATACCCTTTTTAATTTCACAATTTGCTTCCCTGAACAATATGTCACATGAGTGGAAACATGTTTATAGTATATAAACACCTCTTCACTCGATTTATCCTCATGGAAATAGGTTTCATCCTCTAGATGGAAGGATTGATCCCTCAATGATACCTAAAGAAAAATTTAAGGGTGAGCTCCATCTTCTTGAACTGCAACTGCATTGAAGAAATATGAAATCCACTCCCTGAATCGCAAGAAGTGAGCATATCACCTAGTATTGATTAATTATTTAGAAAAACTCTCAAGAGATATGCATTGTTTATGGGGAATTTATCTTTCACTTATTCTTATTGAATTAATTTATCACTTTTTCTTATCTGCACTAATTTACTTCCAATGTTGACTATGTTTTCTTAATTCTCACTTTTTTCTCACCTAAATCTTAATCTTATGAGCATATTAGGCATCCACAGATCCGGGTTATAAAAGAAGAAACTTAAATTTAATCCTCCTAAAGATTATTCAATAAATAAATGAGTCAAGAAAGGTGTGTATGATAATAAATATGAATTTTCTCTCTATCAGGTTATCTAAACTTATATTTTGGGGTTTCAACAAGAAAATCTTAATATCTCAATTGATGAGGAGTCTTAGAGGATAAATCTACCTATAATTGGGTTATAAAACTTAGGAGTCTTCTTGAGTCACACCATTGTGGAGAACACCCTTTTGATAAATTTTCTCCACATGGAATTAGAACTTGAAGGTGAATCACATGCTCCAAACCTCCACAATGTATTGATCTCATTACCAAGAACTAATTAAGTGCTTAGAAACACTCTTTGGAGGTATGCATTGTTTGAGAGTATGAGATGAGTTCTAGCATCACATCTAGTGGCCTTGGATCAAAGTGGATGCTCCCAAAATGTAAAGGATTATTCAATATTTTTAGTGCCTACTTCTTTTCCTCCTAAATCCTTATGGAGATCCCAAAATCAGCTAGATAAGTCAATGTTCATAATTTAACTACTCATTCCTTACACCTGAAAACCCTTTGTTGAACACATTGTCCTTGAATTATCAAACATTTCCAAAATATTCATAAACTACTTTCATCACCTTTAAGGATCTCCAATACCACCTTTGGATGATGTAGAAATTTTTATAACCCTCCCGAAGGATGTACACAAGCTATGAAATCGCCAAAATTAGCCTTTGTAGGCTTGTAGGAGAATAAGTATTTTATTGCACTTCATTGAATGGAATAATGGAGGTCTTCTTATACCTTTTTTAAAACTTACACATGTTCACCAAATGCATTAGGATTGTCTTCAAGGACAAGGTGATCATGATATAGGAGGAAAAACATGCTCCATGGATTAGATCCACTACTCCCGCGACACCTATTATGACATATTTACATTCTCCCCCTTTCTATTTATCCACATGTTTATAAAAATATTTCATCCTTGAGATCACCTCCATTTCTTCTCTCCATTATTTCCTCCACCATACTATGTGCGAGTCAGGTTTCACATGACTTAAAGATCTTGGACATGATATTTAATATTATAGCACCCATCGACAAAATATGAAGAAAATTGAAGTGACGGCAAGGAGAGATCAAAAAAAGAATCCAATCAACCTTATCTACACCAATATATTTCTCTCATTACGGATTTTATCAAATGTAAATGATATTTTTAAGATTATCTATCACAAGCACCAAATCTAATATTAATCTCCTCATGCACAAAAGTGAGGGCCTTGTTGTCATGCAAAATGTATAACATGAAAAATTGAAACTTTTAGCACGAAAACTAAGAAAATGATTGAAAATCATGTTTCCCAAGGATAATTTTAGCACACGCTTGAATATTCATTAATTCATGAATATTATAGTTTTTGAAATTTGAAATTAAAAAATATTTAGGGTACAAGCTAGGACCAGTTCACCAAAATTTGTTAGGTAAAAGTTAATTATAGGGGTCAATTCACCATTCCCACAAAATATAAATTCAAAAAATTCACCCAAATAAAGTCAGTCGGTAGCATATTTTTATGCTACTGGTAGCATAAAAAATGCTATCGACTTACAATAGATAGTTATGTTGTTGGGTGGTAGCATAAAAATGCTTTTGGCCGATAGCATTTCTTATGCTACTGTCTGAAAAAATAATATATGTTATCGACCGGTAGCATAAAAATATGCTATTGACTGGTAGCATATAAAAAAGATACCATCTAGTAGCATTTAATAGTGATTTCATGATGTCTTGATATTTTCCATTTGTGCGAAAGATAATTTTCCTAGATTCGCCAAATATTTTTTAAGGATTTTTTTTCTGAGGGACCCTTAAACTTTTCCCTGATGTTTCCCACGATTGAGGTGAAATTTGCATTATTTTAATGTAGTTTTGAGGTTAATAACATGGAATTAATTCTCATACATTCTACCAAGTTTCATTCAGGGGTCAATCCTTCTATCAGGAGGATTAAACCTATCTACATGAGGAGTAATTTAGAAAGAGGGTGTCTAGAAATTATAATCATGCTTCCACTCATGTGACATCTTGGTCAGGGAGGTGAATTGTGAGATTAAGAAGAGATAATCATGTTCAAATGTTAAATATGAGGCTCAAAGAGTAAGCTGGTGATCATCATATCACGACTCTAAGTTTTTGTCCAAATATCTTCAAGGAACAAATCAAAATGAGCTATTCAAACTACCAAGGAATCCATGATCATCATGTGCGAAGGATCAAGAAGCCTCCTATTCACATGAGAGGGATATGAGAAAGAAGTGTATGAGCATCATAAATGTTATTCTATTGAAGGATGATTTTGAATCTAGGAAGGGTAAGAGTATGGCCTTCATATGGAGATGTTTTCATGTGAATTTACTAACCAAAAATGCAAAACTTAAACCATGAAAACCAAGACAAATGTAAAATATTGCTCCCAAATCTTCCCGAATCCCTCGTCGGCCCAACCTACTTCCTATTCCATGATGATTTTTTCCTTTAGTGAACATCTATAATTTTTCAAAAAGGTGTAACAAGCCCCATTATTCCATTCACTGAAGTGTAGTAAAAGATTAATTCTCCGGCAAGCCTCAAAAAGGCCAATTTTTGTTATTTTAGAGCTTGTGTGCATCGTCTAAGAGGGTTTTAAAAATTTATTAAGTATCTAGAGGTGGTATTTAAGATATTTTAAGGACTTGGAAGGTGTTTAGGAATATTTAGGAAAGGTTTGATCATGCAGGGGTAGTCTACTCAAAAGCGGGTTTTCAGGTGCAATGAATGAGTAGTCAAATTATGAACCTTGACTTCTCATACTAAATCCGAGAGATCCGTAAGGAGTTAAGAAGAATAAAATTAGGCACCATAAATTTTTAAGAATCCTCTAACTTTTTTGAGTATTCATTTTGATCCAAGACCACCAAATATGATGATATAAATCACCTCATACTCTCAAGCAATGCATACCTCCCGAGAGTGTTTCTAAACACTTAATTAGTTCCTGGTAATGAGCTCAGTACATTATGGAGGATAGAAACATGTGAATAAAATTCAATTTCTAATTAAATGAGGATAAAATTGATAAAAAGGATGTTCATATGTTGTATGCATGTTTCGACTCAAGTAGTATCTTGATTGAGGAGGTGAGTCGTAAAGTCAAACTGGGTGTCCTCATGTTCAAGAGTGAAATGTAAAGCTTGTGCAATAAGCTTAAGTTCATCATGTATTAAAACCTCATACAACACCTTATAGTGTGTTCACACCTTAAAGGAGGAAGCATATGTAGTTACATAATTTCATTTCAATAGGTGGTCATAGGACAAGAACTTCATTTAGGGAGAAATCCACTATTTGCAAAGTGAGGACCTATTTCAATAAGTGAAATACAAGAATAAAATTTTTGAGCTTCATAGAATTGAATATTGGTCATATAAGTGAGTTGTGAAATCCTAAAGATGTAAGAAAGTGATCCTCATATCTTAATTCTTGCCTTGTTATCAAAAGAGATCATCATGTTCCCATCACAATGGAGATATCATAACAATGTTTCTAAACACTTATTTGATGCTATAGAATAATTCATATCTCATGGAAGAAGGATATTTTGATCATCTTCATCCTCAAAATACCAAAATATTGAGTTTTGACCATTTTGGACTCACCTTGTTCAGATCTAGCCTCATACTCTCTAATGAGCAACTACTCCTGATTTGTCATGTTATATATGAAAATTTATTTTGTGAGATGTCTCTTGGTAGGTATTATTAAACCTTCAATGTCATCATAGACCTCATTTTTATTTTTGTTTGAAAATTATCCCGAATTATTTTCTTTCATACTCACCAAATCATGTTTGACCCATTGTATGTTATGACTTAGCTTACATAAAATTTCACTCTATTGAATAGAGATTGGACACAAATTTGTGGGAAAAAGGAATAATCATCATTATCATCATGGGGTGTAACAATAATCTCCATGATAGAGGTACACATCGGAGACTCAAGCACATTCATTCCATCCTGTTCATTATTGATAGAATCTTCTCCACCAAAAGGGGAAAAAAAGATTCCTACTTATTTAGAAATTCTTCACATTGGGTCTAGAGGAAATGGTTAAATAGTTTGAACTAATGTTTCAAAATATCATTGAATATCACCCTTTTTTCTTCATGAGTGGTACAATTCTCAATAGATTTGAGTACTTTCATACTCATACACTCACCATTGACAACGCATTTTTCCCCAAATGGAAAATAGAAATATTCATTTTCATAATTATGTTCATTATTTATTCCTTCAATTTTTTTTCCTCTAACCTCCTTTTGAAGCTCCTAAAATCATCCAAAGGTTTTAGTTTTCACCATTAGGATATTCATTCCATGCACCAAGAAGACCCTATATTACACACCTTATCCTTGAATCAAATTTTCTTTCCTAAACTTTCCTAAACTGGCTCAGACATCTTCAATACTCTTTGACATCATGCTCATATTCTTTGTTATTTCCCTAAATTCTCTTAGAGGATGTAGAATGACAAAAAATGACTTTTTTAGGCCTCTAGAGGAAGTATTCTTTAATCAATTCACAATGAATTCATCAATCATCTTGGGTGATCATCCCTGCACACTAAAACTAACTTGAAAATATTTTTAAGACTCCCCTTTTAATATGGAGTGAGAGTTAAACTAAGGGAAATCTAGCTAGAGGAAGGATTCACAATGATAGGGAAACATGATTTTCAATCTTAGGCTTAGTTGTCATGCTCAAAGTTTCAATTTTGCATGTTATAGATTTTGGATGACAACATGTCAATAACTAATAGAGAAGGCAAAAAAACCTAAATAATGAATATATTATTTCCAATAATAGATATTGAATATAGAATTTAAACACTAAAATATTTAGGCTAAATTCTGAAATCCCAAGAAAATACATATTTATTGACCATATTAGAATATGAAAAACTATATTCTAAATCATGGCTTATGGAGCTGCGAGACTAGTTCCATAAGATGTAGAGTGATCCTAATTTATTATATTTACTAAAATAAATTTAAAGTATAAGAAATAATAAAGTATAAATATTAATAAATGAAAATATTATATCAAGTTATAACTATTAATTTTTAGATATATAGATCCCAAAAACACATATATAACATTAAGAATAGGAATGTGAGCGTGTTATAATGTGCTCCCATTTTAGGCTTGGTAAATAGAAATCATAGTAATTCAAAACACGATCACATTTTCCCAAAATGCATTAATGTTTTGCTTTAAATAAAAAAATTGACCAATTTTTTGTTCCCTATCTCTGTGCACTTTCCCTTCGCAATATTCTCTTTTCCTCCATTCACGAGTTCTACTTGGATCTCATTCTCCATCATCCCTCTTTTTTAATATCTTATATACGCAATACCATAACCTTCACCAATAGTTGTTCATCTAATTTTTCCTTCAGATAAATCTCAACTTATTATCATAATTCCTTCTGAATACTACATTGATCATCATTTATGTTTGTATCTTCATGCATTCCTTTAAGATATACATAGATCTATCCTCCTCTTGTGTTATCTTCATTGTATAATACTGCATATTTCTTCTTCGACTGCTCTTCCTCCATCACCTTCGATGAAAATTCTTATATTTCTCATCCCTTTTGTTATATATCTCCATTTCCATGTATTCCTTTATCTATACACTCTTCCTTTCCCTCTACTGAGATCTCCAGTTTGGTGTAATGTATCTCACCTTTTTTATCAAATGGGATCTGTACGTACCCAATATTGTAGGGTTCTGCGCCACCGGAACAATGTTACACGTGCCCCAATGATGATACAGGTCTCCTCACAAGGTGTTCAGAATTTGGAAAAACTCTCCAAGTATGCGTTAACATCCCGCATTCCCCCTTTAGCCACTGTATGCTTTAATTTTTCCTTCCCACTCTTTTCCTTTGATTTTCGGTCTTCAGTGATGAAACCACCACCCTACTTGGGCGGCGGTCTCGTGACCGCCGCCCAGGCAGGGCAGCGGTCCTGTAACCGCCACCCTGCTCAGGGTGACAGTCCTACATGTGTTTTTCCAGAATGTTTCTTTTATTGCGGATCACGTAAAAATAAACATTCACCAGCTTTCTTTCACCTCCTTTGCTTGTATTTATGATTCTAGTTCCCTGGAATAGTGTTTTTCCATTGTTTATGGTTAAAGAGATCAAATTGGTTTTCACCTTTGGGTAAATGGGATTCTATAAATAGTTGGCTTGTGCTCAAGAAAATGGCCCCTCAAATTTTCCTTTCAATTTCTTATTGAAATAGCTTAGTCTTTCAATTTTTCTTACGATTCATAGTTTTCATTTGTTGCATGCATAGTTTAGTTGTTTTGTTGTTTAGAAGCCATATATTCTCCTTATGCTAGTGTTGTTACTGTTTCATCCAATCAATTGGAGTAGGATAGTTTGATTTTCAGTAGGAAGCCATTAAAGTTGCAGGTTTTGTTCGTAAAATAAGATAGTTTCAGGTTCTGGACGTTTTATGTTGCATGACTCGTAATAAATCCTGCTAGGAATTGCATAAGCTAACCTTTGTTCTCTTGGGCTATCCCTCTCCTACTCGCATTGTATTTAATATGCATCCTAAGATTCCATTATTTTGATACCAAATTCTATTGATGCTAACATCACACGCTTTTCCAGATTCATGTGAGCATGAAGGAACGAGGAGATCACACTGAGGGGACAAAGCCATACACAACCAGATTCACCAATGTTCTGCAAAGTCTAGGTTCAAGATTTCAAATTTTTGATTAAAACATATCAAATAGAGTAGTCAATCATTTCATTTCAGTTAATCTCACTTTTGATATTGCCGGGGAAGCTGTGGGGATTGATAGTTTTTGAGAAACTATGATTCACTCCTCACTTCTGAGGTAGGATCAAGAGTCTTTCAAATAGAGTAGATCAGTTATCTAGTTATTTAGAATAGATCTACAAACTGCATAGACAAGTAGCTATACTCGGTTTCTTTGTTTGTTTTAATTGTGTTATTAGTTTAGCTGTCAATTTCTAGATATATTAGATAATTGCTCTTTTAAATTCTGTTCAGTAGTTTATCAATAAAATCAAATTTAGTCAAAAATACAAAAATAGAGAATTTATATATGTTGTGGATATACTTTACATAATTAGTTTTCTTTTCTTTAGTTAGATTTATATTGTTTCTTTTGTATGAAAATCATGAGACATAGGGAGCCTAGGGATTACGTATTCGATCCAATCATTCCTCAACCCACTCTTGTTGCAGCAATAACTGACATAGGTCAAAATATCAAAATTTAGGTCTTCCAAATAACAACAGACCTACAAGAAATTAGCTCATAGTTAAGAGGATTAAACATAGAAGATGAAAAAGCACATACGTTTTGGTCAAACCAGCCAAACTACATATTGCCCTAATAAATATCTGCATGAATGTAGAAGAGCTTGAAAAAGAGCAAACATTCAGTTGTGATCCTTTGGTCCCATAACCAGACATAGGAGATATCCTCATTGACATAGACACTAGCTTAAGAATTCAAGTTGCCATAACGCATGTAGGGTACTCTGAGAAGATTGTGCAACTTTTAGTTATAAACATAGAGGCCAAAAAGGCATACGAATACTAGATATTAGGGATTAGGGATTGATTCTACACATGACCATAGGAGGCCCGCAACAACCACGAACCTATGGTTGTGATCCATAGGTCCCATAACCCAATGGGCCCACAGGTCAATAAGACATTGATGCTAGTTTATGCACATTAGTATTTAGATCCTCTCCACTTCCACCAATCATTATCACATAACTATCCTCACTAGACATAGTAGTTAATCAAGCTAAGGATTTCTGGACTAGACCAGAAGAATCGACCCGTTAGAATCCACCATACATCCATCATCCATTTTTCATGACCCTATCTGAGAGACATATACGAAGCAGTCCACAGGTTATTCTTCCACGTATCCCACAACCTATAGATCAGAATCACGCCAGAGCTCAATATTGATTGGAGCCTTCGAGCAGTCATCCTCACCAAATGATCTATCATGCCAGTTTAGGTTAGGAGGGCCTTCTTTGCCTTAGATTCACAGATTCCATTAGTGTTTATAGAAGACATAAGATTGCCTAACTAGTTTCTCTACACCCCACATATATTCCATCCCCACTAGGTGTCTCGGCATGACCTCGGGAGGTTGGGTGCATGGAAGAGTTACTTGTAGATTCCCATGCTCACTTGTCACTTTTCCATCATACAAAATTGGTGAACCCAACATGAAACTTCCTACCTTCTGATTCGAGGTCTTATTTCTACTTGTTCTTCTAATTAGTTTTCTTTTCATCTTTCCTACCTCATTCGCCTTCACATCAGCTTCACCAACAAAATCGGTGAACCTGACGTGAAAAAACAACGTTTTCATATTTTCCACCTCATTAGCCTTTGCATCAGCTTCACCAACAAAATTGGTGAACTTGGAACAATTGCTTCACTCTCGCCTTTTCTCTTTTAGTGTTTCGTCTTCTTTCATCCACCTTTTCTCTTTCTGATTATTCTGTGGGTATTCATATACCCCCCGAATATGTTGGGATTCGATGCATATGACAGACCTCTCCTAGGTCTTGAGGCATACTACGATCAACTGAATAGACAGCCATCACCCTCGCTCTCAGCATGGGGTGACAATTATTCAGCTAACCAAGCTTTCAACACAAACTCCACCTCAAAGGACTAGATATAGTTCTTCTTTCCAAATAGAGGAGTTGGATCAGCTCACTCAAATGCAACAACCAGAGCCTTCAGGATCGAATAACATGATGCTCATTAGAGAATCTGGTTCATCTCCTTAGGTGTTGCTTAGACCACAAATTAGTAGACAATCAAATCCATATCTATTTTTAGATGATGAACATTTAGCACATTATGCCAGGAGTGAACAATGCTCTCAAAGTATGTACCCACCTATAGGAGGTTTACAAACACAACCCGAGGTCTCTTTTCAAGAAAACACCTCCATTCCTCCACCTATAGGAAATTCCCTCGGTGAAACTTGGCAGGGCACCGATCAATTCATAGCTGGGTACCATATGCCTATACAACCTCAACAAACACCACTAAGGAAAAATATAGTATCTTCACCAAATGAAGGTCATCTCAGCCTTAGATGAGAAAGTTAGAGGGTTAGAACTTGCTCAAGCAAGTCAAAATTTACAATTCATGCATGTAGGAAATTCCAATCCTCCACATCATCCTAGCCAAGTAGACTCCTCACAGGAATAGGCACATTAGGCATGCCTCCTTAGTATTCACAAAAAATGCCAACTAGAACCACCGTTCTCTAACACCACTCCAGTGGAAAATATGATACCTCCCGGTCTAGTACAAAATAACCCATTCCTAAGTAATGTTCCTCCATATTTAAAACATGTATTCCAAATCACCACAGGGAGATATGTTCTCTTCTCCCAGCATGTTTCGCTCAACCACAAGGATTTCCTTATGTCCCTACAAATGCATATGCTACGCCATATCAACAACCCATTCCACCTCCACCCCCTCAGCAGGCACCATCAATGGTCGAAACCTATGCGATAGGGACTTATTCAGAATATTTGAAAGAGCCCTTGGGCTTCACTATATGAAGCGTCATGCTTCCAATACCTCTTCCTGATTTTCCTAAATACAAAGGGGAGGGAGACCTGAATGCACATATTAAGGCCTATGCCACAGCCATTCGAGAACTGCTCCCTTGGGATGGAGTTGTTGCTAAAATATTCCCCAAAACTTTAGAGGGCATTTCCCTTGATTGGTATTATAGAATACCTGAAGCCTCCATCCATTCATTTAAACAACTCATTTTAGAGTTCATCAAGGCGTTTGACATGAACAAATTGTTGAGAACAAGAATCAGGGAATTCTTGCATATTAAACAAGAACACAATGAATCTGTTGCTCATTTCATCCAGAGATGGCGTATAGTCCTCTATTCTTCAGCAAGCACTCCAAACATGGACCAGATGGAACTATGCGATTTATTCCTTCATTCTCTCAGTAGAGAGGTAAAGGAAGAAGTCCAAAAGTTCCCACTAAGAACTTACGATGAAGTGCTTGAGAGTTCCCTCTAAATAGATCAAGCTACAATAGATAGTAGTTGCAAGGCATATGGAACAAATGGGAGGTTAATCATCCCCAACCAAAATACTACGACTTATCTTACTACCACAAACATCAATCAAGGACCTAAAATCCTTAACAAAAATCGTGGTGCAACAACCGATGGAGTAAGTGACCAAGCTAAAAAAATCCAATGTTGTAAATACTCCACCGCTGGTTAACAATCAACGAAACAACAATTTTATCCCAACAATCAATACAGTGGATTTTAATCATCCACAAAAACAACAACAACAATGAAAGATCCAGACACAGGGTCCAAACCAAAACTCAAATGGATATCAAAACCAGAATCAAAACCAAAAACAAGTGCAAAACTTTAATCCTAATGGTCAACGGTTTAATCAGCGTTTTGGACCATAATATACACAAAAACTAGCAACCTAGGAATTACAATCCTAACTCATATTGTGGTTTCCACAAAATTAGAGGCCATGACACTAGAATGTGTTGTGATTACAATAAAGTCATGCAATCTTTTCCAGAGGAACAAAGCCAACTTTTCATAGATATGTTCTTAGCAGATCCTGCATCACTAGCACCAAATACTTTTACAGGGGTAGTTTCCCCTCAAAATGCACCCCTCAATATCTTCAGCAATCCGCTCCCAAATCACAATAACAACAAATTAAATCTGAATGGGACGAACAAGGGTGTAATGGCAGGAAACAATGATCGTGAAGCCTCAACTTCGCTAAATCCACCTATTGCACCACAATTAGGAAGTTAGCCACGACCCAAGATAGTCGGCTTAGTGGAGTTAGACACTGAGCTACCCGTAGAAACTGTAACAAGGACACGAGATTATTCCTCTCAGCAAATTCCAAGTTACCCGCTAGAGGTTGATAACATCCAACAAATACTAGTAAAACCCGTAGGTGCCTATGATTTAATTAATGACCTAACGAAGACCTTCTCTCACATCTCCTTTTTGGACTTACTAAAGAACTCTCCTGCCCACAGGGCTACTCTTTTAGAATCATTAGGTTTAGGTCATTTAATTAACATCAATCCACCTCCCGAAACATAGGTAAACCATATATACTTTGATATCCACCCTCTGGGGCAGCCGGATAGGGATACCAAGTTTATTTTTGAAATAAACAAAATTCCAACAGACGCTGAGATCTCACACAGAGGTGATCCAGCCTTACATTTGCAAGTGTGGGTTTATAACAATTACGTTAAACACGTAATGGTTGATGATGGGGCAACAGTTACCATAGTCCCCTTCACTTTCCTTCAAAAGATAGGGTATGGAGAAAAAAATTGTTCCACGACTCGGAATATACTAAGAGGCTATGATAGCCTTAAAGCCACATCGATTGGAACTATAGTACTACTAGTCACCATAGGACCCAAAACAATCCTGACTGACTTTTATATTATAGATTGGGAAACCAAATATAATATGATCCTCAACCGACCGTGGATACACCGTATGAAGGCAATCCCTTCTACGTTATTTCAAGAAGTAAGATTCTTGCACTTAGGAAAGATATTCGTAGCCAAAGGTGATCCAAAACCATTCGATATACACCTAGCTGACTTAAAGAAAATACTGGGTGGTCACTTTGAGTTTGAACTCCCAACAAACCAACTTAATAAACCCACCGACGTAAAACCGGAAGAAAAGTTGGTACCTACTACAGAACTAGAAACTATGAGCCCAATCAAGACTATCCCAATCCTCAAGGATGAGGCCAACATTGTTGAAACAGTATCATTAGGAACTACTACAAAAATTGTCGAATTGTTAGAACAGGATCTACCAATTTTCCTATCATTTGATTCTGTAGGTATGGGATATACCCTAGGAGTTAGTTCTCTGCCAGCAAAAGAAATCTGCATGGTAGAAGTAACCAAAGCAGAAGAAACTGACGTAGCAAATTTCCCAACATCCATCTTTCCAACTAAATATTGGACTCTCCATTTTGATGGAGCAAGATGTCGTTATGGGGCTGGGGCAGGTGTGATCTTTACTTCTCCCAAGGGAAAGATCCTACCATTTTCCTTTAAACTAAATTTTGAATGTACAAACAATGGCATGGAGTATGAAGCCCTCCTCCTTGGCCTCATCATATCTAAAAGGATTGGTGCTAATAACATCAGAGTATTAGGAGACTCACAATTAGTAGAAAACCAAGTCTCTGAGGTATATGAGACCTAAGTTGAACACTTACAGCTCTACAAAACAGCCGTATTGACTTTGAGCAAAGATTTTGACTTCATATCCATTGAAGCAATCCCACGAGAAAAAAATATTCTTGCAGATTCTATAGCAACCTCAGCATCATGCTTCACTCAAAAAAGTGAGTTGGAAGATACCCGTTTCATGGTATCCCTTCGTACTGAACCATTAGTGAAAGAAATGTCAAACCCTCTTTTAACGAACATAGCTGAGAAGAAATCTACTATCTTATACCACGTTGATGGTGATAGATCCACTCTTGATTACTTAAACGCCTATGCAAAGTTACATCTCACCCATCACGTGGTAGATTTGTCCTTAATCCCATATTCGTCTTCTTACTTTGGAAATCCCATGATAGAGCTTCTCCCACAAAAGGAGCTCGGCATATACACGGTAGAGAATGGAGATGATTTGCAACTACCTCTAGCTCTTCCTCAGTTTGAAGAAGTTAATGCTTCTTTAATCGAAGAAACAATTGATATTAACACTGGAACGGAGGAAGAACGAAAGATCTTGAAACTAGGATCTTCGTTAACGCCAAAATAAATAGAAATACACACTCGAATCTTCAAAGAACTATTATCCAAAATTCACCCCTCAAGGTAATTTTAATAACATGCATCAAATTATTCAGTCCCAAGCAAGTAGATTGATTCAAGGCCCAAAATCATGTTTTTCGAGGTCTCCTCGGTTTTTTTCTAACTCTCCCATCCAAGAAGAAATCCCAACGACTTAGAAAAAATGGAAAAAAATGCAAAAATATGGTTGCAGGACTGTTTTGAGGCATTTCAGATCTGAAGGGTTCGGGTCGTACTAAGGTTCGTTGTACCAAGCTTGGGGGTAGGGAAAATGAAGAAAATCAGCTAATTCCTAATCCAGACGGTCTGCGGGACAGTTGGGACGTCGGGACACGTGGGACGCGAAGAGCCGAATCGGCTGAAAGAGGAAAAAAATTGCCTAAGTCTTGTTTCGTGTGGTCTGGAACATCTGGGCCAAAAGTACGCATGGGACGCGGATCGGCCGGTTTGGCGCAAGTCAATCCATTTCGGGTGGCTCGGAGATATTTGTCCCAGACGGTCTGGGACATCTGGGCCAAAAGTACGCGGAGGACGTAAACCGGCCGATTCGGTCGAAACAGGGGACTTTCGTCTGGGACAGTTAGGCCAAAAGTACGCATGGGACATGAAAATCCGAAAAGAGACAAGGATTCCCGTGGACGAATCAAAACGTACCACGTGTTAGAAGGTTGAAAAGTTGCTAAGTGTTTGGCGCGAGGTAAAAGCGCGCCCCTCAGGCCCGAGCCAATAAAATAGTGCCACGTGTCCAAGTGGTAAGAAATTAAGGAAGGGCCCAAAATAAATTTTCAAAGGATGAGCCCGTGGATGAATCAGAGCCCGACACGTGTCATCCAAGTGGCAGAGCGCGAAAAAAATTCAAATATTTTCCCGCCGATCCGTTTTGGCCTGTTTCTGCCCTAAATCTTCAAATTGCCATATCTTTCGATTCAGAGCTCAGATTTTCACGTTCTTTATATCAATGGAAAGCTGGTGAAATTCCCTACATGATTCCATGGTAAATTTGCATTTTGGTTCAGTTTGGACAGAGAAAATCAAGTAATGTCTTTGGCGCGTGGTAATGGCCAGAACTGACATTTCAACAACCAGCTTTAGTGCAAAATACAGTTCGTCACTTTTGCTAGGGTTCTCACCCACCGCCATAATGAGATGAATTAAATGCAACCTAGAAGTGGTTGGGGTAGATTTGGTTTTCCTCTCTCTTCCCTCTCTCATTCTTCCTATAAATTGTAAGGAGGGGCTTCTTTCTAAAGGGGTTGTTCATCTTTTTAGCTCTACCCTCCCTTCTTTTCTTCTCCAGGGTTGAAAATGGAGTTTGAACCTCCTCCCCTTCTCTGTAATGGAATTTTTTCCTTTTACTATTAAAATGATGTTCTGTGCAATCTTCTAAAGTAACAAAAAACGTGTTTCGTGATGCATCGGTCCATCCTTGCTCATTCTTTGCTTGTCTTTCTTCTTGCCTCTCTTCATTCAAAGTATTTGTGCATGTTTTAATACTCATTACAGGTTTGGAGCTGTGTTCATGGAGTTTTGGGACATTTTCTGTGTGAAATCTATCCTTCGGCCTGTGATGCATCTGTCCATCCTTCCCATTGCTCACCTCTCCTTGTTCCATGGCAGTTTTGATAGATGTTCAACATTTTCCTTCTCTGGTGTATCATCGTTTTAGTGTAGGATTTGTTTTTCCCTTTTCTTTCTCTCTGTCTCCTTGGCATGGTTAGATTAGGATTATATTATCTTGTTTGCACCAGAATAGCTTGTGGCAGGTATTTTAGGAATAGGAACCAGTCTTCTCTGGAGATTCCTTTCTCATTTTTGCAAGTCCCACACTTGGAGAAAGGATTCCATGTTGTGCAATCACACTAGATGCTAGTATGATCAAACTAGAAATATGATCAACATCCAGGGGTGCTGTGAATCTGCACTAACAGTTTTGGCATGCCTGGTGGGACATTAGAGGTCTTCCACTTCATCTTTTGTAGGTTGGTGTGTTCCTATGAAGATTTCAGCCTTTGGAGGCACTTGCAAACACATCTGGTGACTCCATCTGATCAGCAACCCATTTCTGAAGTTGCAGACCCATTTTCCATCCATTTCCATCCATATTTCTTTCCATCTCTTTCATTATTTTCCATTCCATGAAGTTGTGCAATCATGACTTCATTTCCATCATGGAATTCACATTTTTAACAATAGCAGCAATGTTTCCCACCTCCAACATGTTTTTTAAATCCTCCAAATCAGCATTTTGAACAAATTCAAAATCAGCATGCATACCCATATGAGCAGCAATGCCAAAATAATTTTGGCTATGGAGCTTTCCAAGAGCAAGAGTATGCATATAATGAATACAATCATATGCAAGATGTTGGTCTGTTGGAGAAAATCCAAAAGATAGAGGTAAAGATGGTGCAGTCCAGAGAAACAGCTCAAATGAGAGCTTTCAGAATTGGTTGCAGGACTCCTTGTCCATGGGGAGGCCCTTTTCCAAGACACTTCAGCCCTCAGGAGAAGATGAACTTCATGATGAAGATGCTGCCCCAACTTGCACAATGGACAGCAGAAATAGAGGCCTATACACTTTTTGTTGAACAACCTTGTCAATGGGTAAGTTATACACCATCATCTGGTTTTTCTCTTCCCATTACTCAAGTAGCATCATCTCATTTGGAATTGCAAATTCTAAAATCCCCATCTGTTGTCCCAAATGTTGATCCCATGTCTCCACCTCTCAGTCTTCCACCACACCTCAATTCTTCTTTCCTTTTTCCTTCCAAATAGTCATCCCCTCCACAAGAGCTAAAATATATACGCTCTGCCCCAAAGAAACAAGGGGTTTCACCTCCTCTACCACCACAAAAAATTGCCAAATCAATTGAGTTACAACCCATCCCTCCTCTTGCATTCTGAATTCAATGTGGGGAAGAAGAAATTGCAAAAATCGGCCATGAAGGACAGAAAGAAGAGGATCCCAACAGAAATGAAATGACAGACAACTTGAGGGTTTGGTCTGCCAAATTTGGGATGGAAAAGATCCCCTTGATGGTTAAACCTATAGAAAAGGCTAAGGTTGAACAAATGGTGGTTGAGACTAATTTTGTGGCAGCAGAAGAAGAGAAAAAAGAAGAAGCAAATCAGCAGTCAGTTTACTCAGAAAGTAGTGCCCATGTTGGCACTCTATTTGAAGGGAATGCTGATTCAATTCAAGTTGCACAATCAGCCATAAAGGAAGAAATCTCAGAAGAAGATCTTGCAATCCCAACTTGTCCTCTAGAGCAGCAGATTGAAGAGTTTGACTTGAAAAACTTCGTGCTAGAGGAAGAGTTCTATCAAGAGCAAGATTGTCTTCAAGTAGTAGAGAAAGGAGAAGTTGCTCCAGATCCAAAAGAAGAGGAGCACATTCTAGTTGTGGAGGAGAAAATTACAGATCCAAGGGCTTTGAGCACAAAGCAAGCTACAGGAGAACCTTCAGTTCTTCTTTCTACTTCACCTCTCTCAAGTTCTAGTACTGAAGAGGAGTTTGATCTCTCAAACTCAATGTTGGAGGGTGAAAGAAACCATGGTGGTCAAGTTACAGATCAAGAAGACACCATGGAGGAAGTGGAGCATTTGTAGCAGGACAGCCATGAGGCAGTTTATCTGTCAGATTTGGAGGATTGTTTTGATGGAGAAGAGCTGGTTGAGTTTCCACCATTCTCTCTTTCATCATCCACATTCCAAACACTTGCGTCTGCTATCATGAAGGAGAACATTCATTTGCAGCAGCTCGCATCTTATAGCAGCTCTTTGGAACCAAGATTGGAAGATTTTAATCTTTCATGTCCTTCATTGGAGGAAGAGAAAGGGCACAAAGATTCTACCATTGCTTCCACACCATCCATTCAAGAAAGTCTACAAGAAGACTCCATTTTTGGAGTTGAAAATCAGAGCTATGGGCATATCAAACGGACCATACCTTTCCCAATCAGGTATTTGGCTTTATTGGAGCCAAAGGAGAAGTGACAACCAGTCATGCTTGCTTCTGAGCATGAGGGTGAGCTACAAAGTACCAAGGATCAACTGTCATACCTCTTCAATCCAAATGCAGAGAAACTAAAAGAGGTATTGAATTTTCCTTCAGCTAATACCTTGATGATTTTGGTGGAAGACCAGCTTCTTGTTGATTTTCCATCCATCCAATTAGCCATGTTCAATGCCAAATCAATTCCATGGCTGCCATTTTTGAGAAAGGGAAGCTATTTCTCACAACCAATTGCAAGGTTTGTTTAGCTTGCCTTTGCTTCCAGTTAGAGTAGATTAGGTAGGTGTGCTTTTAGTAGAAGAAGTGCTTGTGCACACTCTGCATGTTCCATTTGGAGCATGTATGATTTTCAGTTCTGTACATAGTTTTTGTGGTGCTATTTTTGCTCTTGCACAGTCCATTTCAGTGGCATTTTGGTGAGAACGACTCCATTTCAGTGGGTTTCTAAGTGGCTCAGAGAGGAGTTTTTCAAATTTCAGATCAGTTTCCAGGTTATAACTCATGACTCCATGCCCAATGGATGCTTCAGGCAACTAATAACTTCATCTAGTAGGCAGATGACCCCGCTGAGTCGCCAAAATTGTTATCCAAAATTCACCGCTCAAGGTAATTTTGATAACATGCATCAAATTATTCAGTCCCGAGCAAGTAGATTGATTCAAGGCCCAAAATCATGTTTTTCGAGGTCCCCTCGGATTTTTTCTAACTCTCCCATCCAAGAAGAAATCCCAACGAGTTAGAAAAAATGGAAAAAAATGCAAAAATATGGTTGCAGGACTGTTTTGAGGCATTTCGGGTCTAAAGGGTTTAGGTCGTACTGAGGTTTGTTGTACCAAGCTTGGGGGCTGGAAAAATGAAGAAAATCGGCTAAGTCCTAGTCCAAGTGGTCTGCGGAATAGTTGGGACGTCGGGACGCGTGGGACGCGAAAAGCCGAATCGGCCGAAAGAGGGAAAAAATTGCCAAAGTCTTGTTTCGCGCGGTCTGGGACATCCGGGCCAAAAGTACACGCGGGACATGGATCAGCCAGTTTGGCACAATTCTGTCCATTTCAGGCAGTTCGGAGATATTTTTCCCAGACGGTCTGGGACATCTGGGCCAAAAGTACACGGAGGACGTAAACCGGCTGATTCGGTCGAAACAGGAGACTTTCGTCCAGGACAGTTAGGCCAAAAGTACACGTGGGACACGAAAAGCTGAAAAGAGACAAGGAGGCCCACGAATGAATTATAACGTGCCATGTTTCCGAAGGTTGAAAAGTTGCTAAGTGTTTGGCGTGAGGTAAAAGCACGCCCCTCAGGCCCGAGCCAATAAAATAGTGCCACGTGTCCAAGTGGCAAGAAATTAAGGAAGGGCCCAAAATAAATTTTCAAAGGATGAGCCCGTGGATGAATTAGAACCCGACACGTGTCATCCAAGTGGCAGAGCGCGGAAAAAATTCAAATATTTTCCCGCCGATCCGTTTTGGCCTATTTCTGCCCTAAATCTTCAAATCACCATATCTTTCGATTTAGAGCTCGGATTTTCACGTTCTTTATATCAATGGAAAGCTAGTGAAATTCCCTACATGATTCCAGGGTGAATCTTACATTTTGGTTTTGTTTGGAGAGATAAAATCAAGAAACGTCTCTGGCGCATGGTAATGGCCAGAACTGACGTTTCAACAACCAACTTTAATGCAAAATACAGTTCGCCACTTTTGCTAGGGTTCTCACCCACCGCCATAATGAGATGAATTAAATGCAACCTAGAATTCATTGGGGTAGATTTGGTTTTCCTCTCTCTTCCCTCTCTCATTCTTCCTATAAATTGTAAGGAGGGGCTTCTTTCTAAAGGGGTTGTTCATCTTTTTAGCTCTACCCTCCCTTCTTTTCTTCTCTAGGGTTGAAAATGGAGTTCGAACCTCCTCCCCTTCTCTGTAATGGAACTTTTTCCTTTTACCATTAAAATGATGTTCTGTTTAATCTTTTGAAGCAACAAAAAATGTGTTTCGTGATGCATCAGTCCATCCTTGCTCGTTCTTTGCTTGTCTTTCTTCTTGCCTCTCTTCATTGAAAGTATTTGTGCATGTTTTAATACTCATTACAGGTTTGGAGCTTTTTTCATGGAGTTTTGGGACATTTTCTGTGTGAAATCTATCCTTGGGCCTATGATGCATCTGTCCATCCTTCCCATTTCTCACCTCTCATTGTTCCATGGCAGTTTTGATAGATGTTCAACATTTTCCTTCTCTGGTGTATCACCGTTTTAGTGTAGGCTCTGTTTTTCCCTTTTCTCTCTCTCTCTCTGTCTCCTTGGCATGGTTAGATTAGGATTAGATTAGCTTGTCTGCACTGGAATAGCTTGTGGCAAGTAGTTTAGGAATAGGAACCAACCTTCTCTGGAGATTCCTTTCTCATTTTTGCAAGTCCCACACTTGAAGAAAGGACTCCATGTTGTGCAATCACACTGGATGCTAGTATGATCAAACTAGAAATCTGATCAACATCCAGGGGTGCTGTGAATCTGCACTAACAAGAACATCAGAATTCTTTTGCATTTAATTATAAAGAAATGACAGGGGTTGCACCACACATCGCGGTACATAACCTCATCACCAAATCAGATGCAAAGTTGATTCAAAAAAATTGAGACCAATGAAACCCAAGGTAGCTCTCATGGTGAAGGAAGAGGTAATGAAACTCCTCTAAGTAGGATTCATCAAACTAGTCAATTACTCTCAGTGGGTATCTAATAGTGTTCCCGTTCTCAAAAAGAATGTGAAGATACGCATTTGCATAGACTTTCGAGACATTAACAAGGCATGTCCCAAGGATGAATTCCTGTTACCATCCATTGACATTATTGTTGACGCAACAACTGGGTTTGAGCTTTTGTCTCTCATGGATGGATTCTCAGGATACAATCAAATCAAAATATCTGAATAAGATCAAGACAAAACCACGTTTATAACTCCTTGGGGAACCTATTGCTACGTTGTTATGCCATTCGGTCTCAAGAACGTTGGTGCTACATACCAGCGGGCAATGACATACATATTTCATGATCTTATTCACAAAATCATGGAATCCTATGTAGATGACTTGTTGGCCAAGGCCAAGAGGCGTTGTGATCACCCGGAAGTGCTCCGCATCATTCTTTCACATCTAATAGAATACGGAGTCACACTAAACCCAGAAAAAATGCATCTTTCGTGTGACATGAGGGAAGCTCCTAGCTTACATTATACCATCACGAGGGATCCATGTAGACCTAGCCAAAATCCGGGTTGTTCTTGAAATGATCCCACCGTCGGATGAATCTAGAATCTAGTCATTTCTTGGGAAACTCGGTGCAATCCGAAGATTCATCCCAGATTTAAGCTTTGCCATTCACCCAATAAACAATCTACTCAAGAAAGATTATAGTATCGATTGGACCAAAGACTGCAATGAGGCTTTTGAATCCGTTAAGTGTTTCTTGTTAACGCCACCTATGCTAATGCCTCCTAAGCCAGACCACCCTTTAATCTTATATTCGCTGGATACCAATATCTCGCTAGCCTACATGCTGGCTCAAGAAGATGATGACAAGAGAAAATGCGTGATCTATTTTATTAGCCACACGTTACTCGACTATGAAACACGCTATACCCAAGAAGAACAAGAGTGCCTTGCTATAGTCTTCACAACCAAACGCTTAAGACATTACATGCTAAACCAAGAAACAAGGGTCATCGTAAAAATATACCATTTACGAACTTTCCTCACGCAAGGGTCCTTGTCCAAAAAATCTGGATGCTTTATAACCTTAATGGGTGAATTCAAATTAATGTTTGTAAATAAAAAGTCTATTAAGGGACAAATCATTTCGGATTGGTTAGCTGATAACCCATTAGACGGAGGTGATCTAATATATCTGGAATTTCCCGATGAATGCATATATTACGTCGAAACTAGACCTCCCATCTCTGAATGTCCTTGGTATACTGATATTATTAATTATATCATGGACCATACATATCCAGAAGGTGCTACGCCACAACAAAGAAGGTGGTTACGCATTATCGTAGCTAAATACGTTATTATAGAACAAGTGCTCTATCGTAAGGATTTCGACGGAATGCTCCTAAGGTGTGTTGACACAGAAGAATCCAAAAATATCCTCCACAAATCTCACAGTGGAATATGTGGAGGCCACTTCGGTGGTCATTCCACCACTCACAAAATACATCGGATGGGATATTTTTAGCCCACTCTAGAACACAATGCAATAGATTTTGTACACAAGTGTCATAAATGTCAAGAATTCTCCCACGATATTCACATGCCGGAAAAAGCTCTGCAACCAATCGCTACTCCATGGCCCTTTTCTATGTGGGGCCTAGATTTGATAGGAAAATTCCCTCCCTCATCTACAGATGGCCATAACTTCATAATCATGACCACCGAGTATTTTACCAAATGGGTAGAGGCTATGCCTCTCACCACTGTACCAGGTTCTGTGATCGCCAAGTTCATTTTGAACCAGATCATTTACAGGTACGGTGTCCCACAAATCATTATCTCAGATAATGGGACTTCTTTCAAGAATTAAAAGTTTTGTGAATTATGCAATAAATTTAAAATAAGCCATCATACAGCCTCCATGTATTACCCTCAAGCCAACAGGCAGGCTGAAGTAACAAATAAAACATTAAAAGCTATTCTCCTTAAAAGCGTGAAAGAAAACAAACGAGATTGGTATTTACAGTTATACCCAGCCTTGTGGGCCCACCAAACCTCAATAAGAACACGAACAGGAGCAACTCCTTTCTCATTGGTATTTGGAGCAGAAGCAGTTCTCCCACTTGAGGTTGAAATACCCAGTCTCCGCATCTCATTACAAGGGATTCTGGATGAAGACGCTTATAGAGAAGCACATCTCTCCCAACTAGAAATCCTAGATGAGGCCAGGTTAGATGCTGAACAGCGGCAAGGAGTCTATGCTGACCGGATGTGCCGGAAGTATAGCAAAAAGGTCTATGAAGGAGATATATATGAAGGAGATTTGGTTCTAAGACTAGACAACCGGATCGATAAAAATACCGGCGAAGGAAGGAAATTCCGGCTCAAATGGTTGGGCCCATACCGAGTCGTGAAGGACTATGGAAATGGTGCATATCTCTTATACACACTGGAAGGTGAGGAATTTGGTGAAACTATCAATTCCCTACACCTTAAACAATTCTATGCATAAGCGACCAACACTATCTGTATAATTATATCTACATTTCATCTTCATGTAGTTAGGTTCATTTTTTCCGCTTGTTTCGTACAATTTTGTGATCAAGGAACTTATTCTCAAAGCAATTCATTACAAACTTCTGATGGTATTGACATAATCATTCGAAATCATACTTCTTCACTTTCATAGTCACATCACCCGTTTCTGAATAATTTCATCAGATAAAGCTAGATATGACAAAGTCTTAACTGTAACCATACCAAGGTATCTGCATGCTTGTTCTCACTTTTGGTTTCTTCCTGTTATCAGGATAGGTGTCTTTCCTATGGTCTATTCTAGAAGCTTCATGAGTGTCACATCTATCCCATATGTGGGATATGCTCGTTGGAAATAAGAACATACTAGAGCAATTTTTCTCAAATAAACAAGTCAAATATAGATCAAACAGAAAATTTTATTTTTACACATTTCCTTTCCCTACCAACCTTCGGTGATGAGAATACATAAAATGCATCCTACACTAAAGCCCTGATACACCTGAAAAGGCTTCTGGGTGCCCTGACTCACTCTATGCCTTGTCCATGTGTGCACATACAGAGGCAAAGTGCTTCTCTACATTAGCATGTGGGCTTGTAAAATGAGAGAGGAGTTCTCTTGAATAATAAGGCATTGAAGTTCCACTCAGCTAAACAATATTCACAAGCTATTACAGGGCAATGAAAGCTGAATCCCTCAAAACCAATCTAAATAGATGTCCAAGGATTATTAGAGAGAGATCAAAAAGGCGAAAAAGAATGTCTACCAGAAAACACTAGCAAAGGAAGATACATCCACAAACTTGTATTTTATGTTGCTTCCTGGTATGCACAATTCAGTCTATTACAAGGTACGGGCCTGGATCACCATGAAAGGAGTCCACTAAAAGGGCCTGCAACACACTGGCTTCACAAAGCAATTTTGGCAGAGATTTTCTACCCAAAAACTCTCTCTTTACAATGAGCCCAACACTCCAATTTATAGAAAAAAAGAGAAGGAGAAGAGAAGGGAAAAATGGAAATCCCGAAATCTGTCCTTCAACCACCTGTAAGAGGAATTAAATTGAGTGCATCACAAAAATGGTTATACATTACTTGCAAAAGGCTCCCCATACTGTCCCATGTGCTGCAGCAGAGAAATAATGATGACCATGCCTCTTAATTGCACTCTTAGCTACCAAATAAAACATTGTTCTGAACCCGGCCACGTTTTCTTAAAATTCTCAATCAATTTCTGATCAAATCTAGAATTTCTTGATTTCCGTGCATCGGGCTCGGAACCACAATTCCAACGGTACCAATTTTGTGTGATTTCGTTGAGAAATGCAAAAGTTATGGCCTTCTGAGTGCGGCCAGCTATTTTGGGGTCTGGCAGGCGTTTTCTGTCATTTGACGGGAAAGAGCATTAACTGACTGGAACCGAACACGTTTCCTTTATTTAAATATATCTACCCTCATTAAAAATAAGGAATCCAGTTTTTTTGGCGTAGAGGACGTCATGCTCGTTCCAGAAAGTCCAATTTTGTGAAAATCGGAGCTCGGAGTCAAAAGTTATGGTCGTTTGAAGTTCCACGGGTCAAATGTTGACTTTTCTCCTCTGCCTTCGGCTGCTTCGGCTATCCGCGTCCCACGCATCCCTTTGTCCCAAATGTCCCAATGCTGAATTTCCCCATTTTGGTCGGTTCGGCCGGTTCGCGTCCTTTTGTCCCAACTGTCCCAAATACTTTCGGGCTGCCTTGACTCATTTCGGCCGGTTCGGCCGGTTCGCGTCCTTTCGTCCCGTGCGTGCCAAACTGTCTGTTTCAACAGTTAGTCAAATTTTCAAAAATTTTCGGCCAGTTCGGATTTCCGCGTCCCGCGTGTCCCTTTGTCCCAGATGCTGCGCGGACCGCCCAGCGGCCTTTCGGCTGGTTCGCGTCCAGATGTCCCTCATGTATCGACTATTGCAAGGACTAGGACTTAGCCATTTTTCATGATTTTTTCTGGCCCGAGCTTATTTTTGCATTTTTTTCACATTTTCTCAGAACTTTCTCTCTTCCTTTTGGACAGGGGAGTTAGAAAAATATGAGGGGACCCTAGAAACATGACTTTTTGCTTGGACTCAATATAATTGCTTGGGACAAAAGAATTTGATGCATGTTATCAAAATTACCTTGAGGGGTGAATTTTGGATAACACTTCCTAGGATAGGTGTCTTGCCTATGGTTTGTTCTAGAAGCTTCATAGTGTCACATCTATCCCGTACGTATATCTCTTTGGAAATAAGAACATGCTGACATTTTGCTCAAATAAACAAGTCAAATATAGATCAAACAAAAAAAAAAAAATTTACACATTTCCTTGCCCTACCAACCTTTGGTGATGATCTTGTGTCTCTTACTAGTGAGGTGGGGTTGGGAAAGGATGGGAATGCCCTTACTCGCCTATACCTTGTCCATGGTGATAAGCCCACGCTTCTGATTAGTAGCATGGGGCAAGGTATGGGGGGTCCTCTTGACAATAAATGTTGAAGGTCGTAAGAAAACAACTCAAATGAACCTTTGAAATCTTCAGTCAAAAACAAATGAATCAGATGTCCAAAATTCCAAGAGAGTTCAAAACCCCGAAAACCAGATTTTTTCTACCATGTGGCCATCTATGGATCTAAGTCTAGATAAACCGCAAAGCAAGTAGCATTCTAAATTATGGAGTCACTTGGGCAGAGTAGGTTTGTAGCATCCTAATTTGGTTCCACCAAATATTTGTCTATCTCTCATCACTACCATTCAACAAATTTCATAACTTGTGCCCTTTCTAGCTCTTGGTGATGAGCCCTCGCATCTTACTAGTTGCGTGGAGTTAGGAGTGGGGCAAGTTCATCTGCTCATCGTATTGGTTCATCATCTCATATTGTCAAAACAAATATGAATTTCCAAGAATTTCTTTAAGGAACTAAAGCTCAAGATCACATTGTGTCTACATTATCATGTATCAGCATCGCGAAATACAAAAAGAAAGAAATCATTTGTATCATTTGTTCTCCATTGCATACATTCTGAAACGCATAAAAAAACAACACCATAGTTTACATGCAGAAACAAATTACAAGAGCACAGATACCAAAGGTCTTATCCAAAAAGAATATATATATATATAATCGAGTCTCCTGTACAATGCCATTATGCACTAAGCATGATCAAAATTCTCAAAGATCCCGGGAAATACAAATACATCATACAAACAATCTAAGAGAGCCAAGTGGCCTCTCAACCCCGATGAGATCCCTCCGAAGGTGCACGCCCACATCTAGGACTCTGGCTATGCTAGCGCTCTTAGTGAATGAAAGGCTCACGATCCCAAAGAGCAGCTGCGGTCTCGCCATGAGAGTGACTCCTCATCAGGCGCTCTACTGTTATGTATCCTGCTAACTCGGTACAGAGGGTAGAAACCATCCTAGCCACATTCCAAATAGGGGAAAAAACGTCGATATGCCTATCAGCTGCTGAGGGCTCCCCTGCATCCACGGATAGCTCCATGTGGGTCTTCTCCATGGGGATCATCAGGGTATCAGTGCATACCCGGCAAATCAGGTCTCGCCACTCATCAGTTGTCTCTGCAAGCAAAGAAGAAAAATGAATTAGAAATACTCAAAAGATAGAAATAAAAGTAAACAAAGGGAGAGATAGCAACTTTAACGAGAAGGATGATAACTCACTTGGATCTCCAAGCCTCCAAGATGGATCCCTATGGTCAGCACCTGCCACATATGTCACCGCTGACTGGTGCACTCCTCCTGTACCTGGGGCCACATAACGTCCTATTATGGACTCATCCTCTTCGTACAAACCTTGAGAAAGTGTCTCCTCTGAAGCTAGGGTCACCCTCTCTGCACTCTGCTCCACCCTCTCCACCTGTAAAATATCCCGAGTGTCATGCCACTCTGGATCGTTGTCCTCCTCTCCACCCGACTCACTGAACTCACCCTTGGTCTGCTCCTCTGTCTCCCCCTGTGAAGTCCTTAGACTTAGAGTCTATATCAATGGGGTCATCATTGTTGTGGGTGAGACCGGTGGAAATCTAAAGTAAGGGTGCCTAAGGAGCATCGGCTCTCCCTCGAGCTTGTACTACCCTCCTAGATGCAATAGGAATACCAGGAGTAACAACTATCTAACCCTGGCCTCCCGAACTGATATGTATACTGGCACCACTGGGGGAAGCATACCCACATAAGGAAGGCCAAACTGTTGAGGCACTTGACCAAAAGGATGTATCTCCACCCTCCCCGTCCTATCCACGAGCTACCCTATGGTGGAGCAAGAGATCAAAGTAAGAGCCTCCTCTCCCCATAGCCCTGCCATGGCCTGATAAGGTGTGGCCTCCATGTCATCAGTGGTCAAGGAGGCAATTGGCTTGTGAGGTGCTCTGAGCACCGACATGTCTGTCCATCTGGCTGCCCTCACAGCTCCGGGATCTGCCACCTCTGCACCTCTCCCATAATGGATGAAACACTCATAGACCCAGCTCATAACCAGGGTCAGATGGCTCAGTGACTACTCCTATAAACAAACCACCCGGTATAAATCATGATAGGTGGTCCCAAGAATGTCAATTCCCTAGGCATAAATCTAGCCATGTCCCTCAATCTGTGCAATAATGGGGGACCAACAATACAGTAAGGTGTCTCCTCCCTTGTCCCCGATCAATCTTGAGGCAAGGATCCCCATAATGTCTTGATGAATCAAGGGGATAGGCAGGCTAGGAATTGATCGGACCCTCACCCCCTTCTTCGAACTAGTGGAGATAACTGCATCTCCCATATATGAGGCCCACTATGCTATTTGAGCCTATGACCCTACCGTCTCAAGCGTGATCCGTCTCCCGATGATCAAGACACCCAAGATGCGGTAAACATCGTCTTAAGTGATGGTCCACTCACGCCTGACTCTTAGAAATTGGAAAGTGTTCCGATCAGCATCCCAATATGAAAATAAGTCACAAAGTATGTGACTAGAAGGTGCAACATGCAGGACCCATGATATGCATAATATACCGGCCCTCTGAAGAGTGTCCTGCTCATCCTGAGAAATGGCATCCAATACTGCTAGAAGCCGATTACACACTCTCTCTCTCTCGGCTCCATTGGATATACTCCTCCTCTGCCTGCGTACACCCAAAAACACACAAAAAGGAGTAAGGTAGTATCCAAATGACATTAGCAAAATCATGAAAGTAGGTAAGAATGCTAAAAATGCAAAAATAACTTCAAATAAGTATTGTTTGTGCATTCTATGAAGGACCACTTCCCTGAGCAGGGTGGCGGTTCCGTAATCACCGCCTTAAAGGCGGCAGTCCTGTAACTGCCACCCTGTGTAACCACCGCCCTTCTCAGAGCGACGGTCATGTCCCAAAATCCCACACGGGTCATGTACCCTAAAAACGCCTAAAAACACAAAATAAAAACCATTTTGACTCAAACAAAGCCTACCTAGTAGGTGCCCCCCTAAAGTGACCCTATTAAAACTGACATTTTCAAAAATAATCCCCCCATGACAAAGATTTCACCATTTTAACATTTTGGGGACAAATACTGTAAATCGATAAAAACTAACATGTGATCTCACGGGTCAGTGTTCCGCTCATGGAGGCATGATCATGATCTCGTCCCGAACGTTTTGACTGTACTCTTGTCAGAAACTGTCACCGTGGGTCCCAGAGCTCAAAATCAATCAAATCAACATGCAAAAATGAATAGGAAAGTGGGCCCAATTTTACATATATAGCATCCTGACTTATTATTAAATGCCCTTTTCGCAGGTTTGGAGCATCGATGGAGGTAAGTTCTTATCCCCGCACAAATGGTACGTCCTCATTTTTGTATTATTTTAGTATTTATTTTTGAATCTATTTTATCTATCTACACTTGAGTTTTCTTTTCATTTTATAGGTAGCGGGAATTTTGGATGGCATCATTTTGACACACGGACGTATCAGGTATAACTTATAACTTCCCATTTCGGGATTTCCATACTCGAACCCACTGTTTTATGCCTCTTCATGGCTAAAATGCTTCTCCGAGGGGGAAATATCTACATACCCAAAATTTTAGGGTACTACGCCACCAGAAAAATGTTACACGTGCCCCAATGATGATACAGGTCTCCTCGCAAGGTGTTTAGAATCTAGAAAATCTCTCCAAGTATGTGTTAACATCCCAAATGCCATGTTTAGCCCCTGCATGCTTTGATTTTTCCTTCCCCCTCTTTTCCTTTTCTTTTCGGTCTTCAATGATGAAACCGCCGCCCTGCTTGGGTGGCGGTCTCGTGACCGCCGCCTTGCTCAGGGTGGCGGTCCTATGCGCATTTTCCCAAAACGTTTCTATTATCGCGAATCACTAAAAAATCAACGTTCACCAGCTTTCTTTCACCACCTTTTCTTGTATTTATGATTATGGTTCCCTGGAATAGTGTTTTGGTATTGTTTATGGTTAAAGAGATCAAATTAGTTTTCACCTTTGGGTAAATGGGATTCTATAAATAGCTGGCTTGTGCACAAGCAAATGGCACCTCAAATTTGCATCTCAATTTCTCATTGCAATAGCTTAGTCTTTCAATTTTGCTTAGGATTCATAGTTTTCATTTGTTGCATGCATAGTTAAGTTATTTTGCTGTTTAGAAGCCATATATTCTCCTTGTGCTAGTGTTGTTCATCTAATCAATTGGAGTAGGATAGTTTGATTTTTAGTAGGAAGCCATTAAAGTTGTAGGTTTTGTTCGTCAAATAAGATAGTTTCAGGTTCTGGACATTTTATGTTGCATGACTCACAATAAATCCCACTAGGAATTGCATAAGCCAAGCTCTGTTCTCTTGCGCTATCCCTCTCCTACTCGCATTGTATTCGTTCTGCATCCTAAGCTGTCATTATTCTGATATCAACTTATATTGATGCTAACATCACATGCTTTTTTGGATTCACGTGAGCACGAAGGAATGAGGAGATCACATTGAGGGGACAAAGCCATACATAACCGGATTTTCCACTATTATGCAAAGTCCAGGTTCAAGCTTTCAAAGTTCTGATTAAAACATATCAAATACAGTATTCAATCATTTCATTTCAGTTAATATCACTTTTGATATTGCCAGGGAAGATGTGGGGATTGATATTTTATGAGAAACTATGATTCACTCTTCACTTCTGAGGTAGGATCGAGAGTCTTTCAAATAGAGTAGATTAGTTATCTGGTTATTTAGAATAGATCTACAAACTGCACAGACAAGTAGCTATACTCGGTTGCTTTGTTTGTTTTAATTACATTATTAGTTTAGCTATCAATTTCTAGATATATTAGATAATTTCTCTTCTAAATTATGTTAAGTTGTTTATCAATAAAATCAGATTTAGGAATATACATAGATATATCTTGCGTAGTTAATTTATTCTATCATTAGTTAGTTTTATATTATTTCCTTTTGAATGACAATCACGGGACGTATAGAGCCCAGAGAATACGTATTGGTGCTAATCATGCCTCAACCCAATCTTGTTACGTCAATAAATGATATAGATCAGAATATCAGGATTCAGGTTTTCCAAACAACAGCAGACTGACAACAGATCAGTTCACAGTTAAGAGGGTTGAACATTGAAGACAACCAAGCACATACGTTTTGGTCAAATCAGTTAAACTACAGGTTACCCTAGAGAAATATCCACATGACTGTAGAAGGGTTTGAAAGAGAACAAACGTTCGGTTGCGATCCTTTTGTCCCATAGCCAGATGCAGGAGACACTCTCATGGACATAGATACTAGTTTAAGAATTCAGGTTGCAAGAACACCTGTAAGATACTCTGAGAATATTGCACAACTGTTAATTCTGAACATAGAGGCCGAAAAGGCATATGACTACTGGATACTAGGGATTAGAGATTGATTCTGCGTATGACCATAATAGGTCCACAAAAACAAAGAATCTACGGTTGTGATCCACAAATACCACAACCCAACGAGTCCACAAGTCAATCCGACGTTAACGCTGGATTACACACATTAGTATTTAGATCCACTCCACTTCCACCAACCATTATCACACAATTATCCTTGTTAGATGTAGTAACTAACAAAGCTAAGAATTTCTGGACTAGACTAGAGAATCGACCTTAGAATCCACTATATATCCATCATCCATTTTCATGACCCTGTTTGGAGACATACACGAAACAATCCAAGGTCATTTTCTACACATCCCACAACCCATAGATCGAATCATGCTAGAGATCGATATTGATTGGAGCCTTCGAGCAGTCATCCTCACCGATCGGTCTATCACACCAGTTCAAGTTAGGAGGGCCTTCTTTGCCGTAGATTCGTAGATTCCATTAGTGTATGTCAAAGACATAAGACTGCCCAATTAGTTTGTCCATACCCCACGTATTCCATCCCCACCGGCTGTCTCGGCATGACCTCAGGAGGTCGAGTGCGAGGAAGAGTTACTTGTACATTCCCACGCTCACTTGTCACTTTTGCATCGTACAGGCTCCATATAATTGAAACAATTCATAATCTATCAACTCTAGTTGTGATCTCAAGTTATCTTCCTATACCTTCAAATATTCTCCTTTATCCCCCTCTTCTTTAGGTGCAACACTCTTACGAACAATCATCTACCTAAAATTGACTCTTCATACTTTTCCTCCTCCTTGTGCTATATTTTCCCACATCACAATACACTTTTTGGTGATTCCATATTCCTCTTTTACCCATCACTCTAATTCTAATATTATCTCCTCATTATTCATCATAAAAATTCTCTATTAATTTTTCATGCATACTTCTCCACTTCCCTTATGCATTTCCAGGTTGTTCATGTGCTCTACACATTCTTCTCCCAATGGTAAAAGATGGATGTCTTACCATCCTTATCCATACTTACTATATTTTCTCTTTGATTATAGAGCATCTTGTGGTCATATTTCCATAGTCTCCCTAGTAAGACATAATAGGAATCCATTAGTAGGATATCACACATCATACGATCATTAAATCCCCCATCTTCATCTCCACTTCACATTATCCCATACAATGTCATCCAAACCTTCAACCAACCATGTCACTTTAAATGGGTTGGCATGCATCTTTCACTCTAATCCAAACTTATGTATTGTCTCTTTTGCCACCAAAGTTGTCAATACTTAAAATACCCACCATGACCAAGAAACAAATTCCCTTGGTCTTACACCTTGTGAAAAATATCTATCGCCTCTCCTCTTATGATGGTTCCTTTAAAATCTTCATAACCTTCCCCTTAGTCGGGTACTTTTCCAGTTCACACTTTATTTTTGTATTATATGCACATTCACTCCTATACACCATGGTCTCTCTTTGTTGTGTCCCCTAACATTTATCTATATGGTGTCCTTTCCTACCACGTTTATAGTTTCACCCTCTGAACATGGCGGTCTAGTCTCTCTGCACTAAGAGACTCTTTTTTTACTCCATTTGTTATATATTATTTCTGTAATCCCCCGACAACCTCTATTTTTGCAACACCAACTCTGAGCGGGTTCTTTTCCTCTTCTCCTATGCATCCCACCAATACCTCATCTCTCTTATGTCAGACATACCAAAAGAGCACGTAACCTCCACCTTTACTATTTTTTCCTCCTATGAGATGGTTTTTAAATACTACATTTCTTTGGGATATAAATGTTCTCCTTTATCAACTCACTGATTCCTTAGAACCTCAAGACATCTTCTATTTTCTTCCTTCATATATTTGAATATGGTCCTTATACCCTTAAGTTCACCCAATGTTCTAAAGTCTAGTATTTACCATTGTATTCATTATATATTCTAAACCATCTCCTCTTAGTGCCATCATCTCCTCTACACATAATGACACAACTCTGATAGTCACTATATCCTCAAGGGTTTTTGCTTTACTTATTTTATGTCAACTACCCACCTTCTCACAATGGATAAAAATCTACTAGATACCTCATGTTCGACACTTGACTAAATCAAACTTAGCTTATCTCTCAGAGAGCTATTTCCTTAATCTGATTACAAACTTTACAATAGTTGGATGAATTTTTAATGCACCTGAGAAATTTATCAGAGTTACAAGTGGATTGATAAAAAAGGGATAGATATTTCTATTTATGTGAAAGCATTAAGACATCTAAAATAAAAGTGTGGCTTGAATACAGATCTCATAGAGTCATAGAAAATATAGTGTAATCTATATGGAACTATATCTTACTAGTTTTCTTGGCTCTCTTCATCTATTTTCTTCTATCTATTCTAACTCTCCTCCTCTAACCTCTTTTTAACTCTCGACTTGGCCTATATATAGCTGATTCTACTTGACTATCTATATGGTGGATTTTCCAATGGAATATTTTTTTTGTCATTCCAATTTGATATTGGATCATTTATTTTATGAGTTATCACACTATCCATTTGTCTTATTATTCTTATTATTCTGATATGCAATTATAATTGGATGTCACATAATCAAACCTATGAAATATTTATTAGACACCTCACCATGTAATCTTTACTCCCTCGAGTGGAGAATATATGTGGGTAATTATTTTCTAACTCATTTATTTGTTAACCAAGTTATCCACACATTTCCTTGACACATACTAGCCCTAAATTACACATTTATCATTATGTTATCTCCTTCTGAGTGTTACACCTAACCTTCCTACAAATATTATTCTTGTGCTGATACTTTCAATCGTACTCCCATATGGCCTCTTTTATGGGTACTATCTACTATAACACAAATCTCATGTATATTCCCCAAGGATTTTTGTGCCCATTCTTCTTTCTATAGTGGTTGTCCTGTACACCTTATCAAAACTATGATGCAAGATATATGTTAGTATTTTGATGCGCTTGCATCAAAGTTATAATCCAATATGCATGTCATGGGTATTATAAAAGGCCAAAATAAAAATATTTCATTCATCAAATAGATGGATTCTCTCATGGCTCTCGCACCACCATACCCATGACAGAGAAAACAAATGAGACACCAATCTTGCAAGAAATAAGGCATAAACCCACAATATGCCAAACATTACATAAAAACATAGGTCAAAGCTATAAGGACAACATTTGTTGAGCATGGTGGTGAGTGATGAAAAAAAGGAAAATCAACAAACTTGTAAAAACTGTTACATCGATTGATGAACCTACATTCACCAAAGGCACTATTTTTCAAGGGTGATAACGATTGTTAGAAAGAATATATGAGAAAGGAATTTTTAGGATTGTATTAAAGACCACAAATTTTCCACTATTATGTAACATCATGATTTCCTTGGGAAGGCAATTGACCTCTCCACTATTCACACTTTGGTGAACAACCTGGTGTCACACTAATCTTGAAACCTCCCACACCCTTTACTATAATCTTTACATCTCCATAGGTTTAAAATGTTGGAATTTTATATTCATATGCCCAGTCATAGGTTCATGACTCTCATCCCTCCTTTTACCCTGGAATGCACCTTATATTATCTTTCCTCACTTGGTAGTGATTTATCTCTATCGACGCAACATGGAAGGATTTACACATTATTTCTTCCTCCATGTTTCATTATTCAATTTTTTAACTAAATGCTAACCACCTAAGCTATAAACGACATTCAACTATATAGCCATGTATTCTCCCTTCATCCCCACATGAACACTTTTCATGATAGATCAAATATTTTGAGGTTTGTAGGACTTTACACACCTTTTTATTATTTTAAGGAAATTTTTTAAAGTATTCGAGTGAATGATTATGCATGAGGCCAAACCAAATTTGTATTGAAAAATGGAAGATTAGACCTACAAGGGAAACTAAACACTAAGTAACATGCATGTGTAGAAGTTTAGAGGAAAGTAATTCATTCAAGTGACCCAGAGATGTAGTGTGAACATACCTACAAGGTTAATACGAATCCAATAGGTTTTCAAGTCATAATGAAATAAGAAAAGAATGTGGCATGATCTAATGGTAGGGATCGTGAAATCTATCAAAGGAAACATAAAACTTATTATGATGTGCCATGTAAACAGCTTTAGGCTTTCCCTTTTTAGCACAAGTCATTATATTTTCCTTGGGAAGCCTCTCCACATAGCATAAGTAAGAGATAATATTTGTTCAGTGTCCACTAGATCTCAAAATAAGCATCGCCACCATGGTGTTATTGTTTCTCTTGAAATTTGTAGTGTTGTTGGAGGAATGCTAACTTGAATAGGATTTTTCTATCTATTTTGATGACCTCTGTGAATTTTTTGAAATATGCAAAGACCATGGCATACTGCAATGGATGGGATTTAGAGCTTTAGTAGAGGAAACATCAAACTTGGTGTGGTGTGGCACATAATTGACTTGAGGATTTCCCACTTTGACACAAGTTGTTATGTTTATCCTAGGAAGGCACTTGGACTATCCATCATTCACCTTTGGGTAGCCAAGATGCTATAACATTTCCAGTATCCAATACACTTGGTTCTCTCTCATCTTATTTGACCACTACCTCTATTGCAAATCCCCATAACAAAAAAATTCAAAATTACAGGAATACAATTATACACATGATAAATCAATGTTAAGAACCTGAAATGTTGAGGACGTATTGTCAAATAGAAATTCACAAGATTTTTTTTGTATGGTTGATATCTATTATTATTTGTGCAAGTGTGGAGAATGACCTAAGATAATGGTTTGTAAATATGGTGCACAACCACGAACAACACATAACATGGATGGGATATGTTCCCCACAATATGCCTATGTTGATGTCCTTATGTTATAGGTGGTGTATGAATATTTATACGTTTTGATTTCCTATAGGTGACATTACAGTTACCTTAGAGGATGTGTATCACATACTTTGATTTCCTATTATTGGGGAGAGAGAATAGGTTATGTCATTGGAGGATATGGAGAGACAAATGTGAGCTGTTAGATCATATTTTCTAGGGAATTTAGTACCTACCAAGGCCCATATCAGTTGATATGCTATCTTGAGGTCAAGGGTTCTGCACTTGTGGAAGTTCATATCCATTGTTATTAGTTCATCTATCATAGTAGAGGGAGGAGGTGTGGGCATATTGTATAAGTTGCATGACATATGTTGCTGAATAGAGGAGGTTTGTACTAGATATGCATGGGCATGATGTGTGTTTCCCACCTATATAAATATCTATATATATTTACACAAGATGAACATGTCGGTGGGATAGGATCCACTACAATATTGCATGTATGGGCGTATGATCATATAGCCGTGTTGAGGCCAGTTGGAGGGCCACGAGTAGAGTGGGTCAGGACAGATATATTTGCAAGGAGGTGGGTTAATGTACATGGGTGTAAGATGAACACTCATACTTACATGGCATTAATAGATAAGATGGGGCCCGAGGTAGTTGTATGGAGGCCATACCACGATTATGGAGGGTGACCAGAGGATTCTATAGAGTTGTTGTGTATACATAGGACTATGTGGTTGGAGGATCGAGTTCCAGGAGTGGTTGAGATATTCTAGGTGGAAAGAGTATCATGAAAGTTTGGAATGGCTCATGACATGCCCCTAGAGTCGTATATATGGTTGAGAGCTATTAGAGCACCTAGGAGGGCCAAAGCTAGACTAGGGTCCATAGGAGAGTAGTTAGTACCTCCTGAGCGAGATGAGACAGCTATAGTGATAGAGATGATAAAATTAAATGATGTAGGGTGTATGAAGGAGTATTGTGCATGGTGGGAAGCACATCGATGGGTATTCTTGTTTATGTTGTTCGCAGATGTAGTGGGGTTACCACATGAAGGAGAGGGAGAGGGGGAAGTACATGCCCCTGACAATGTGGTGGTAGCTATAATAAAGTGTGAGTATTGGTATAGTTACATTGTGCATTTTGTTATTTTCCTATGTGTTATTATATTTTTTGTAGGTGACTCATATTGGTCTTTGATAGTGGACACATCCATCTGCACATTGATGTGGAATATTCCCACTGATGTACTAGTGGGTGGATGGATGCTAGAGCGTGTTGACGCCATTACAGGTGAGCGTGCCCATTTGTTTGACCAAGTGGCCATAGTAGTATCAATGTGCACTTTGTTGCTAGGCGAGAGGGATGAGGAACACGAGGAGACTTGATTATCCAGAGAAGTAGGGGGTGGTGGTCCCTTGGCATAGAAATTGTTTACATGTTATGTCAAGTTGCAACATCAATTTACAAAGCAGTATACTAAGGTTGCACTATTGCAGAGGTAGGTTTAGAGGTATCGAGGTTACGACCAACGATGTAGAGTTAGTGGTGAGCTATAAATTTAGAGGTCTCTCGTAGTAACAAAGAGTAATATTGATGATGATATTTGAGTTATATTGTTGTATATGATGTAGGGGAGTTTCCCCCTAGTGAGGATTTTTTTTTGTGATGATGATTGTATTTTATATATATATATATATATATATATACATGTGTATATGCGTGTATATATATATATATATATATATATAAATATGTATATGTATATATATGTATATGTATGTATGTATGTATGTATATATATAGATATATATGTATATGTATATATGTATATATATATATATATGTATGTATATGTATGTATGTATATACATACATACATACATACATACATGTATATATATATATACATATAGATTGATAGATTTTAATGATATATGATGAGTTTATTTCTTTGTGTATTGATGTCGTAATGTGATTGATGATGTATTACTCAATGATGATTATTGAAGTGTATATAATGTGTTGTATATTGCTCATGTTTATTGATGTAGACGTGTACTATGATGTTAGTATTGATAGACAAAATGTGTAATAATAATGATGATAGATACCATATGTAATCTAATGGATGAGTTGAGTGAGATGCATTTTTGTTGAATTGAAATTGCAATGTGTAATTAGTATAATGATGATAGTAGAATGTGTGTAAAAATATAAAATGTATGATTGCCAAACTAATGTGTCGTGATGAATTTGATAATGTGGTATGATTGTATTATGTTAGTGTGATGAATATGGGGGGAGAATATTAGCAATGCCCCCAACTTATGGATGATTAGGTTCATTTAGTTAAGACCCCTAAGCAGTCAAGAATGAACCATGTAAAATAAGAGTGTGTCATCAGGAAATGATTCAGTGTGCTAGATGAAATGACGAAGCGCATGATGAAATGTTCTTATATAAAAACCCTCAACAGTCGTATAAGAATTGTAAGAACAAAAGTGTGTCATTGGGGGGTAAGGGGAAAGTAATCACCTACCAAAGACCAAGGCGGCATGAAGTGGTGGAAGCATGTAGCATGGAAGAAGTGTGAGCATATGAACCAAATTGAATACCATGTGGAGTAGTGATGGGCTATGCAAATGCCAATGCTTGTGGAAGCCAATGTAGATGTAGTGGATGTGATGATGCAGTAATGTATGGACGTGGTGGAGAGTACGCATGAGTGAAAAAGTGTGATGGTGGTTGCACCGTGAATTAAGCACTAGATGAAGGAGATGAGTCATCTGAAGTAGAAACTCGCTGATAAGGAAAAGGAGAGATGGACCGTTCACGTGAACGAGAGTGAATGGAAATGATGCCCTTATCCTCTAATTGTTGCAATCTATCATGAAGGGAAAAGACATCATTGTCCCTATGGCCATTGATACAATGATAATTATAATAAGGTTAATCCCACTGACATTATAATCAATATTTTGGATGATGTTGATTGGATGGTAAGAAAATTAGACATTTTTCAAGTATATTATGTAGCACATTGTTGGTCGTCAAATAGGACTTTACGAAGAGCAAAAGTCAGGGGACAAGAAGTCCCTCCTCTTTAATGGGAGAGGTTCCCTTATTAAGAAACGAACCTATTTACAAATATATAAAACATGATTTTCTGGTCGAACTTGGATACAGCGAAAGTGTTTTCTATAAAGATCATCAATTACAAAAGGACTGAGGAATAAGAATAAGAGAATGAGTAGAAAGGCAACATGCAGAATTATAGTTAACAGAGTAATTCTTTATGTATGCGAAGTTACGGTGAATTGAAACAAGATCATTTGCATCATATGAATAAGATGAAATTTAAAGACACAAAGTTCTGTAAATAACATCTGCCAGAACACAAAGTTTCTTAACATAACACAGACAAATGATCTTCACGAAATTAAATGAACAGCTAGGAGATAATAGAGATTAGATAGACAAAGAATGGAAAGCCCTTCTGTATTGATTTCTTTATAACTTATTTACACTTTCAGAAAATATGCCAAGTTCTTCCTCCTTTCAAAATGGCGTAGAGAGGCCATTATATAGCTTACAAATCAGTTACTCTTCGTAACCACTTCTTTTAACTAAAGATTAGTTAAGGACTACCAATCGCAATACCTCAACTTATTACAAAGAATACGGAAAAAGAATGGGAAGAAGAGAGAAGAATAAGGAGAAGAAGACATGTGGTTAGTTACTGGGAGGGACCCACTGACTTCAAAATCTGCTGCCTGAATCTCTTCAACGCCTCAGCTATGTCTCTGCCATGAGGGACTGACATGTTGGCTGTAGACTGAGTCCAAAATCCAAGACACTTCTCCATCTCTTTATCAAACTCAACATGAGTATGATAATCTTTATTTGCTTCTTCAATGACAGATTGAAGAGATCATATCTCCTTCATTTTCTCTTTGGAGATGGATATTTCCTTGAATAGATTATCTTTGACAAAAGCTCTGAATTAAGCTTTGATTTCTTGCAAGGAAAGGGGAACACCAGAAGTTTCATCCTGAAGATGACAATGTATATATTTTAAAGTAGAGACAACCAGTGTCTTGAAAGCTTCACCCTTTTGCCAGCTATTCTTCAGTTCTTCCAAAGCCTCCTCCAAGACTTTGATCTACCACTCCATGCTGTAAACCCAGGATTTTGACAGATTATCCTTTGCATCATCAAAAACCTTATTCACCAATAAAATGTTCTCATCTGTCTGTCCCATGAGACGAAGGTCTACTATGCAACTGCTCCAGAGTTTGAGCTCTTTATCTATGACCCCGATAGTGGAGGAGAGTTTCTGTTGCAAATTGTTCACTTTTCCGTGGAGTTTGAAAGCTTCATCGATGAAGTTCAACCCTGCAACAAGCATATCATCCACCATGGCCTCCATAGCTCTGCCATAGACAGAATACTTGTACATGTCTTTGATACTTTGTACTTCATCTTGGCTCAAAATTACAGGTGGTGGAAGAGTAGTCAATGGGGTAGGGTCCAAAACTTTGTCCTTAGACAAAAGAGATTTGATGAAACTCGTGAGAATCTAGGCCTGTTCCTCCAACTGTTTAATAGTTTTCTACCCTTTCTCTACCCTCCCAATGACTCTTGTGACTGTTTCCTGGAGGTTATGTATCTCTCCTTCAGGAGTAGACTCTCCCATTGGAATTATTGAGAGTTCTAAGTCAGATGCCTGCAAATCCTGCTCTGGTTTATCTACTGTAGTATTTGCAATCTCTAGGAATTGCTGACCTTGAGCATCAAACACTATCCTGGAAGTAATTCTGGATTTCTTGGCACGAGAAGGAGTAGTGCCTAACAAGGCTGCCACAGCATCAAAATTTTGTCCTGAGCTCCGAGAGGAAGATTTCCTCTTCCTACTGTCAACAAGAGGTTGCACCCACGCAAAAGAGGAAGAGGAATCAGCAGGAGGGGCGAGAGGACCAAGAGACAGAGAGCTCATGACGCTCAGGGTTTGCACAGCAGTTGATTCAAGCTAATATGTGAGTGGGGCACTTGAGACAATTGCGGAAAAAGAATCAATAGCACTTGGAAGTTCAGTGCTCTGGACTTCTTTATCCTTATCCGTTGGATCTTCAGGAGCATTTGTAGGGACTGACACCTCACTCTCCTCACTTTCACTAAGAACAATAATGTTCTCTGGTCCCATAGGCAACTCTGTCTGCTTTTTCTGGAGATTTTCTTCCATAGGCTCCTTCTTAACTTCTCTGAGTTTCTTCTGATATACCTGGGTGGATGAAGAAGGAGTAGAAACTGCAGGTCCTTGTGTTGATGAGGTAGGAGGGGTTTACACAGGTGTATCTGATCTTGGAATCGATGCTTCTCTCCTTGGTATTGAAACATCCTTAGAGGAGGATTCCCTTGAGTGCCTTCTAAGCTCTCGAACTTTCCTATCAAATCAGACCTTAGTCCTGACTAAAACTGGAGCTAGGATCTCGGCCAGATCATCTTTCTCTTTCCTGTTCCAATCCAATTCTTCCAAGGGAGTGTGCTTAACCACATTGTCATACTCATATGAGTATAGATCAGATTTTTCATCCTGGAGTCCTTCAGGAACTTGATACAAGCCGAGTTCTTGGATCAATTGCAGAGAGAACCTGCCATAGTGCCTCCTTCTAGCTTCAAAATCATCTGCACAGTCAGCCCAGTAGTCTTCTGTATCTGCCCTATGATGATAGATTATCTTGATGTTCTGTTCAATGAACTTCTTCAAGTTGAAGCAAGTTCTTGTCTTGAAGAAATGAACAGTGATAGGAACCAGCGCTCTTTCTATGTTCTATGCATCCAGGGCTGTTTTACAAGTGTAGTTTCCCAAAGAGATGGGAAAATGCAAACCAGAAATCTTCTTGTCTCTGCAGTTTCTATGTAATTTTTCTAACTACCTGCATACTTCTATCAAGGCCATCTTATCATTGCAGAACATGGGAAGCCTCAGAGGAGTGCCCTCATAGCCAGCAAGCCTGATATAGGAGAATTTTCTGAATTGGATAAAATAGGCACCGTAGTGCGATATCAGGTTCATGGCTTCATCAGAAAACCTTCTAGCAGTGTCACCTTCAAGGAGCCTAATCAAATACATGGTGAAAGCATCATTTACCCTTCTGAAATTGCGATTGCTGGTCTCTAGGGTGAACTGTGGGCAGTAGGAATATACATGATCATCCTTGTGGGCATCAATATAAGAAAAACCAAACCATTGCCTAGATGCCGCCAGAGTATACATCAGGTACAAAGTCATGTACAAATTATTTGTTTGTTGTACATTGGACAGCTGCTCCATCAAATTCATGCTGATGATTTCCACCCAGTTGATATTTTGAGTTCCCTCTCACACCATGCTGATGAACGGGCACATCCAGAAGTGGAATTCATTAGTAGAAGGTAAACCCATAACCCGAGCCAGTAGAATTATGAAATCTGATAACTCTTCATTGAAATATACTCGGAAGAGAGTCTTGGATAGATGAGACGCTCCCTTCATAGGGTTCTTGAGCTAGGACTTCGCCACTCGCACCTTGTATTTATCGCTGTCTTGGTTGAACAGAGACTGTGCTTGATTCTGGGAAACCACTATGGCATTATCCATCTCTGGAATCCTCAAAGAAGTGCTAATGGCAGCAACATCGAGCTTGGCGATGAGTTCTCCGTGTACATTAGTTAATTCGCTCGAATCAGGGTCGAAGTGAGCTCCGCATGAAAGTACTGTATCAGCGCATCGCATCGAGATTGGAAAACCTCCAGCAAAATCCAAACCGCTGTCATGAATCATCTGCACCATTGGTGTAGGGTTTGCATCTGCCATCTTTGCCCAAAAATCACCGAAGTTAAGATGACGAGCTTCACTGTCCCCAATATTGGGAACGACAGACTCTAGTGGCGAGATTTGCTCCTGTCCCTGAAATTTGATCTTCATATTCATAGTAACTTGGAGGACAGAGCCGCAAACTAAACTCAGAAAGGAATTAAAGAGGGAAGGGATACACGCGCAGGAAATTATATTGCAAGGGTTCGAGCAAAGGATAGCATGGAAGCAATGTGAAAAATGCAAAGGGGGTTCGCTCGTTATATAGCCGATTAGGAGAGAGAAAGACAATGAATGCGCATTTAACACATACCTACCAATTTGAATAAGCATGATATTCGGGTAGAGTGGGAAAAATAAGCACGAATGGCACTTGATTCTTTTGGGACATGTGAGACGTGAATGCGCGAAACACGTGGCTCGGCCGATTCGGGCGAAGCGGGGAAAAGATGCACAAATTCCTTTTGGGAGATTTGGGACAAAAGTGCACGAAACACGCGAATCGGCCGGATCGGGCGAAGAGGTGACAATGGGTCCGGAAGATTTCGGGACATTTGGGACGTAAGTGCATGAAGTACGCGGTTCGGGCGAATCGGTCGAAAAAGGAACAACTTGTCAAATTGGACTCAGGACATTTGGGACATGAAAGTGCGAAGTACGCGGTTCGGGTGTTTCGGCCGAAAATAGAACAACTTGCCCGATTAAACTTTGGGACATTTGGGACATGAAATTCCGATGGGCCCGAAAAAGACAAACTTCGGGGAAACCGGCCGATCGGGGAACAAAACGCACTTTTGAACTTGGGACATGCAGGACAAAAATGTGCGACAGGCCCGAAAAACACACAAAATGACCCAAAAAACGCAGATTTTCTCAATTTCTCGACTTTTAACATTTTCAGTACAACAGAGAAGACACTTAAAACTCAAAATTTTGAATTTTCACTTTCTTAAGATTGGGGAATTTTGAGTGGACAACAGCTGGCTCCTTCTGGGGATGACTTGGCATAAATTCAAGGAATGAGTCAAGGTAAGAACTTAGAAAAACTCGAGGAAGCAGACCAGTACCTTATCCATTGGGCCATGGAGTCAAAAAGCAGACCAATACAGAGGACAACACACAAAAACAAAAAGGAAAGAAAACGTTGTACAGAATATACAAAGGGACTCCCTAATTACCTATGACTTGAGCAATTTCAAATACTGCCCACTATAGGGAAGTGGGAGAGGAGAACCATCCATGTAATCAAGATAAAAGGAATTCTTACCAACAAAGTGTCTAATCTTGAAAGGTCCGAGCCAAAGGGAATCGAACTTGCCATGGATGCCACGAGGTTCATGCCTTTTATCCCATAACAACACAGTGTCTCCAACTTGGAAATCTTTGAACCTGGCTTTCTTATCAAACATGACCTTTACCTTCTACTGGTGAACAGATATCCTATCAGAAACCTCCAATATGTCCTCATTCAGTTTGTGAAGGTACATAATTCTCTTATCCAAAGCATCACTGAAACTAGTATCTTCAATGGCCTTCATTAGATGCAAGGCTGGCAGCTCCACTGTTACTGGCAATTGAGCTTCTACTCCATATACCACTTGAAAAGGAGACATTCCAATAGCTCTCTTTGGTGTAATCCTGTCTACCCAAAGAGCATCATAGAGCTTCTTGTGCCAGTTTCGTTGAGACTCATTGACTAATTTCCTTATAATAGTCACCAAATTTTTATTAGTGGATTCTGCTTGCCCATTTCCCTGAGGATAGTAATATGAGGAGTGAGCCAAAGAAATTCCATACCCATAGCAAAAATCCATTATCTCGGTTGAAGAGAAATTCGAAGCATTATCTGTTATAATCTTGTTAGGTACACCATACCTTACCAAGATGTTTTCTTTGATGAAGCTGCACACCACTTCAGAAGTAGTGCTCTTTACTGGAATAGCTTCTACCCATTTGGTGAAATAATCTGTAGCAGTTAGTACATGAGTATGACCGGCACTAGAAGCAGGATTAAGTGTTCCAATGAAGTCCAAACCCCACTTTTGAAAGGGTTCTTCAATCACAACTGGCTTGAGAGGCAAAGAGGCCAATTTAGGTCTTCCCACGAAGGTCTGACAAGCCTCACACTTATCAACCCACTTGGATGCATCTCTGAACAAGGAAGGCCAGTAATATCCTCCGTGAAGTATCTTATGAGCTGTGACCGTTGATGAATAGTTCCCTCCACATGCCTGATCATGAAAAGCTGATAGTAACTTTTTCTGTTGTTCCTTGTCCACACATTTCAGAAACCTTCCATCTAACCCACGTTTGACCAAGGCATTTTCCCATAACACATATTGCACTGACCTCAATTTAACAGTCCTCATTTCTTTGGCAGTTAAATGAGAGGGGTATTCTCCATAGGTGATAAAATGAGCAATATCAACATACCATTCATCAACTGAGATAAGAAAAAGAACGGTAGGAAGGCCAACTTTTTCCTCAAGCAACTCATGTTTAGCTCCTTCAGCAATGAGCTCACAAAGGCCTTTTCCACGAACAAGCTTGGTAGGTTTGATGTCAATGTCATATTCTTGGACCTTAGAAACCAAGTTCCCTCTTTTGGATCCAAATTCCTGTTGTGTGAGAATTGACTTAATAGTTGTATCTGGAACCAACACCATGGAGTGAGAGTTGAGGATGTAAAAATGAAACTGCTTAACAGCTTTGACCACTGCAAAAGCATGTTTCTCCATCATGGTGTATTTTAACTCATGATCTTTCAGAATATAGCTCATGAACGAAATTGGGAGTTCATGCTCATTAGAGTCTTCTTGAGTCAAAACAGCAGCCAAGGTATTATCTGTGGCATAGCAATAGATAATAAAATCTTTGCTGAAATCAGGACATGCTAAAACAGGAGTTTTAGCGATAGCTCTTTTGATACCTTCAAAGGATTCCTTTCCTTCAGATGACCAACCAAACGTTTGCTTCCCTTTCATCATCTGAGAAATATTCAAAGTTAACTCTGCAAAATCAGGGATTAACCTTCTTAAAAAATTGATCTTACCAAAGAAAGAATGTACGCCCTTTTTACTGGTTGGGAGAGGAATTTGCTGGATACCTTGAACTCGTTCAGGATCAATCTTAATACCATCTTTGGAAACGATGTGCCCTAATAATTTTCCCTCGGTGACACAAAAGACAGATTTTTTAGGATTCAAAGAAATCCCATGTTCTCTGCATCTTAGCAGAACTGTCTCCAGGTGGTCAAAATGATCCGCCCTTGTTTTAGGAAACACAGTCAAGTTGTCAAGGTATATGACAATACACTTTCCTTTCAAACTTCAAAAATCCAGATCCATAGCTCTCTGAAAAGTGGAACCAGCATTAATAAGCCCAAAAGGCATTCTCTTGTAAGCAAAGGTACCCCAAGGAGTAGTGAAAGTTGTTTTGTATTGATCTGCAGTATCAACCTCTACCTGATTATATCCCGAGAATCCATCAAGCATAGATAAAATTTCAGATCCTGTTACTGCTTGCAAGACCTGATCCATCATAGGCAAAGGATAATTATCTTTTAAGGAAGCCTGATTCAGATTCTTGAAATCAGCACAGATTCGGATCTCACCATTTTTCTTGCTAACAGGCACAATATTAGCAATCCATGTTGAATGATGAATGGGAAAAATGATTTTGGCCTGCAACAACTTCTGAATTTCCTGAAAGATGGTGTCAGCTATTTTGGGGTTGTATTGCATCTGTTTCTACTTAAAAGGCTTAATTCCAGGCTTGAGTGGAATAAAATGCTGCATATCTTTTGGTTTGAAAGATTTCAAATCTTCATAAGAGTAAGCAAGAACATCCTTATACCTATTTAAAAGTTCAATTGATTTCTTCCTTTCATATGTTGTACAACATTTTCCAATGTTCACGAGCTTAGGATTAGTAGAACTCCCAATATCAATCTTGTCATACTCAGCTGATTTTTGAGGTCCAGTAGAAGCTCTAGACTTCACATACCTGTCATGTTTATCAAATAGTTCCTCCAAACTCACCAATCCTTTAGGAATCTTGTTTCCTTTGAGATTGATGCATACATCCTGATCCGTTTCTTCTCCTTGGGTGACTGCTTTGTCAAAGGGCACACTTTCACGAGGCAGGTTGTCACTTCCTTCAAAATACAGCTGTTCGAAATTACCCTTAAGTTCAAGGAAAGAAATTAAGTGTTGATCATCATTGAAAACTTTCCAGTTATTGGTATTATCAGGTACACTAGGTCGATGGACCATCTCAATGGTGAACTTATCCTGAGAGAATTCAGGATGAGGAATCAGTAGTGACCCTGAGACTGCTAGTGAATCAGCCCTGCTGTTCTTCTCCCTAGGTATTGCTTCGATGGAGAAAGCATCAAGAAATTCAATGGAATGCCAAACCTGATTCTGGTAATGTTTTAACCTTTCATTTTTTACATGAAAAAGGCTTCTAACTTGCTTTACAATCAATTCTGCATCACCACGAGCCAGAAGATTCTTTACACCTTGTTCTTTGGCCACTTGCAGTCCAAGAATGAGAGCCTCATACTCTTCTGTATTATTAGTATTTTCGAACTGCAACTTGAATGAAAAAGGATGTAGGCTTCCTTCAGGGGACACCAGTAGGACACCAGCTCCAGAACCAGCTGAGGAACAACTTCCATCAAACTCTAAAATCCAAATACCATTAGGATCTTTAGGTGACACTTTGGGGAGTTGAATTTCATCAGGGGACATAATCATATAGTTACCATGACCCATATCCTCATAGATTATTTGTGTTTTAGGATCATCCGTTTTCTGTACAATATACTCAGACTGCTTCTCAGGAAGCAATTTCTTCATTTGTCCATTAACAGGTACGAGTGCATGTGACCAATCCATTTGAATTTCTCCCCCCACATCCTTACAGAAGTTCCTACTTAGCAACATCCCGTATGAAGGAGGAATATCTGCTACTAAGATGGTAGCCAAAACTCTCTTCTCAGGAAAAGCAGCAAAAGCCACTTGTGCATCTTTAATTCTTCCAACCAGGGGCACTTCCTTACTCTCCATGGAGTAACAAGATCCATAAGTGCGTGTGAGGGTCAAGCCTAAGGCGTGAGATACTTTAGCAGGCATCACATTGTCTGAGGCTCCTGAGTCAATGACACAATTACTGAGCCTATGACCAGCTATAAGAAGTGTTACATAAAATGGTTTAATGTTGTCATTAGGTGAGGTGACAACGGCTACCAGACTAGGCTGTGGTGCAGAAGAAGGAGTGGGTAAAAGGCCTTTAGAGGTGGTTTTAGAATGGGAATTAACAAATTGAATCATCTTAGCAAAAGCTTTGGGATGGGTTTGATAATACTCAGCCTCTGAGATTAGAACCTTAGTCTTTTTCAGATGATCAATAATATCAAAAGACCCAGAAGTGGACAGACCATCATCATTTGAGATCCTAGGTTTATCAACTTTAGGACAAAAAGAAGTAACTTTAATAGCAGGATTGACATGACTCACCTTTGGTGTAGATGAAGTGGTGATGGGAGATCCTCTTTTTGCAATTACGGGGATAGTTGCCACCTGCTCCTTAGATTTCTTGGGGGGCTGCATCACTTTCTCCCTCTGATTTGTCTACTCTCGAGTCATGACAGCGAATGATTCGCTATTCATGTCTGCTACTACTTCATCATAATCATCTCCATCATCAATGCCCTCAGTGGTGAAGAAATTAACTCGAGATCCTTCAAGTTCATCTGCTTCATCATCAACTTATTCCACAAACTCCTCGCAAGCTTCATTATCCTCATCATCATCTGGCTCTTCAACTTCATAGGTTGCATTGACAGGAACTTCAACAGGAGGTCCTTCAAGTGCTAATCTTGTTTGAGAAGCAGGAAAATGATTTCTAGGCTGAGAATTCCTCCTTGGAACGTCTGCATAGGGAGCATGCTGAGCCAATTGTTTCTTTATAGAAATGAGATCATTCGCAAGTTTTTGAACTAATGGATCAGTATTAGGTCCAGGAGTGGAAGAGGAGGAAGCAGCAGACTTAGATTTGGAAGTATCTCTCCTCAACTTCCCTGACATGATCAAATCATCCTCGACACTAACAACAAGATTTTTATCCTCAACCAATGTTGCGAGATTAGCCCTTCTCAGCGCATAACTAACTTCAGGCAATTGGGCATTTAGGAAGAGACATTTTTTGATTTGATCAACAGGTCGAGTATTTACCAGAATTTTATTAATTAACCTGTTGAATCGAGCCACAAATTCTCTCATGGGCTCTGGTGAATCTTTCTTTATCTGAGAGATTTGGGCTAGCAAGGCATGCACATCTTCTGCTGGTTTGAAATGGTTTTCAAACCTAGTTCTCATGGTGTCCCAACTAGTGATAGTACCAGCCGGAAGGTGATAGAACCAATCAGCAGCATTATCTTGCAAAGTCTCAACAAATAGTCTCACCGAGACGTCTTCATGTTCAACTCCCAGAACTCCACATGCAAATATGAAGGCTGCGATGTGTTCATCAGGATGCACTTTACCATCGCCTTTGAATTTAGGGAAGTTCTTCCGGTTACCTCTGGGTAACTCATGCAAAGGCTGAGGAAGAGCGAGGGGCCCAACACGATGACCCCAGGGCAATGGTACCGCCATTCTTGGAAAAACGGCTTGGAGAGGAACTGTAACACCAGCAAGAATCAAAGCTCGAAGATTAGGACTAGCTGGCTCTGAAGGAATACCACCCGTAGGATTTCTATCTTGGATAGGTGGAGTACTTGTCGAACGAGTCTTTCTATTTCTCGTTGAAGGGAAAGGAAAACCTTGCTGCTCCAAAAGCTGAAACTGAGAATCTTCAATACCAAGGGCCCTCCTCCCTCAAGTAAAATGTGAAGTCGCTAGATCAAAAGATGATCAAAAATTACAGAACTGGAATTTGATTTTCCCCAGTGGAGTCGCCAAAAACTGTTGGTCGTCAAATAGGACTTTACGAAGAGCAACAATCAGGGGACAAGAAGTCCCTCCTCTTTAATGGGATAGGTTCCCTTATTCAGAAACGAACCTATTTACAAATATACAAAACATGATTTTCTGGTCGAAATTGGATACAGCGAAAGTGTTTTCTATAAAGATCATCAATTACAAAAGGACTGAGGAATAAGAATACGAGAATGAGCAGAAAGGCAACATGCAGAATTATAGTTAACAGAGTAATTCTTTATGTATGCGAAGTTACGGTGAATTGAAACAAGATCATTTGCATCATATGAATAAGATGAAATTTAAAGACACAAATTTCTGTAAATAACATTTGTCAGAACACAAAGTTTCTTAACATAACACAGACAAATGATCTTCACGAAATTAAATGAACAGCTAGGAGATAACAGAGATCAGATAGACAAAGAATGGAAAGCCCTCATGTATTGATTTCTTTATAACTTATTTACACTTTCAGAAAATATGCCAAGTTCTTCCTCCTTTCAAAATGCGGTAGAGAGGCCATTATATAGCTTACAAATCAGTTACTCTTCGTAACCACTTATTTTAACTAAAGATTAGTTAAGGACTACCAATCGCAATACCTCAACTTATTAAAAAGAATACGGAAAAAGAATGGGAAGAAGAGAGAAGAATAAGGAGAAGAAGACAGGTGGTTAGTTACTGGGAGGGACCCACTGACTTCAAAATCTGCTGCCTAAATCTCTGCAACGCCTCAGCTATGTCTCTACCATGAGGGACTAACGTGTTGGCTGTAGACTGAGTCCAAAATCCAAGACACTTCTCCATCTCTTTATCAAACTCGACATGAGTATGATAATCTTTATTTGCTTCTTCAATGGCAGATTGAAGAGAGAAGATCTCCTTCATTTTCTCTTTGGAGATGGAGCTTTCCTTGAATAGATTATCTTTGACAAAAGCTCTGAATTGAGCAATGATTTCTTGCAAGGAAAGGGGAACACCAGAAGTTTCATCCTGAAGATGACAATGTATATCTTTGAAAGTAGAAACAACAAGTGTCTTGAAAGCTTCATCGATGAAGTTCAACCCTGCAACAAGCATATCATCCACCATGGCCTCCATAGCTCTGCCATAGATGGAATACTTGTGCATGTATTTGATACTCTGTACTTCATCTTGGCTCAAAATTATAGGTGGTGGAAGAGTAGTCAATGGGGTAGGGTCCAAAACTTTGTCCTTAGACAAAAGAGATTTGATGAAACTCGTGAGAATCTGGGCTTGTTCCTCCAACTGTTCAATAGTTTGCTGCCCTTTCTCTACCCTCCCAATGACTCTTGTAACTGTTTCCTGGAGGTTATGTATCTCTCCTTCAGGAGTAGACTCTCCCATTGGAATTCTTGAGAGTTCTAAGTCAGATGCCTGCAAATCCTGCTCTGGTTTATCTACTGTAGGCTTTGCAATCTCTAGGAATTGCTGACCTTGAGCATCAGACACTATCCTGGAAGTAATTCTAGATTTCTTGGCACGAGAAGGAGTAGTGCCTAACAAGGCTTCCACAGCATCAAAATTTGGTCGTGAGCTCTGAGAGGAAGATTTCCTCTTCCTACTGTCAACAAGAGGTTGTACCCACGCAAAAGAGGAAGAGGAATCAGCAGGAGGGGCGAGAGGACCAAGAGACAGAGAGCTCATGACGCTCAGGGTTTGCACAGCAGTTGATTCAAGCTAATATGTGAGTGGGGCACTTGAGACAATTGCGGAAAAAGAATCAATAGCACTTGGAAGTTCAGTGCTCTGGACTTCTTTATCCTTATCCGTTGGATCTTCAGGAGCATTTGTAGGGGCTGGCACTTCACTCTCCTCAATTTCACTGAGAACAATAATGTTCTCTGGTCCCATAGACAACTCTGTCTGCTTTTTCTAGAGATTTTCTTCCACAGGCTCCTTCTTAACTTCTCTGATTTTCTTTTGATATACCTGGGTGGATGAAGAAGGAGTAGAAACTGAAGGTCCTTGTGTTGATGAGGCAGGAGGGGTTTGCACAGGTGTATCTGATCTTGGAATCAATGCTTCTCTCCTTGGTGTTGAAACATCCTTAGAGGAGGATTCCCCTGAGTGCCTTCTAAGCTCTCGAACTTTCCTATCAAACCAGACCTTAGTCATGACTAAAACTGGAGCTAGGATCTCGGCCAGATCATCTTTCTCTTTCGTGTTCCAATCCAAGTCTTCCAAGGGAGTGTGCTTAACCACATTTTCATACTCATATGAATATAGATCAGATTTTTCATCCTGGAGTCCTTCAGGAACTTGATACAAGCCGAGTTCTTGGATCAATTGTAGAGAGAACCTGCCATAGTGCCTCCTTCTAGCTTCAAAATCATCTGCACAGTCAGCCCAGTAGTCTTCTGTATCTACCCTATGATGATAGATTATCTTGATGTTTTTTTCAATGAACTTCTTCAATTCGAAGCAAGTTCTTGGCTTGAAGAAATGAACAGTGATAGGAACCAGGGCTATTTTACAAGTGTAGTTTCCCAAAGAGATGGGAAAATGCAAACCAGAAATCTTCTTGTCTCTACAGGTTCTATGCAATTTGTCTAACTACCTGCATACTTCTATCAAGGCCATCTTATCATTGCAGAACATGGGAAGCCTCAGAGGAGTGCCCTCATAGCCAACAAGCCTGATATAGGAGAATTTTTTGAATTGGATAAAATAGGCACCGTAGTGCGATATCAGGTTCATGGCTTCATCAAAATACCTTCTAGCAGTGTCACCTTCAAGGATCCTGACCATATACATGGTGAAAGCATCATTTACCCTTCTGAAATTGTGATTGCTGGTCTCTAGGGTGAACTGTGGGCAGTAGGCATATACAGGATCATCCTTATGGGCATCAATATAAGAAAAACCAAACCATTGCCTAGATGCCGCCAGAGTATAAATCAGGTACGAAGTCATGTATAACTTCTTCGTTTTCTGTACATTGGACAGCTGCTCCGTCAAATTCATGGTGATGATTTCCGCCCAGTTGATATTTTGAGTTCCCTCGCACACCATGCTGATGAGCGGGCACATCCAGAAGTGGAATTCGTTAGTAGAAGGTAAACCCATAACCCGAGCCAGTAGAATTATGAAATCTGACAACTCTTCATTGAAATCTACTCGCAAGAGAGTCTTGGATAAACGAGACGCTCCCTTCTTAGGGTTCTTGAGCCAGGACTTCACCACCTGCGCCTTGTATTTATCATTGTCTTGGTTGAACAGAGCTTGTGCTTGATTCTGGGAAACCACTATGGCATTATCCATCTCTGGAATCCTCAAAGCAGTGCTAATGGCAGCAGCATCCAGCTTGGCGATGAGTTCCCCGTGTACATTGGTTAATTCGCTTGAATCAGGGTCGAAGTGAGCTCCGCATGAAATTACTGTATTAGCGCATTGCACCAAGATTGGGAAACCTCCAGCAAAATCCAAACCGCTGTCGTGAATCATCTGCGCCATTGGTGTAGGGTTTGCATTTTCCATCCTTGCCCAAAAATCACCGAAGTCAAGATGACGAGCTTCACTGTCCCCAATATTGGGAACGGCAGACTCTAGTGGCGAGATTTGTTCCTGTCCCTGAAATTTGATCTTCATATTGATAGTAACTTGGAGGACAGAGCCACAAACTAAACTCTAGAAGGAATTATAGAGGGAAGGGATACACGCACAGGAAATTAGATTGCAAGGGTTCGAGCAAACGATAGCATGGAAGTAATGTGAAAAATGCAAAGGGGGTTCACTCGTTATATAGCCGATTAGGAGAGAGAAAGACAATGAATGCGCATTTAACACATACCTACCAATTTTAATAAGCATGATATTCGGGTAGAGAGGGAAAAATAAGCACGAATGGCACTTGATTCATTTGGGACATGTGAGACGCGAATGCGCGAAACACGCGGCTCGGCCGATTCGGGCGAAGCGGGGAAAAGATGCACAAATTCCTTTTGGGACATTTGGGACAAAAGTGCGCGAAACACACGACTCGGCCAGATCAGGTGAAAAGGTGACAATGGGTCCAGAAAAGTTCGGGACATTTGGGACGCAAGTGCGTGAAGTACGCGGTTCGGGTGAATCGGATGAAAAAGGAACAACTTGTCAAATTGGACTCGGGACATTTGGGACATGAAAGTGCGAAGTACGCAGTTCAGGTGTTTCGGCCGAAAATAGAACAACTTGCCCGATTAAACTTTGGGACATTTGGGACATGAAATTCCGACGGTCCCGAAAAAGACAAACTTCAGGGTAACCGGTCGATCGGGGAACATAACGCACTTTTGAACTTGGGACACGCGGGACAAAAATGTCTGACAGGCCCGAAAAACACACAAAATGACCCAAAAACGCAGATTTTCTCAATTTCTCGACTTTTAACATTTTCAGTACAACAGAGAAGACACTTAAACTCAAAATTTTGAATTTTCAATTTCTTAAGATCGGGGAATTTTGAGTGGACAACAGCTGGCTCCTTCTGTGGATGACTTGGCATAAATTCAAGGAATGAGACAAGGTAAGAACTTAGACAAACTCGAGGAAGAATACCAGTACCTTATCCATTGGGCCACGGAGTCAAAAAGAAGACCAATACAGAGGACAACACACAAAAACAAAAAGGAAAGAAAAACAAAAATGATGTACAGAATATACAAAGGGACTCCCTAATCACCTATGACTTGAACAATTTCAAATACTTCCCACTATAGGGAAGTGGGAGAGGAGAAAAATCCATGTAATCAAGATAAAAGGAATTCTTACCAGCAAAGTGTCTGATCTTGAAAGGTCCGAGCCAAAGGGAATCGAACTTGCCATGGTTGCCACGAGGTTCATTCCTTTTATCCCATAACAACACAGTGTCTCCAACTTGGAAATCTCTGAACCTGGCTTTCTTATCAAACAAGACCTTTACCTTCTGCTGGTGAATAGATATCCTATCAGCAACCTCCAATTTATCTTCATTAAGTTTGTGAAGGTACATAATTATCTTATCCAAAGCATCACTGAAACTAGTATCTTCAATGGCCTTCATTAGATGCAAGGCTGGCAGCTCCACTGTTACTGGCAATTGAGCTTCTACTCCATATACCACTTGAAAAGGAGACATTCCAATAGCTCTCTTTGGTGTAATCCTGTCTACCCAAAGAGCATCATAAAGCTTCTTGTGCCAATTTTGTTGAGACTCATTGACTAATTTCCTTATAATAGTCACCAAATTTTTATTAGTGGATTCTGCTTGCCCATTTCCCTGAGGATAGTAATATGAGGAGTGAGCCAAAGAAATGCCATACCCATAGCAAAAATCCATTATCTCGGTTGAAGATAAATTCGAAGCATTATCTGTTACAATCTTGTTAGGTACACCATACCTTACCAAGATGTTTTCTTTGATGAAGCTGCACACCACTTCAGAAGTAGTGTTCTTTACTGGAATAGCTTCTACCCATTTGGTGAAATAATCCGTGGCAGTTAGTACATGAGTATGAATGGCACTACAAGCAGGATTAAGTGTTCCAATGAAGTCCAAACCCCACTGTTGAAAGGGTTCTTCAATCACAACTGGCTTGAGAGGCAAAGAGGCCAATTTAGGTCTTCCCACGAAGGTCTGACAAGCCTCACACTTATCAACCCACTTGGATGCATCTATGAACAAGGAAGGCCAGTAATATCCTCCGCGAAGTATCTTATGAGCAATGACCGTTGATGAATAGTGCCCTCCACATGCCTGGTCATGAAAAGCTGAGAGTAACTTTTTCTGCTGTTCCTTGTCCACACATTTCAGAAACCTTCCATCTAACCCACGTTTGAACAAGGCGTTTTCCCATAACACATATTGCACTGACCTCAATTTAACAGTCCTCTTTTATTTTGCAGTTAAATGAGAGGGGCATTCTCCATAGGTGATAAAATGAGAAATATCAACATACCATTCATCAACTGAGCTAAGAAAAAGAACGGTAGGAAGGCCAACTTTGTCCTCCAGCAACTCATGTTTAGCTCCTTTAGCAATGAGCTCACAAAGGCCTTTTCCATGAACAAGCTTGGTAGGTTTGATGTCAATGTCATATTCTTGGACCTTAGCAACCCAGTTCCCTCTTTTGGATCCAAATTCCTGTTGTGTGAGAATTGACTTAATAGTTGTATCTGGAACCAACACTATGGAGTGAGAGTTGAGGATGTAAAAACGAAACTGCTTAACAGATTTGACCACTGCAAAAGCATGTTTCTCCATCATGGTGTATTTTAACTCATGATCTTTCAGAATATATCTCATGAACGAAATTGGGAGTTCATGCTCATTAGAGTCTTCTTGAGTCAAAACAGCAGCCAAGGTATTATCTGTGGCATAGCAATAGATAATAAAATCTTTGCTGAAATCAGGACATGCTAAAACAGGAGTTTTAGCGATAGCTCTTTTGATACCTTCAAAGGATTCCTTTCCTTCAGATGACCAACCAAACGTTTGCTTCCCTTTCATCATCTGAGAAATATTCAAAGTTAACTCTGCAAAATCAGGGATTAACCTTCTTAAAAAATTGATCTTACCAAAGAAAGAATGTACGCCCTTTTTACTGGTTGGGAGAGGAATTTGCTGGATACCTTGAACTCGTTCAGGATCAATCTTAATACCATCTTTGGAAACGATGTGCCCTAATAATTTTCCCTCGGTGACACAAAAGACATATTTTTTAGGATTCAAAGAAATCCCATGTTCTCTGCATCTTAGCAGAACTGTCTCCAAGTGGTCAAAATGATCCTCCCTTGTTTTAGAAAACACAGTCAAGTCGTCAAGGTATATGAAAATACACTTTCCTTTCAAACTTCCAAAAGCCAGATCCATAGCTCTCTGAAAAAGTGGCACCAACATTAATAATCCCAAAAGGCATTCTCTTGTAAGCAAAGGTACCCCAAGGAGTAGTGAAAGTTGTTTTGTGTTGATCTGCAGTATCAACCTCTACCTGATTATATCCCGAGAATCTATCAAGCATAGATAACATTTCAGATCCTGTTACTGCTTACAAGACCTGATCCATCATAGGCAAAGGATAATTATATTTCAAGGAAGCCTGATTCAGATTCCTGAAATCAACACAGATTCGGATCTCACCATTTTTCTTCCTAATAGGCACAATATTAGCAATCCATGTTGAATGATGAATGGGAAAAATGATTTTGGCCTTCAACAAATTTTGAATTTCCTGAAAGATGGTGTCAGCTATTTTGGGGTTGCATTGCCTCTGTTTCTACTTAAAAGGATTAATTCCAGGCTTGAGTGGAATAAAATGCTACATATCTTTTGGTTTGAAAGCTTTCAAATCCTCATAAGAGTAAGCAAGAACATCCTTATACCTCTTTAAAAGATCAATTGATTTCTTCCTTTCATCTTCTGTAGAACATTTTCCAATGTTCACGAGCTTAGGATCAGTAGAACTACCAATATCAATCTTGTCATACTCAGCTGATTTTTGAAGTCCAGTAGAAGCTCTAGAATTCACATACCTGTCATGTTTATCAAATAGTTCCTCCAAACTCACCAATCCTTTAGGAATCTTTTTTCCTTTGAGATTGATGCATCCATCCTGATCTGTTTCTTTTCCCTGCGTGACTGCTTTGTCAAAGGGAACACTTTCACGAGGCAGGTTGTCACTTCCTTCAAAATACAGCTGTTCGAAATTACCCTTAAGTTCAAGGAAAGAAAGTAAGTGTTGATCATCATTGAAAACTTTCCAGTTATTGGTATTATCAAGTACACTAGGTCGATGGACCATCTCAATGGTGAACTTATCCTGAGAGAAGTCAGGATGAGGAATCAGTAGTGACCCTGACACTGCTAGTGAATCAGCCCTGCTGTTCTTCTCCCTAGGTATTGCTTTGATGGAGAAAACATCAAGAAATTCAATGGAATCCCAAACCTGATTCTGGTAATGTTTTAACCTTCCATTTTTTACCTGAAAAAGGCTTCTAACATGCTTTACAATCAATTCTACATCACCACGAGCCAGAAGATTCTTTACACCTTGTTCTTCGTCCACTTGCAGTCCAAGAATGAGAGCCTCATACTCTGTTGTATTATTAGTATTTTCAAACTGCAAATTGAATAAAAAGGATGTAGGCTTCCTTCAGGGGACACCAATAGGACACCAGCTCCAGAACCAGCTGAGGAACAACTTCCATCAAACTCTAAAATCCAAACACCATTAGGATATTTAGGTGACACTTTGGGGAGTTGAATTTCATCAGGGGACATAATCATATAGTTACCATGACCCATATCATCATAGAGTATTTGTGCTTTAGGATCATCCGTGTTCTGTACAATATACTCAGACTGCTTCTCAGGAAGCAATTTCTTCATTTGTCCATTAAAAGGTGCGAGTGCATGTGACCAATCCATTTGAATTTCTCCCCCCACATCCTTACATAAGTTCCTACTTAGCAACATCCCGTATGAAGGAGGAATATCTGCTACTAAGATGGTAGCCAAAACTCTCTTCTCAGGAAAAGCAGCAAAAGCCACTTGTGCATCTTTAATTCTTCCAACCAGGGGCACTTCCTTACTCTCCATGGAGTAACAAGATCCATAAGTGCGCGTGAGGTTCAAGCCTAAGGCGTGAGCTAATTTAGTAGGCATCACATTTTCTAAGGCTCCTGAGTCAATGACACAATTACTGAACCTATGGCCAAATATAAGAAGTGTTACATAAAATGGTTTAATTTTGTCATTAGGTGAGGTGACAGCGGCTACTAGACTTGGCTTTGGTGCAGAAGAAGGAGTGGGTAAAAGGCCTTTAGAGGTGGTTTTAGAATGGGAATTAACAAATTGAATCATCTTAGCAAAAGCGTTGGGATGGGTTTGATAATACTCAACCTCTGAGATTAGAACCTTAGTCTTTTTCAGATGATCAATAATATCAAAAGACCCAGAAGTGGACGGACCATCATCATTTGAGATCCTAGGTTTATCAACTTTAGGAGAAAAAGAAGTAACTTTAATAGCAGGATTGAGAGGACTCACCTTTGGTGTAGATGAAGTGGGGATAGGAGATCCTCTTGTTGCAATTACGGGGATAGTTGCCGGCTGCTCCTTAGATTTCTTGGGGGGCTGCGTCACTTTCTCCCTCTGATTTGTCTACTATCGAGTCATGACAGCGAATGATTCGCTATTCATGTCTGCTACTACTTCATCATAATCATCTCCATCATCAATGCCCTCAGTGGTGAAGAAATTAACTCGAGATCCTTCAAGTTCATCTGCTTCATCATCAACTTCTTCCACAAACTCCTCGAAAGCTTCATTATCCTCATCATCATCTGGCTCTTCAACTTCACAGGTTGCATTGACAGGAACTTTAACAGGAGGTCCTTCAAGCGATAATCTTTTTTGAGAAGCAGGAAAATGATTTCTAGGCTGAGAATTCCTCCTTGGAACGTCTGCATAGGGAGCATGCTGAGCCAATTGTTTCTTTATAGAAATGAGATCATTCGCAAGTTTTTAAACTAATGGATCAGTATTAGGTCCAGGAGTGGAAGAGGAGGAAGTAGCAGACTTAGATTTGGAATTATCTCTCCTCAACTTCCCTGACATGATCAAATCATCCTCGAAACTAATAGCAAGAGTTTGATCCTCAACCAATGTTGCGAGATTAGCCCTTCTCAGCGCATAACTAACTTCAGGCGATTGGGCATTTAGGAAGAGAAATTTTTTGATTTGATCAACAGGTCGAGTATTTTTTGAAATTTTATTAATTAACCTGTTGAATCGGGCCACAAATTCTCTCATGGGCTCTGGTGAATCTTTCTTTATCTGAGAGATTTGGGCTAGCAAGGCATGCACATCTTCTGCTGGTTTGAAACGGTTTTCAAACCTAGTTCTCATGGTGTCCCAGCTAGTGATAGTACCAGCCGGAAGGTGATAGAACCAATCAGCAGCATTATCTTGCAAAGTCTCAACAAATAGTCTCACCAAGACGTCTTCATGTTCAACTCCCAGAACTCCACATGCAAATATGAAGGCTGCGATGTGTTCATCAGGATGCACTTTACCATCGCCTTTGAATTTAGGGAAGTTCTTCCGGTTACCTCTGGGTAACTCATGCAAAGGCTGAGGAAGAGTGAGGTTCCCAACACGATGACCCCATGGCAATGGTACCGCCATTCTTGGAAAAACGGCTTGGAGAGGAACTGCAACACCAGCAAGACTCAAAGCTCGAAGATTAGGACTAGCTGGCTCTGAAGGAATACCACCCATAGGATTTCTATCTTGAATAGGTGGAGTACTTGTCGAACGAGTCTTTCTATTTCTCGTTGAAGGGAAAGGAAAACCCTGCTGCTCCAAAAGCTGAAACTGAGAATCTTCAATACCAAGGGCCCTCCTCCCTCGAGTAAAATGCGGAGTCATTAGATCAAAAGATGATAAAAAATTACAGAACTGGAATTTTATTTTCCCCAGCGGAGTCGCCAAAAACTGTTGGTCGTCAAATAGGACTTTACAAAGAGCAACAGTCAGGGGACAAGAAGTCCCTCCTCTTTAATGGGAGAGGTTCCCTTATTCAGAAATGAACCTATTTACAAATATACAAAACATGATTTTTTGGTCGAACTTGGATACAGCGAAAGTGTTTTCTATAAAGATCATCAATTACAAAAGGACTGAGGAATAAGAATATGAGAATGAGCAGAAAGGCAACATGCAAAATTATAGTTAACAGAGTAATTCTTTATGTATGCGAAGTTACGGTGAATTGAAACAAGATCATTTGCATCATATGAATAAGATGAGATTTAAAGACACAAAGTTCTGTAAATAACATCTGCCAGAACACAAAGTTTCTTAACATAACACAGACAAATGATCTTCACGAAATTAAATGAACAGCTAGGAGATAACAGAGATCAGATAGACAAAGAATGGAAATCCCTTCAGTATTGATTTCTTTATAACTTATTTACACTTTCAGAAAATATGCCAAGTTCTTCCTCCTTTCAAAATGGCGTAGAGAGGCCATTATATAGCTTACAAATCAGTTACTCTTCGTAACCACTTCTTTTAACTAAAGATTAGTTAAGGACTACCAATCGCAATACCTCAACTTATTACAAAGAATACGGAAAAAGAATGGGAAGAAGAGAGAATAATAAGGAGAAGAAGACAGGTGGTTAGTTACTGGGAGGGACCCACTGACTTCAAAATCCGCTGCCTGAATCTCTTCAACGCCTCAGCTATGTCTCTGCCACGAGGGACTGACGTGTTGGCTGTAGACTGAGTCCAAAATCCAAGACACTTCTCCATCTCTTTATCAAACTCGACATGAGTATGATAATCTTTATTTGCTTCTTCAATGGTAGATTGAAGAGAGCAGATCTCCTTCATTTTCTCTTTAGAGATGGACCTTTCCTTGAATATATTATCTTTGACAAAAGCTCTAAATTGAGCTTTGATTTCTTGCAAGGAAAGGGGAACACCAGAAGTTTCATCCTGAAGATGACAATGTATATCTTTGAAAGCAGAGACAACCAGCGTCTTGAAAGCTTCACCCTTCTGCTAGTTATTCTTCAGTTCTCCCAAAGCCTACTCCAAGACTTTGATCTTCCACTCCACGCTGTAAACCCAGGATTTTGACAAATTATCCTTTGCATCATCAAAAACCTTATTCGCCAATAAAATGTTCTCATCTATCTGTCCCATGAGACGAAGGTCTACTATGCAACTGCTCAAGAGTTTGAGCTCTTTATCTATGACCCCGATATTGGAGGAGAGTTTCTGTTGCAAATTGTTCAATTTTCCATGGAGTTTGAAAGCTTCATCGATGAAGTTCAATCTTGCAACAAGCATATCTTCCACGATGGCCTCCATAGCTTTGCCATAGAAATAATACTTGTGCATGTCTTTGATACTCTGTACTTCATCTTGGCTCAAAATTACAGGTGGCGGAAGGGTAGTCAATGGGGTAGGGTCCAAAAACTTTTTCCTTAGACAAAAGAGATTTGATAAAACCGGTGAGAATCTGGGCTTGTTCCTCTAACTTTTCAATAGTTTGCTGCCCTTTCTCCACACTCCCAATGAATCTTGTGACCGTTTCCTAGAGATTATGGATCTCACCTTCAGGGGTAGACTCTCCCATAGGAATCCTTGAGAATTCTAGGTCAGATGCTTGTAAGTCCTGCTCTGATTTGTCTACTGTAGGCTTAGCAATCTCTAGGAATTGCTGACCCTAAGCATCAGACACTATCCTGGAGGTGATTCTGGATTTTTTGGCATGAGAAGGAGTAATGCCTAACAAGGCTACCACATCATCAAAATTTGGCCCTGAGCTCTGAGAGGAAGATTTCCTCTTCCTACTGTCAACAAAAGGTTGCACCCATGAAAAAGAGGAAGAGGAAGCAGTATGAGGGGCAAGAGGACCAAGTGACAGAGAGCTCATGATGCTCAAGGTTTGCACAGCTGTTGTCTCAAGTTGGGATGTGAGTGGGGCACTTGAGACAGTTGCTGCAGAGGAATCAATAGCACTTGGAAGTTCAGTGCTCTGGACTTCCTTATATTTATCCGTTGGAGCTTCAGGAGAATTTGTAGCGGTTGGCACTTCACTCTCTTCACTTTCACTCAGAACAATAATGTTCTCTTGTCTCAAAGACACTTTTTCCTGCTTTCTCTGAGGATATTTTTTCATAGACTCCTTCTTAACCTCTTTGAATTTCTTCTGGTATACTTGGGTGGATGAAGAAGGAGTAGAAGTTGCAGGTCCTTGTGTTGATGAGGCAGGAGGGGTTTGCACACGTGTGTCTGATATGGGAGTCAATGCTTCTCTCCTTGATGTTGAAACATCCTTAGAGGAGGATTCTCCTGAGTGCCTTCTAAGCTCTCGAAATTTCTTTTCAAGGGAGACCTTAGTCCTGACTAAGACTGGAGCTAGGATCTCGGTGAGATCATCTTTCTCTTTCTTGTTCCAATCCAAGTCCTCCAGGGGAGTGTGCTTAAGCACATTGTCATACTCATATGAGTATAGATCAGAGTTGTCATCCTAGAGTCCTTCAGGAACTTGGTACAAGCCGAGTTCTTGAATCAATAGCAGAGAGAACCTGCCATAATGCCTCCTTCTAGCCTCAAAATCATCGGCATAGTCAGCCCATTAGTCTTCTGTATCTGCCCTATGATGATAAATTATCTTGATGTTCTGCTCAATGAACTTCTTCAAGTCGAAGCAAGTTCTTGGCTTGAAGAAATGAACAGTGATGGGAACCAGGGCTCTTTCTATATTCTATGCATCTAGGGCTATTTTACAAGTGTAATTTCTCAAAGAGATGGGAAAGTGCAATCAGTAATCTTCTTGTCTCTGTAGGTTCTGTACAATTTGTCTAACTACCTGCATACTTCTATCAAAGCCATCTTATCACTACAGAACATGGGAAGCCTCAGAGGGGTGCTCTCATAGCTAGCAAGCCTGATATAGGAGAATTTTCTGAATTGGATAAAATAGGCACCGTAGTGCGATATCAGGTTCATAGCTTCATCAGAAAACCTTCTAGCAGTGTCACCTTCAAGAAGCCTGACCATGTACATGGTGAAAGCATCATTTACCCTTCAGAAATTGTGATTGCTGGTCTCTAGGGTGAACTGCGGCTAGTAGGCATATACAAGATCATCCTTGTGGGCATCAATGTAAGAAAAACCAAACCATTTCCTTGATGCTGCCAGAGTATACATCAGGTACGAAATCATGTAGAACTTCTTCGTTTGTTGTACATTCGACACCTGCTCTGCTAAGTTCATGCTGATGATTTCCTCCCAGTTGATATTTTGAGTTCCCTCACACACCATGCTGATGAGTGGGCACATCCAGAAATGGAATTCGTTAGTAGAGGGTAATCCCATTACCCGAGCCAGTAGGATTATAAAATCCGACAATTCTTCATTGAAATCAGCCCGGAAAAGAGTCTTGGATAGACGAGATGCTCCCTTCTTAGGTTTCTTTAGCCAGGACTTTGCCACCCACACCTTGTATTTTTTGCTATCTTGATTGAACAGGGCCTGTGTTTGATTCTGGGAAACAACTATGGCATTATCCATTTCTAGAATCCTCAGTGCAGTGCTAATGGCAGCAGCGTCCAGTTTGGCGTTGAGTTCCCCGTGTACGTTGGTCAATTCACTCGAATCAGGGTCTAAGTGAGCTCCACATGAAAGCACTGTATCAGCACATTGCACTGAGATTGGGAAACCTCTAGTGAAAGCCAAACCACTGTTGTGAATCATCTGTGCCATTGGTGTAGGGTTTGCATCTTCCATGCTTGCCCAAAAATCACCAAAGTGAAGATGACGAGCTTCACTGTCCCCAATATTGGGAACGGAAGACTCTAGTGGTGAGATTTGTTCCTGCCCCTGAAATTTGATCTTCATGTTGGCAGTAATTCGGAGGGAAGAGCTGCAAGCTAGACTCGGGAAGTAATTACAGAGGGAAAGGATATGCGTGCAGGAATTTAGATTGCAAGGGTTCGAGTAAAGGATAACATGGAAGTGGTGTGAAAAATGCATAGTGGGTTTGCTCATTATATAGCCATTTAGGAGAGAGAAAGGCAATGAATGCGCATTCAATACATACCTACCAATTTGAATAAGTAAGACATTTAGGTAGAGCAAGAAAAATTAGCATGAATGGCACTTGGTTCATTTGGGACATGTGGGACGCGAATGTGCAAAACACGCGGTTCGGTCGATTCAGGCAAAGCGGGGAAAAGACACATAAATGCCTTTTGGGACATGCGGGACAAAAGTGCATGAATTATGCGACTCAGCTGGATTAGACGAAAATGTGACAACGGGTTCGGGTGAACTTGGGACATTTGGGACGTGAAAGCATGAAGTACGCGGTTTGGGTGATTCGACTGAAAATGGAACAACTTGCCCAATTGAACTTGGGATATTTGGGACAAGAAGTTCTGACGGGCCCGAAAAAGACAAACTTCGAGGAAACTGGCCGATCGCGGAATAGAGGGCCCAATTGAACTTGGGACACGCGGGACAAAAATGTCCAACAGGCCCGAAAAATACACAAAATGACCCAAAAACGTAGATTTTCTCAATTTATCGACTTTTAACATTAAGTACAACAGAAAAGACACTTAAACTCAAAAATTTAAAATTTTCACTTTCTTAAGAGCAGGGGAATTTTGAGTGGACAACACTAGTACAAGCAAGTTTTCCATTAAATTTGACTCCACTAGGAAAATCCTTACAAAATACTGTGAAAATTGGAAAACATTTGTTCATTTTCATTTAAAGTCATCATTCAGCAAGTTATTTCAAGTGATCAAAACATATAAGGTACAAGACCTTAGTGGCGGCTATGTCTTCTGTAAGAAATCTGGTGAGAACCGGTGTAAAATATTTAAATATTGGTTGATTAACTTATCAATTTCACAAAACTAAAAGGAAGGAGACACCTCTTCAAATCAGACCTTGTCAGAAGATTGTCTTAGAGTTGGGAAAGACTAGTCCAAGGATAAAACAAGTGTGAAAATATTTGGGTCGTCAGAGGTTAGAAGAAAAATTTGTACCTATTGTTGAAACTGATCAACCTTTAGTGGAAGATTACTCTAACACTTCAGACAGTTCTGGATCAAATAGTCCCTATGCCAATTTATACACTCCATTTCAGGAGGGTCCTTCATTTACAAGTGATCAGGGTATTTTTCAATTCCATCCTTTTTTGATTAGAAATAATAGAGCCTTTTGTGAAATTGATTCATTAAAGGATCAATACTTTGAATATCACACTTCATTTCCTAAGAGAGCTCTAGTTCCCCACCACTTTAATCCTCCTATTGAAATGCCTCCTCTAAAAAATATGACACAACCTCCACCCAAACTTTCCCTTTTGTAGTAAGTACTTACAAACCTATAGATTTTCTTGGGATGGTTAGTTACCTAAATAAGGTCTCATATGAAGTTAGAAATGGACTATCCATATTTCAAGGTAATAATCCAATAAGTGGAGATCAACATCTTGGATTCTTCTTAAATACTATAGAAGATTTTTAAATATAATGTGAGGATGTGTATGTGAAATTATTTATGCATACTCTAGATGAAGATGAAAAGGAATGGTATAATTCACTACTTGATGATTTAATTGATTCTTGAATAGAAATGAAGAATACCTTCAAGTTACAATATGGTGATAGGACTTGCCCTAGGTTTCTTCTCACTGAATTTGAAAATATAAAGAAAAATTGAAATGAACTTGTTCAATATTTTAATACCATATTTGATAAAACCTTGATAAGACTGGCTATAAATCTAAGACCTCAGTGATGAATATTTTTTGATAAAATATTCACATGCCTTTGACAAAAAAGTAGCCTATTATCCTGAGAGATCAATTGTGTCATCTACGATTACCTATTGAGGCAGGATATGATAATGTCATTATGCGTACTTTCGATAAGATCATCTAGAATAATATCAAGGTGTTTAAGAACTAGGAATCCTGTAAAAAGGGATGAGTTTTCAAATTAATTAAACCTAGAAAAACCATCAGATGGAAGCTATAGGTAGTGGTTTGACTAGAGGAAGTAGTCAAGAATCAGTATGCAGGGCATTTAAGGAGATATTCTTAAAAACTAATCTTGTAGCTGAGATAAGAGCATCATCTTGAAAATCCATAGAAGAGATCAAAAGGAGGATGACCTCAAGGATCTAAATATCATTGTAGACAATCAGTCCCATAGGCTGACCGGATTAGAGAATGATGACTAGATGGAAATGAGAGCCTATGCGGTCAGGAAACAAGTAGACACATAGCCCTAGTTGAAAACTTTAAGAGTAGTTCTTGAATCCACCCATCTGACTAGGGTAGGATTTGGTTGATAGAAGAGTTGTGATCATTGAATGGTGTGATAACCTCATCATATATTTTCCACATTCTATGTGCAACCCCACATGATGGGTTGATGATGATCTCACTGAACTGAAGCTTATCTATTAGGGTTTGATGCATATTTTAGAGTTAGAATTTTCAAAAGTATTGGTTCACCAAAATGATTGGATACTTCTACTAAATTTATAGAAGTTAATCTAAGAACTAATTGAATGCAGTAACTGAAATAGAAATGTCAATATAGAATGGGTAACTAATTTATTTGATATTATAAATGAAATGAAATAATTGAAATAGGAGGTTAAAGGTAGTAACCTGAAAAGAAATTACCTCCCAGTGATCTGGAATTGGGTAGGATGATGAATAGGCAGAACAGAGTGTTGCAACACACCTCAGAAAATTACTGAAGTGGTTGATTTTACCATAATGGGGTACATGGGGAGATTAGAGGGCCTATGAGTGGCCTAGTCTATAGTATGGGTGCTTTGGTCTAAAGAAAAACTGGGAACCTGAGTCTTAGTTTTTTGCTAGGTCTTCGAAATAACTAGCATTTTGTCATGTGGATATCGCACTATCTTTATTGATGAGGTTGTAAACCTGCAATGAAGATTGACATGTGAAAGCCAATACAAAGCATCAAACCATTAAAAATAGAAAGATGCATATGAATGGGTTAGACTATCCTTAGTAGCCATAATGGTGGTGTTACAACTAAGCATTGCACTACATCTCAAACCTAATGTAGTTCTATGTGATTGTGTGTGCAATGATGTACCTAGGGTTCCCTAATTCTAATGACATAGAGATAACAGGAAATAGCTAGATAGTGTTGGTGCTCAGATTTGTCTTGCCCCATTTGTAATTATTTTCCTCTGACCTGCGTGTTGTGAAAAGTTTTATCTCTCGATGTGGATGTTCTGAAGCTTTTACCTCCATTTGAATGCCTCAAATTGTTTGCAAAATCCATTGTCATGTACCTCTTTGAAAGAAGTATCCGATTTTTCCCTATTTTTGCCTTAACTTCTTTAGAATCCGTGGGATTTTATGTTTTTCCTATTTTTCCTCTACCATGGAAGCTCAAGAATGGTTACTTTATATTTGTATGCCTTTGAAAATCCAAATCCATGGTAAAAAAAGATGCTCAGAACCATGATTCACTTGTTTTTGTTCCAAACAAATTTCATCCTTAGCAAGAAAATGGGTTATGGGCATGAATGGTGATTTTCTGTATTTGACGGTCTGACGGGTGTCTTTTTCCTATCAAAGTTATTCCTTAGCATTCGGTGCTCACATGATTTATTTTTGTTGGTCAAAGGATGACGGGAAAATGGTTTAACTTATCACTTTTTTCTTTTTTAGCAAAAAGGAAAATTTGGTCTCGTAGCCCTGCTCAAATCTGATTGGTTCTTTTGGTGCTTACGTGGCTTCTTTTAATTGGATGGGGCACGACAGGTTTTTTTTTTCAAGTTTTTCTTTTGGATACTTTGGCAAAAATTTTGAACCCACCCCGCAGCCCCACCAGGCTTTGATTAAATCAAATTTTAATTGGCAGGGAAAAAAGTCTTACTTTGAGCCCGCAAGAGGACACGTGGAAAAGCTAATGGTGGAGATGCGGGCCTTCAGAGGTAAGTTGGATGTTTTTCCCTTTTGGAAAAATGGATTAAAATTCTTAAATGGAAGCACGCCTCTACCAAATCATTTTGAAACCTTAAGTTTTTTTGAAGTTGTGCCATAATGACACGTGGTGAGCCTGCGTTCATCTAAGGTCTCAACTTTTGGGGAACATCTCAAGATGCGCCATTGTGACACGTAGCAGTTTGAAAATTTAAAGGGGTGGGGAAGCGTACCATCAGAGGCATCTTGGATTTTTCACTCCTATCATCAAAAGGATTAAAATCTCAAAATGGCTCACAAGCTCGACAAGGAGGAGGTCAAATTTGGCGTTGAAAATGTCAAAAGGCGGGGAGGCGGGCCATCAGGGGCAACTTGGATTTTTTTCCCCTTGATATTCAAATGACTAAAATCATAAAAATGACCCACGGGCCTGATAGAGAAAAGTAAAAACTTGCTTCAGCCAACGATGGAAGTGCGGACCTTCAGGGGAAAATTGGAAAATTTTCCTTTTGTGGAAAAAGGAGTTAAAAGTGAAAAAGGAAGCGTGGTTCCGATGGGACCCATGATGGGACATGTGTTAGGCCCATTTTTCAAGGGAAGAGCTCCGGGGAAAACTTGGAAAATTTTCCCTTTTCCAAAAAAGAGGTGAAGTAGCAGAATTTGGCTCCGGTTCCTTTGGGACCCACCTTAGGACACGTGTCAAGCTCATTTCTCATGGGCGGAGCTATGAAGAAAAATGTGAAAATTTTACATTTTCCCAAAAAAGTATAAAAGGAAAACAGGAACCCATGGGCTCGTTTTAAAATGGATCTCCCACATGTAAAGTCCAAATTCAAAATTTAAATAAATGGTAGTTGTGCATAAGTATCTGATTTTTCTGCCATTTTCGCCCCAAAGATCCTAGAAGTGCGAGTCTTCATGATTTCTTGATATTTCTTGCACACCAAATAGGGAAGGGGATTTAATTTGATATCTGAGTTTGGTAAGGAAGATCTGGGGATGTCTTTTGCCATTAAGATGAGATCTAACCTCTGGGCTTGATCCGGTCTTCCGTTTTTCCTTCCCGAGCACACAAAGAACTAGATTTGACAGATTAGGGGTGGAAGTGGTTGACGAGTAGAGGGAAAAGTGATCTATTAGAAGGATTTGAATGTGGGAGATATTCGAAGAGATCCACCCCTTGAGCACCTGAAAATTTTTTATAGATCTAATTCTGGGAATCACGATCTAAATCATGGTGAGCACTGGTGCATTCAATGTTTGGATTTTTGGGGGGAAAGGGCCCTTTTGTAAAATGTTATAAATAGGCATGATTCTTCCGTGAAAAGGGTTGGAGGTTGGAATGTTGGAGTGTTCAAAGTCAAAACTGGTTTTCTAAAAAAGCTTGATAGAGCCCGTCTTTTTGAGGGACTGTTTGAGAAACTTGTATGTCTCTCTTTTGTTAGACTTGATCGTGTCAAGGTGGTTGTGAGTGTACAACCATTGACAAGCTCTGAGACTGTTCTAGAAACTTTCCCCTGTTAATAAGTTTAATCAAATTTGAGTTATTCTGTGTTGACTCTGAGAAATTAGTGTCTGCTTTGTTTCATAATGTCTGTAAATAGTTTTATTCATTCCTATTGTAATCTTACACTGAATTTTTTGTGAAATCACACAGGATCTCGTCCCTATGACAATATAATGGTATTTGTAATTTCATTTCAAGAAGAGCCTTCATCTTGGATGAGATAAACAAATTTAAAGTCAATTCACTGTCATTTGTTGATAAATATTATTTGTAAGTCTTCGGGTGTACCTTAGCCATGGTTAATTGGAAACTATAGATTTTAATTAAGTCTTCTAATTCGAGCCTTTGTATCAGAGTCCTAAAGATTATGTGAAAACGTGCTAATTTGGGCCTCTATTGAACCACACCTTCTAGTTGAAGGAATTTCTTGACTGTTATGAAGCTTTCTACTGTGAAGTTGCTCATTATTGTAAAGTCCGTCCAAATATCTGGTATAATCAACTCTATCTTGCTTCACCTCCCACCAAGAATTCACTTAAAAAAAACCTATCATACCCATACTACCCCTACTTGTCATGTGTGTATACAAATGCATAATTTTTACTACCAAAACATGTAGAAATAATTAGGTTTTCATTGTCTTTAGTGGCTTGAACCTTGCTTAGAAAATATCTCCATTATCTAGAGTGACAACTCATGAGAGTTAGGTTTTGTTGCATTGATCATATTTTCTTCAAGGTCTTCTTAATAATTTCACAAAGAAGGATATATCCATCTCCTCCAGAAAAAACAGGCTATAAAAAGGGTCCTCTCACCCTGGTTGAAAGGCACAACCATAGAGTAGTGAGGATAGGTCAAATCCTCTTGAGGGTGCCACCCATTTCTCCACATCTGAGTGACAAAGAGCATGTTGCATTTCATCCCCAGCTACAAAACAACATAGTACATGCTCTGCTTGTCTCTAAGCTTCCTGAAAAACCTGTGATGCTACTTAGCTTATGACGGAGAATCAATTTGGGTACCAAGGGTGCCACTGAGACAATTTTTTTGAGTTACTAGCGTTGATATAGTGATTGAAGTTTATATTCAAATCCTGGACTTCTTATATGTGAGTGCTAATACAGTTCATCATCTTGTGAGGCCTATAATAAGTTTCAAAGTTACAATGTGTAATTCTTTCAGTTTCCACACCTAGTGCACTAGCTTTCATTGATAAATCTGGGTAAAGAAAAGACAGATCATTCCATTTCCAGGTTCTAGTATTGAAAGACATTTGACAGATCATATTTTAGTGCATTTTCACAACTAAGGTGGAAATCCTTAGTGGTGACTCCCTGTTGATCTGATCCTTGATGAGTACTAGTGTCTTAACCTCTTTCAATTGATACTTGTTACTAATCTTTGCAAAGCTAAAAGGAAGAATATATTTCTTTGCTAAGGATCCTAGTAGGACATTATTTCCAGAGCTAGGAAAAGCAAAGTTAGAAGGAAGAAAAACCTGGAGAGTTGTTGGCGATCAGCAGACAAGAAAAGGGATCTCTATTTATGAAATTGATTAGCCTATCATTGAAGACTACCATTTAAGTGCTTCTGAATCAGGTAGCCTCTTTGTGGAATTGAATTTTCCAACTGGAGAGGGGCCTTCATTTGGTTTTGAAAAGTTTTCTTCTCATTCCACCCCTGTCTTTTCAGAAGTTGATAGGGATTTCCAAGAAACGAGACCTTTAGGGGATATCCATTTTGAAATTTATACTCCTGTATTTCAACGACCCTCTGCCCCTTATCAATTTGTATCCCCTCCAAGGTCACCTCCTCAAAAACACATGGCCCTGCCCCCACCCAAACCCCCATTTTTTGTAAACACATTTGGTCCTATAAATTTTATAGGGATGGTTGGTTACCCAAATGCAGTTCCCCAGGATGTGAGAAATAGATTACCAAAATTCCAAGGAAATAATGTTATAAGTGGTGATCAACATCTAAATATTTTTGTCAATATGATGGAAGACTTTGAGATTAAACATGAAGATGTATATATCAAATTGTTTATCCATACTTTGGAAGAGGATGCAAGGGACTAGTATAAAGCTTTTCTAGATAATTCCATTGATTATTGGACAAAGATGAACAATGCATTTAGATTGCAGTATGGTGATAGAACTGACCCTAGGTTTCTTCTGTCAAAATTTGAAAACATCAAGAAGAATCCTAATGATTCAGTACATGATTTCAACACAAGTTTTAATAAGACCTTGAGGAGATTTCCTGTTAGGATAAGGCCATGTGATGAATCATGTTTGATCAAATATTCAAATGCATTTGTTAAAAATGCTTCTTACTACTTGAGAGACAAAAACCCTACTAATTTGAGGTAGGAATTCACCATGGCCATGAAAATTGAGAATAACATCAAGGTAATTGGAAAGCCTCCAAAAAGGGAGGGTGTAAAAATAATTAACTTGGAAAATCTTCAAACAAGTAAGGCTGCTGATTTGGAAAAAGTTGTGAAAAAATTGGTAGGGGATGTCAAAGAAATATCATACAAATTAGCACGGGAAAAAAAAGGAATTGGGCAGAGTTCACAAGGTCAGTAAAATCAACAAGGCCAATACAGGTTTAAAAATCACCATAGAAATTATCAGAGACCTGATGACATAGGCAAGGGACCTGTTGGATTTAGAAATAAATAGTCCCAGGCCAGGGAAAACAGAATGGTACCTGATCCTTTGGCTGCAAGAGTTACTATTGTGGACGAGATAGATGCCATTGATTGGTGTGACAGATGTTTCATGCCCCATGCTCCATGTGAGGAAGATCAACAAGAAGAAGAAGATGAAGATGATGATAATGATGATGATGTTTGCATTATGGATTGATCCACGAGATCACAATAAGGGGGAACTTCAACTGAGGTAATAAGTGCTAGATTTTCTTCTAATTTTTGGGATTGCATTCACCGAGTACCTATTCTTCCTCCCTCTCATACTTTAGAATTAGATACTGTACAAGCTTTTGAATTGACCAATAATGACTTTGAATATTTAAGATCTTTGATGATAAAGAATTATGATGGAGGAATCTCATCTGAGGAGGACAGGAAGTTGTTGATGAACGTTGTTGTAGCCCAAGAGGAGTATAACATAAGAAGTAGGGTTGTCAAAGGGACAGGGCCTCGGGCCAAGCCAAAAAATCCATTGCTTTCAAACATTCCTAAAGAGGATCCTAAGAAAGATGCATTTGCCAAGGGCCTTGCTGTCCCAAATGAAACTCATACCCCTCCTCATGCCCAAGCTGTCAAAAATCATGTGCCATCTAATGAGTGCGCCAACCTTCCTTCCAATGTTGCCTTGCCAAAGTCTGTCCCTTATGATATTGCCCAGATCTTGAGTTAGATCAAGATCTCAGTTCCAATTGTTGAGTTGCTTAGGATTCCTGAGCACAAGAAAAGGGCATTGGAGTTCTTTACATTGAAGGAGGAGAAGATTTCCCTAGGTAGAAATGTAAATATTGTGGAGACTCCTCCAATCACTAAAGAACTAGAAGAACCACCAACATCAAAAGATATATATGAACAACTTGACGTTTATTTGGGGACATCTTTGGTAGATTCCCAGCTAAATATGGATCCATTCTTCACCACTCTGATCATTAAGGATAAACTTCTACACAACTGTATGTTTGATTCGGGGTCATCATGCAATGTTATGCCTTTGGAAGTCATGAATGAGCTAGATATCAAGGTGATAACATCATATGGGAAATGTACTACTATGGACTCTAGAGAGGTGCCAGTGGTGGGATGTGTGAAGGGGCTAGTGGTACAACTTGCAGCTTAATGTAGTTATTGTTGACTTCCCAGCCAAGTGGGCCATGCTGTTGTATAGAAAATGGGCTAAAAGTGTTGGTGGGAGTGTTCAAATGGATATTTCCTATGCCACCATCCCAATTGAGGACATCCTTGTCAAGTTGTATGGGGAAAAGAATATGTTGCACCTTATTAAAGATCCCAACAATGCATCTTATGAAGTATTGTACACAAGTGTTGATGATGATAAACTTTGTAGGATCTGCTGATGAAAAAGAGCACAAGATTGAAGAATGCAAGTGTCTTGAAAAGGCAGGATCTCCATGGAATTTATTGTTTGACGGAGCTTGCTCCAAGTTTGGAAATGGTGTTGGTGTTGTTATGATCTCTACAGGCCAGGAAGAGTTTGTCTTTTATTTCAAACTCAACTTTGAGTACACTAATAATATTGCTGAGTATGAGGCACTGTTGTTAGGTATGAGGATTTCTTGGAATTATGGTGTTAAAGACATCATTTTCATGGGAGATTCAAAATTAATTGTAAAGAAAGTCAGAAAAACTTTATGCCACAAAAATCAACGAATGAAACAATAAAAGCATGCAGTTTGGGATTTCATTGAGATGTTTGTTTCATTTAACATTATACATCATGATAGGAACTTCAATGATTTGGCAGATAAACTTGTAGTATTAGGATCTCAGTTTGATAATTTTGCAGTGTCCCCATATTGTGAATATGATGTTGAGATGTTAAAAAGGCCATCTGTACCTGAAAATATTAAGAATTGACAAGTTTTTGATGATAATTCTTAGGTCAGAAGATTTCTATAGAATAAACGAGATTTTTCTGATCAAAATATTGATTGGGAGCCAATGGTGTGCGTAGTACAAGGTAAAGAAACCTTGTTTGGAAAAGGCATTATCCAAATAAAGGCTAATACCATTCCTAGAGGGTTGGTTTCTCTTGATTCCAATTTTGATAATGTTGATCGCATTATTAACAGATGTATGACAGCCTCAAGGGATATTGAGTAGCATGACCTTAGCACAAAGGAGAAACCAAAGAAGATCTGGTTGTGAAGTAATCTCGGCAAGGAGGAGAAGCAATCCTACATCCAATTGCTGAAAAGGTATCAAGATTGCATGGCTTGGACTTATTCTGAGTTGAAGGCATACAAAGAGGATCTATTTCAACATGAGATTCCCTTGGAATCCAATGCAAAACCATTTAGGTAAAAACAGAGGCCAATCAATCCACTTCTATCTCTTAAGATGCAAGAGGAACTGAAGAAACTGAGGGATAGAGGGATTTTTCAGCCCACAAGGTATTCTTCTTGGGTTGCAAACCTAGTACCACTCAGAACGAAGAATGGTGACATCAGGTTGTGTGTAGATTTCAAAAATTTGAATAGAGCATCAATGAAGGATAATTATCCTTTACCAAACATGGAAAACATGCTGCAATGAGTGACTACTTTTGAGCTACTTTCTACCCTGGATGGTTTCTCGATTTATAACCAAGTTGTGGTGAAGGAATCAAAAATAATTAAAACAAACTTTACCACCCCTTGGGGAGCATATGTATATGTCAGGATGCCCTTTGGTATGATGAATTCTGGAGCAACCTTTCAAAGAGAAATGGATGTTGCTTTTGCCGGTTACATCAATGATTTTATTTTTGTTTACTAGGATGATGCGACTGTGTTTTCCAGAAAGCGAGGTGATCACTTCTTGCACTTGGAAAAAATGCTAATAAGATGCAGAGAATATGGTATTTCACTCAATCCAAAGAAGTGCCATTTTGGAGTGCAAAAGGAAAAAATGCTTGGTCACATTGTGTCACAAGAGGGGCTGATGATTGATCCAGAAAGGGTAGAGGCCATCAGCAAGGTTCCATCCCAAGAACCAAGAAAGGAATTCATTCCTTCTTTGGGTAGATAAACTTCATCAGAAGATTTATATCAAACTTTGCTGAGTTGACCATTCCAATCACTTCCATGTTAAAGAAGGACCGGGTCATCAAGTGGGAGGAGGATGCCATTCAAGATTTCAATGGGATTAAAGAGGCACTAAATCATGTACCTGTTCTAGCAGCTCCAGATTATAAGAAGCCCTTTCAACTTTTCTCTTTTACTTCAGAGAACAGTATTGCATCTGTCCTGTTGCAAAAAGATGATGAAGGGGTTGAGAGGCCAATTTCCTTTTTCAGTAAGGCATTGCAGGGGGCTAAGTTTAGATACACTATTATGGAGAAACAAGCATTTTCCTTGGTAAATGCAAAAAAGGTTTTCAGGCCTTACATTTTGATTTCTAAGATTGTTTCTTATGTTCCCCACACCATGGTGAAAGACATATTATCAGATATGGAAGTCACAAGTAAAAGGTGGAGATGGGTGAACAAGTTGCAAGAATATGACATGGATATCCAAACCACGAAGTTGGTGAGAGGTTTGGGCTTGGCTAAGCTTATGGCTGAGAGCAACTTGCAAACTGTTGAGGTGAATGAGGTAGAAGAAGGAAATGTAGATGTCTTTAAGAAACTAACAAGTTTTAAGTGGTACAAGGATGTGATTTTTTATCTCAGACATTTACACTACCCTAAGTATTTTAGTAAGAACCAGAAAAGGGCCCTTAAGTTGGCTTCCCATAAATATGTCATTACTGATTATGGGTTAGCTTGGAAGAACCCTAAGGGATTCCTCTTAAGGTGCATTACTAAAGGTGAAGCCCTCAAGATAATTTCTGATCTCCATGGAGGAGTTTGTGGGGGGAATTTTGATAGAAGGGTCACAACACACAAGATCCTGAGGGCTGGTTATTGGTGGCCAACTCTCTTCAAGGATGCAACTCTTTTGGTTAGAAGATGTGAGAGTTGCCAGCACTTCTCTAGAATACTGAAAGCTTCAGGCTCCCTTCCTTTGCAACCTGTATCAATTGAAGCTCCATTCAAGCAATGGGAAATGGATTTCGTTGGTGAGATTTTAGACCCTTCAAGTGCTAGCTAGAAATGGATTCTTGTAGCCACTAATTACTTCACCAAGTGGTTGGAGGAAATCCCCACTAAAAGAGCAACACACCAAATTGTCATGGACTTCATGATGAACCATATCATCTGCAGGTTTAGGGTGCTAGTCAAGATTGTTGATGACAATGTCATGAGCTTCAGAGCTAAATCCTTGGTGGCAATGCGCAAAAAATATGGGATCAATTTGACATATGATTCTAATTACAATCCCCAAGGAAATGGAAAATTTGAATTTAGTAATAAAAATTTGCTAAAGATTATCAGAAGAACCTTGGAGTTGAACAAGAGAGAATGGGGTGAGCAGTTGAAGTTTATTATCTGGGCAGACCGAATTACTGTTAAAATAGCCACTGGAAAGAGTCCATTTGAGTTAGTGTATGGAACTCAGGCCCTACTACCCTTGCATATGAAATTATCCTCATGTCAGTTCATGCAACAACTAGAAGATCAATAAGTAAGTCCATATGATGCCCGCATTAACCAGATTGTTGTACTTGGTGAAGAAAGGAGGGCATCGCACCAAAGGCATGTAAAGTTCAGAGAGAAGTTGAAGAAGTTGTTAGACAAGAAGGTCACCCAAGAGGTTTCAATGTTGGAGATCTTGTGATATTATGGGATAACATGCATGAGGATAAGGGAAAGCATGGTAAATTTGATGCACTGTGGATGAGACCTTACTCCATAGATATTCATATTGGTGAGCATACCTTCTTATTGAAGGATTTGGATGGAGAATTACTTGAATTTCCTGTTAATGGAAGGCATTTGAAGCACTTCTTGGATTAATTCCCCAAAACCTATTGGTGCTCAAAATAGTCTCGCCCTAATTTTCCTTTAAAAATCTATCGATTTATGGCATCTGTCACTTTATTTTTCCCTGTGTTGTGCCTGGTTAATCTTTGTTGCCATTTCTAATCTGTTCCTGGGTCATAGATCACTTATGGGTCCGTGGTTTTCTCCTTATTTCTTTGTTCGTCTATAAAAGGTCTGTAATTTGGGTCTCATGTTCTCTGTTCATCCAAAAACTTGGGGTCTCCCATATTTTCAGTCTCCACAGTCGGGATTTGTTTTCCTTGTCATTTTTGCCGTAAATACTTGAAGAAAAATGAATGGATCTGTCTCTGAGAAATATATTTGAGCCTTGTAAACATTTCTAAATTCTCTGTCCTTGGAGAAATTTTCATTTTCGGGCTTGAATGGTCATTTTTCTATATTTTACGGTTTGACGGGCATTTCTCCTGGTCAAATTTACATCCTTGCATCGAAAGGAGACGTGGCTTCATTTGGTTGGTCAAGGGACAGTGGGCAAATGCTTTAACTTATCACTTTTTACTTTTCTGGCAAAAAGGCAAATTTGGTCCCGTGGCCTCGCTCAAATTTGATTGGTTCTTTTGGTGCTTTTGTGGCTTCTTCTAATTAGATGGGGCGTAGTGGGTCTGTTTTTGAACTTGTTCTATTTGGCTACCTTGGCAAAATGTTTGAACCCGCCCCGTGGCCCCGTCAGGCTCTGATTGAAGCAAATTTAAGAGGTAGGGAAAAGGTCTCACTTTGACCCCGCAGGAGGACACGTGGCAAAGCTAATGGCGGACATGCGGGCTTTCGGAGGTAAGTTGGATATTTTTCCCATTTGGAAAAATAGAGTAAAATTCTAAAGTAGAAGTGTGCCCCCGAAAAATCATTTTTAAAACCATTTAGGTTTTTGAAGGAGCGCCAAAATGACACGTGGCGAGCCCGCGCTCGTTCAAGGTCTCATCTTTTGGGGATTATCTCAAGATGTGCCTTTGTGACACTTGGCAGTTTGTAAATTCAAAGAGACGGGGAAGCGGACCATCAGAGGCAAGTTGTATTTTTTGCCTCTTGACATCAAAAGGATTAAAATCTCAAACTGGCCCGCAAGCCTGTTATAAGGGAAGATTCAAAGATTTCTCCAGTCAATGGTGGAGGTGCGGACTATTGGGGGAAATTTGGAAAATTTTCCTTTTGGGAGAAAAAGGTTAAAAATGAAAAAGAAAGCGCAGTTCTACTGGGACCCACATTGGGACACGTGTCAGGCCCATTTTTCAAGGGCGGAGCTGTGGGGAAAACTTGGAAAAGTTTCCCTTTTCCAAAAAGAAAGTAAAATGGTAGAATTTGGCTGCGGTTCCGCTGGGACCCACCTTATGACATGTGCCGAGCTCATTTCCTAAGAGCAAAAGTGCAGAGAAAAATAGAATTTTTTTCCATTTTTCCAAAAGGTTGTAAAAAGTCAAAGGAAGCCCCCGATTCTATTTTTAAAAAATTTGAATCTTTGATGTCAACGGTCCAAATTCAAAGATGAAATCAATAACAGTTGTGCAACTGTATTTGATTTTTCTACCATTTTCACTCCAAAGCTCCTGAAAGTGTGAGTATTCATGATTTCTTAGTATTTCGTACATGCCAAGCAAGGAGGGGAGTAAATTTTGATATCTAAGTTTGGTGGGGGAAATCTGGATACGTCTTTCACCTTTAAAAAAGTATGACTATCGGGCTCGATCTGATTTTCCATTTTTCTTCTCACGAGCATGCAAGAAACTAGATTTGATAGATTACGGGCAGGAGTGGTTGGCGAATAGAGGGAAAAGTCACCTACCAGAAGAAGGAGTTGAATTTGGGAGAGGCTCGAGGAGATTTACCCTCTGAGCACCTGAAGACTTTTTGCAGATATGATTCTGGGAATCACGATCAAAATCAAAGTGAGCATTGGTGGCACTCAATGTCTAGATTTTTGGGGGAAAAAAGGCTCTGTTGTAAATGTTATAAATGGAACGAATTTTTCATGCAAAATGTTGGAGGTTGGAGTGTTAGAGGTCGAAGAAAATTCCCAAGAGGAAAATTTGACAAAGCCTGTCTTTTGAGAAGCCGTCTGACAAGCCTGTATATCTCTTTTGTATTAATTTTGATCGTGTCAAGGTGGTTGCAAGTGTACAGCCATTGAAAATCTCTGAGATTGTTCTAAGAAAATTTCCCCTACTGATAAATTTAATCAAAATCGAGTTATCATATGTGGATTTTATTCAAAATGTGTTTGTTTTACTTCTGAATGTATGCAGATAGTTTTTCTTATTCCTGTTGCAATCTTGTATTAAAATCTATTCCAATCACATAGGTCTCAATCCTTGTGACAATCTAGTGGCATCTGAAATTTAATTTCTCATAAGAGCATTCATCTGAGAGTGAAATAAATTATTTAAAATCACTTTTCTTTCATCTATTTGACATAGATTGTCTGTAAGCCTCTGGGTGTACCTTAGGTGTGGTTTGGCTCAGATCTTGATGCTTTGTTGGGTCTTTCCAACTTGAGCCTTCGTGTTAGTGTATCATAGATTGTATGAAAAATTAATAATATGGGACTCCACTAAAGCACATATTCTGGTTAAAGGAACACCCTAACTACTTTGAAAACATTCTGCTATTTGAGCCTTCCCTTTTTGTAAAAGCTCTCAAAGATTTGGTATAATCAACTTTATCCTACTTCACCACCTACCTAAATTCATTCAAAACTATTAATCATACCCATACTACCCCTGTTCTCCCTGTGTGTCCACAAATGCATATTTTCCATTACCAAAGCATGCAGAAACAATTAGGATTCCAAATCTCTTTAGTAGCCTGAACCTTTCCTAGAGAATATCTCCACTATCTAGAGTGACAACTCGTGAGAGTTATATTTTGTTGCATTGATCATATTCTCTCCAAGGTCTCCTTAATAACTTCATTAGGAAGGATATCACCATCTCCTCCATAAACAATAGGTTACAATATGGTTCTCTTACCTTGGTTGAAAGGCACATCCTAAAATAATGTGGATAGATAAAATCCTCTTGAGGGTGCTATCCATTTCTCCACACATGGGTGACTAAGGGCTAGTTAGATCCCATCCCGGGCTACAAAATGACTCATCATGATCTATCTATCTCTAATATTCTTGATAAACTTGTGACACTGCTTAGACTTTTGAAGGAGAATCAATTTGGGTACCAACAGAACCAAGGTGAACATCATCTGTACAGTGTATAGCTTGTTGGTTTGTTTTTTGTCTTTCGTGTCCTCATTCGTTCTGGCCCCTGGTGGCATTTTTTTGCTGGTTTCTCTTTTCATTTTTGGGGGATGGTCCTAGTTTTGTGCTTTGCAATCTGAATCCTTTTCCCAATGGATATTTTAGCACTTGGTCTACCTTTTTTCTTGTGGCACTCGCAGGGAGTGCCCATCCTCGAGTCGGAGCCGATGTTGGTGCTCATATTTGTGTCACCCCATTTGCCATTATTTTCCTCTTATCTGTGTGTTGTGAAATATTTTATCTCTCGATGTGGATGTTCTGAAGATTTTACCTCCATTTTAATGCATCGAATTATTTGAAGAATCCATTGTCATGTCCCTCTTTGAAATAAGTCTCCAAGTTTGCCCTGTTTTTGCCCTAATTTCTTCAGAATCTATGGGCTCTGTCATTTTTTCTATTTTTACTCAACCATGGAAGCTCTAGAATGGTTAATTTATATTTGTATGCCTTTGAAAATCCAAATCCATGGTCAAAAAGATGCTCGGAACCATGATTCACTTGTTTTTGTTTCAAAAAAAAATCATCCTTACTGAAAAAACAGGTTCTGGGTGTGAATGGTGATTTTCTGTATTTAACGGTTTGACGGGTGTCTTTTTCCTGTCACATTTATTCCTCAGCATTTGGTAGTCACGTTGTTTGTTTTGGTTGGTCAGGGGACAATGGGAAAATGCTTTAACTTATCGTTTTTTGCTTTTTTGGCAAAAAGGAAAATTTGGTCCCGTAGCCCCGATCAAATATGATTGATTCTTTTGGTGCTTACGTGGCTTCTTCTAATTGGATGGAGTGTGGTGGGTTTGTTTTTTTCAACTTTTTCTTTTGGCTACTTCGGAAAAAAATTTGAACCTACCCCGCGGCCCCTTCAAGCTTTGATTAAAGAAAATTTTAAGTGGCAGGGAAAAAGTCTTACTTTGACCTCGCAGGAGGACACGTGGCAAAGCTAATGGCAGAGATGCAGGCCTTCAGAGGTAAGTTGGATATTTTTACCTTTTGGAAAAATGGAGTAAAATTCTAAAATGGAAGTGTGCCCCCACTAAATAATTTTGAAACCTTAAGGTTTTTTGAAGTTGTGCCATAATGACATGTGGCGAGCCCACGCTCATCCAAGGTCTCAACTTTTGGGGAACATCTCAAGATGCGCCATTGTGATACGTAGCAGTTTAAAAGGTCAAAGGGGTAGGGAAGAGGACCATTGGAGTCAACTTGGATTTTTTGCCTCTTGTCATCAAAAGGATTAAAATCTCAAAATGGCCTGCGCGCCCAACAAGAAGGAGGTCAAAGCTAGCGTTGAAAATGTCAAAAGGCGGGGAGGTGGGCCATCAAGGGAAACTTGCATTTTTTTCCCCTTGATATTGAAACGACTAAAATCATCAAAATGACCCGCAGGCCTGATAGAGAAAAGTCAAAACTTTCTCCAGTCAATGGCGGAGGTGCGGACCTTCGGGGGAAAATTGGAAAAATTTCCTTTTGTGGAAAAAGGAGTTAAAAGTGAAAAAGGAAGTGTGGTTTGATGGGACCCATGTTGGGACACGTGTTAGGCCCATTTCTCAAGGGCAGAACTGTGGGGAAAACTTGGAAATTTTTCCTTTTCCAAAAAAGAGGTGAAATATCAGAATTTGGCCGCGGTTCCTTTAGGACCCACCTTAGGACACGTGTCAAGCTAATTTCTCAAGGGCGGAGCTACAGAGAAAAATGTGAAATTTTTTCATTTTTCTAAAAAAGTGAAAAAGGAGAAAAGGAACCCATAGGCCCATTTTAAAATGGATCTCCCATGTGTATGGTCCAAATTCCAAATAGAAATCAACAGCAACTGTGCATCTGTATCTGATTTTTCTACCATTTTCACTCCAGAGCTCCACGAAGTGCGAGTCTTCATGATTTCTCGATATTTCTTGCATGCCAAATAGGGAAGCAGATTTAATTTGATATCTTAGTTTGGTGAGGAAGATCTGGGGACGTCTTTTGCCATTAAGATGAGATCTAACCTCTGGGCTCGATCTGGTCTTACATTTTTCTTTCCCGAGAATGCAAAGAACCTGATTTGACATATTAGGGGCAGAAGTGGTTGGCGAGTAGAGGGAAAAGTGATCTATCCAAAGAGGGATTTGAATGCAGGAGATATTCGAAGAGATCCACCCCTTGAGCACCTGACAACTTTTTACAGATCTAATTCTAGGAATCGCGATCAGAATCATGGCGAGCACTGGTGCATTCAATGTTTGGATTTTTGGGGGGAAAAGGCCCTCTTATAAAATGTTATAAATAGGCATGATTTTTCCATGAAAAGGGTTGGAGGTTGGAATGTCAGAGTGTTAGAAGTCAGAACTGATTTTCTAAAAAAGCTTTCAATAGAGCCCATCTTTTTGAGGGACTATTTGAGAAACCTGTATGTCTCTTTTGTATTAAACTTGATCATGTCAAGGTGGTTGCGAGTGTACAGCCATTGACAATCTCTGAGACTGTTCTAGAAACTTTCCCTTACTAATAAGTTTAATCAAATTTGAGTTATTCTGTGTTGAATCTGAGCAATTAGTGTTTGCTTTGTTTCAGAATGTCTGCAAATAGTTTTATTCGTTCCAATTGTAATCTTATTCTAATTTTTTTGTGAAATCACGTAGGATCTCATCCCTATGAAAGTTTAATGGTATTTGCAATCTCATTTCAAGAAGAGCCTTCATCTTGGATGAGATAAACAAATTTAAAGTCAATTCACTGTCATTTATTGATAAAGTTTGTCAGTAAGTCTTCAGGTGTACCTTAGGCATGGTTAATCAGAAACTATAGTGTTTAATTAATTCTTCTAATTCGAGCCTTCGTATAGGAGTCTTAAATATTATGCGAAAATGTGTTGATTTGGGCCTCCATTGAAGCACACTTTCTGGTTGAAGGAACGTCTTGACTGTTATGAAGCTTTCTGTTTTGAAGTTTCTCATTATTGTAAAGTCCCTCCAAATATCTGGTATAATCAACTTTATCCTGCTTCACCTCCCACCAAAAATTCACTTAAAAACAACCAATCATACCCATACTACCCCTGTTTGTCATATGTGTATACAAATGCATAATTTTCACTACCAAAACATGCAGAAACAATCAGGTTTTCATTGTCTTTAGTGGCCTGAACCTTGCTTAGAAAATATCTCCACTATCAAGAGTGACAACTCGTGAGAGTTAGGTTTTGTTGCATTGATCATATTTTCTTCAAGGTCTTCTTAATAATTTCACAAATAAGCTCCATCTCCTCCAAAAACAATAGGCTACAAAAAGGGTCCTCTCACCCTGGTTGAAAGGCACAACCATAAAGTAGTGAGGATAGGTCAAATCCTCTTGAGGGTGCCACCCATTTCTCCACATCTGAGTGACAAAGAGCAAGCTGCATTTCATCCCCAGCTACAAAATGACATACTACATGCTCTGATTGTCTCTAAGCTTCCTGAAAAACCTGTGATGTTGCTCAACTTCTAAGGGAGAATCAATTTGGGTACCAACAGATAGAATGCAAATTGGTGGATGGAATAGAATAGACTTCCCTTTCCTATGTTGTGTGTGATGAAAATAGTGCCCAAATGTAGTCCCTTTCGTCATGTACATAGCTAGCCCTTAGTAAAAAAATATTTCACTCATAAGATAATAAGTATGTTATGCTTATATAGGGATATCTTGCTCAAATTTTGACACTACTGACCTGACATGCCGACTAGTACCTAGGGGAATGATGGGAAAATTACAAAGACTGACCTTGAATCTCAAAATGAGAAACAAGTGAAATTGAGACCAGGGTGCCTAAAAATGAGGACCGGGGAACCCATGGGTGCCCCAATACCTTCCTAGGGGCCCTATTCAAATCCTAGAGGCGATAACTAAGTAAATACCGATAGTTACGATTCCCTGAGAGATGACCAAAACTATGTAACTAACTGATGACTGTGTAAAAAACTCAATGAAAATGACTGACTAAACTGAAAATAGGACTAGGGAATGAGCCATTTGTGAATAATTTTCTTACGTGAGATCCATATATAAAACAACATACTTGGCAATATAATAGTATTAGTAATTGTGTGATTTTGTGACTACATTATAAGACTAATTCATTAATTGTGATTTTTGTATTGAGATATCAACATCCTATTATGTATTATAAATTTACTTAATCATGTTGTGTAAATCCACATTTGTTAATATATAAATATAAATTTAGTATTATATCATTTAATATGATATTACTCTTCCTAGTTCTTAAGATGTGTGATTTAGATGACCATTCAGAACAACATGTTGTAATACATGACTACCAAATAGATCACAATATATCATTACAAGAATGAAACTAGAAAGGGAAAAAAATTACAACTAGTTAAAATTATAGAGTAGATTATATTTTGACTTGTTGTAAGAAATGGTACTTCAAATATTGAGTGTACCATATGTTGATAGACATTTTGAAACAGTGCAATATCTTAAAGTGTTATTTGAAAGGGCGTGATGTGACATATAGTACCTATGCGACTAATAAATTATGCTC
>CM034148.1:186956116-187102787 GCA_019776745.2 Taxus chinensis
AAATAGTTTGAGATCATCCTTGTGAAATATGTTGTGTACATATCCTAAAATCGTGGAGGTCCATGATTACCACATTGGTTTAAGGAATTTTGATGAACGGTTCGCATACCAGGTGCATGACCCAACACTTTTCATACATTTCTTCCAAAGCGAATAAAACTATAACATTACTCAAAAGTTTTTTCTTAGAGCATGCCACAGAGTGATTAGTTACATCCACAAGGGAATGACTATGTAAACTTATTTTGTATCATGTGTGTTCATAGGATAATAAAAAATATCATTATTTCCAAATATATATATCAATATTCTATTATTAATACCCCCTCCCAATACAATCATTAAATTATAAAATATCCCTTATTTTATCATATATCTAAATCATCTATTTTCCCTCTAACAATTTAATAACCATTTTTATTTCTACCTCTTCAATTTTGGATCTAATGTTTCACATTTTCCACATAATTTAATTATATTTCCACATATAGTGTCGATCAAATGCATAATGTATTTGAAAATTAAAAACCCTCACTATGTGTAATTCTATATTTCTCTTCCTTTTTGTTCTATCTACACGTTTCATGTAATAATCATACTTTATATAGTAATGTGAAGGGTCATATGTGGTTGTATTCTTTATAGTTAAATTTAATAATCTTCACAGCATCCATCCTCCTTTATAAATTGAATGAAATGAAAAAAAATCCTTAGCAATGATACTTTTAAGGGTGTCCTAGCTATTGAGAGTTACATAGTTTCATTACTCTAGAAGTACACATTACTTATCTAAAAACATGTCACTACTTTATAAAAACACACAATGAAAATGATATGAACCTGGGGCTTCGTATCTATCTTGTAATTACTCCTCCCTCCTCCCTATCTCTCTTCATACCTACCCCAAATATAATTAAATAAATATTATTATTTTATTCATTTATACCCCTTTATATGGGGAAATGTATTGGGTCCATTTTGACTAATATTTGAAAACCCTATATGAACTCACATCATAGGTAATGTTTCTATTATGAACCCACCGCGATTACATCAAAGAGTTTGAAATCATCCCTGAAAAATTTACTATATACATATCCTACAATCACCATAGTCCATGACAACATATGTTTAAGGTATTTTAATGAGTAATTCACATACCAAGTGCATGCCTAGATACTTTGCATACATATCTTCAAAAGTGTATATAACTATAACATTTTTCGAAAGTCCTATCTTAGGGAATATTTTAAAGTGATTTATTATGTCAAATATTTTTAAAACATCATTGTGAAATCTATTGCATACATATCCTAGAATCACGGAACTCCATAGAACAACATATGTTTAATAAATTTCTACAAAAAAATCACATGCCAAGTACATGCCCCAACACTCTGCATCCATATTTTAGAAAGAACCTAGAACTGTAATATTTTTCAAAAGTCTCGTCCTAAGGCATGTTTAGGAGTGATTCATTATGTCAAAGAGTTTTAAAGCATCCTTGCAAACTCTATTGTATAATTATCCTACAATGATGGTAGTCCGTGATACCACATATATTGAAGGAGCTTTGACGAATAATTCACATGCCACATGCATGCCCTAACACTTTGCATATTATCTTCCAAAGTTCCTACACCTAATTTTTTTTTTTGAAATCCCTGTGTTAGGGCATGTTCCATAGTTATTCATTGTGTCAAAGAGTTTTACATCATCCTTGAAAAATCCATTGTATGCATATCCTACAATAACGATAGTCCCTAAGACCACATTTTTTAAAGGATGTTTTTGGAATAGTTCATGTGCTTTATGTATTTCTTATCATTTTTCATACATGTCCTCCTAGGGACCTTATAATATGTCTAAGGAAAATATATTTTTTATTATGCATTTATGTATGTCCACACTATATTTTCTTAAAAGTTTCTGGTGAAATTTTAACAATTTTTTTTTGCATATACCACAATCATTGTAATCCATGTGACCAAATTTCTTCCAGGGAATTTAGTCAAACATTTCACATGCCTTGTGGATGGTTGCACCATGTTCACTAGTCCCCTTTTAATCATTTTTCCTCTCTAATTTTAAATAGTGGAATGGGCTAGAGAATTCCCTAATATAAATCTCCCATTTGGATAGAGGCCATGAGGATGCTAGAAAAGGTTATGGACTTTTGCTTCACACCAACTAATTACATTTTCTTGAAGTTTAGTTCACACACTCCCAATAATGGTAGGAATAATATTTACTAGTACGTTTATATTGGTTGGTTTGTTTGACGTATAGAAAGAGAGCATTCAATGGGTACTTTCAAGGTAAAAAATATTTTTCCCTCGAATAAACATGTTAGATATTAGCCATACACCATGAAAAAAGGTTAAATATGATTGGGTTATCCATAACGAGACATTTTTTAAAGTAATAGTGTGGGCATGTGGTCACCATGATCAATACCTAACCTAATGAGCATTTAGATAAAGAATGGCATAACTACAAAATATGCAATATATTAAACACATCTAGTAAATAGTATACATGATTACACGTCTTGTAAATTGCACATAAGCTAAAATCGGAAGACTTCATTTTATAACTTATGTAAAAAAAATTATATGTTGTATTAGACATTTTTTTTAGTTATAAATGTTTTACAAAACTTATATTATATTAGAAGTGTTCTATAATTTCCATCTCACTATTATTATATTGGTGTTTTCTTGATATTATAGATGGCGTTGAGTTATGGGTCATGTTATTGACATGATTATATGTAGAGGATCTACCATTTGTGACTAAGAATTATGTGACATGGAGGAGGAGTTGGATGAACCACCACAATGACCTTCCACATTTGCACGTCCATCTACCTTCATGTGTATACCATGAAGTAATTAATTAACATTTTATTATTTCAATAAATATTATTTTTTCATATTTACAAATTGTAATCATACAAATTGAAAATGATAAATATACTAGTTATCATGATAATTTGTGTAGCACTGGTCATCCCTCAACATCAAGGGACCAACCATAGATGTATGAATTTATATTTTCTTTATCCAAGATTATTTCATTTAATTTATTAAATTTACATTATTTTTTATCATTTAAAAATAATAACACTTCATTAGGATATGCATTATTTATTTTTGAATTTGGAGGAGGATGAGGGTTTTATGAGTACCTTCCCTTTGACTATACAATCAAGGAGTCACTAAATCAAAGGTATATTGTTTTTGTTTTAATATTAAATTGATATTTAATAATTCAATTACGAAAACTTATAATTTTTTGTATACCCTCTTCGAGTATAGGATCCTCTCAACCTACTCCAACTAAAACACGAAAATGTAGATGGAAAAATATCCCACATCTACCCTCAACGAAATTATCCCATATTAATTAAATGGGGTATGGAAAGGAGGAGGACGTGCCATCCCATTACCTTTAGATGATGAGATACCCTCTCACCTTAACTGTGAGAGGTATCAATACAGAGTGATATAGGCCTTACACATGATCTCCTACATAAATAACACTAGAAATATATTAGAGGATGTTCGGGGAAATCATTTATTTTGATATTTTTTAATATATATTATTTAATTGTCTTAATTTTTTTTTTCAACTTATCATTTTACTAGTTATTTTAAATTTCTATTTATTTATTTTATCATTTATAGTGATTAAATAAACTATTATATAGTTAACCTTTTTAACTTTCTGGTTTCAATTATTTCAAGAAAAAATGTTGGTCTAGTGTTCATCTTAATCAAATCATTTTTTCATAGAAAATGGAATGGAATCCTAGAAGAAGATCACAAAATAATGATTGAATTATGTATGTGTATGTTTGGGAGTTCTCACAATAAAAGATGATTAATTAAAAAATTTGTAGCACATGGGTTTATCATAATTAAGAGGCATATAAAAGTAATTTTATCACATAAATAATACATTTCAAAAAAATATCACTCTTTTATTAATTTTAATATCTATAATATGTAGCTAAAATATGAAGGAAACACTAATGTAGAAAGGATAATTCTTCTTCCTCCCATTGTACTTAAAGAGGCTTGGAATGGCCTATGTGATAAATGGATCTAAGAAGAGAATAATAAGGTTGTAGATTAGTTAACTCAATTTATGATACTTGAAATTTAATTTTTTCATTGATTAAATATTTTACAAATATTATACATAACGTAGTGAGGAAAAGTAACCATATATTAGGTTACAAAGTGAAGTTGAGAAAAGGAAAAGTGGCCCATTAAATAGAACAACATAAATTAGTGGCGTTAGTAGACAAATTTTTAGATTGGTGTACAATTTTTTTTATATAGATTATTAATACTTTTCTTCATTTCTTTGTTTTACCAGAAACCTGCTATAATACCCCTGAAACAAAAAACGTACAAGAAACATTAAAAAAAATGGTATGGGACTCAATACATTCATAAAATAAGCCAATGAGAATGGATTTGAGAAAGTAAGATGTGTTGTTTAATTAGTTTTGAATTAGGTAAATTTTAAATTTAAATAGTTATGAATATTTATTACATATTTGCAAGTTCATAGATAATGGGAGTTGGATGATTAAGAAAGGGAATGGTATCGATACATGTAAATGATGAGGAGGAGTATCACACATATGAGGAGGATGGCAATCAATATGAGGATTAGGGAAAAGAGGAGGACTAGCACCCAAGAATATATTTTTGTGTTTTTTAATTTGGAAGGGAATTTGTCCCTTTTTATCATTTACAAATGTAATATATTATATTTTTTTTATAAAAACAAATTTCAATCAATATAAATATCATATTTTCTGATTATCTCTAACATTTATTCCTCTTTATTTTCATATCCAATTGATATTTTGATGAGTTTTAATAAATTCGTTTCATTTTATATTAATAATAATAAATAAAATATATAATAATATAATATAATATATATTACTACCATATGACCCTTCCTTTAGACCCATATCTCTATAATAAAGACATATATAGGGCCTAATTTTGAATCTCAATACCCAATATGGAAGACCTAATCTCAATGCTCAATCCCAAACCCCTTTAATAGCCCAATCCCAAAGACTGAATAAAAATACCCAATATTGACTCCACTCATTCAAAACTCCCCCTATTTGGGTCACCCCCTCCATCTAGTTATTTTTTTATAGGTTTCCAAATAGATATATGGGGTGGAACAAATTCTTTATCTATCTATATATCTATAACTACAGCTAGTGTTGTCTTTGGGGGAGGGTGAGGCACTATACTATTGATGGGACACAAATCAATAATAAAGGACACAGAAAGAGTCGTTTAGAGGAGGGGAGTATAGAGAGAGAGATATAGGAGAGTAAATATACTCTCCTCCTCTACTCAATCTGGGGAGGGTATGAGGGGGATGGTATAGATGACCCAATCCCTATATAATCTATAAGTAGGGCAGGAAAATATCCTAATTCTCTGAGTGCCCAGGCCATTACCATTATTGATACATCATGCAAGGATAATATCTGTTATACACTAGGTTGGTTTGTAACCATGTCTAAAAAGATGTGGTAGAAAGTAACCTACGGCTTGAATGACATGATTGGCTATGTGCATTATGATATATGTCATTTTTTATTTGAAGATTCTCTTAGCTCAATATTTATTTACTTAAAAATATATGTGTACTTTTACGATCTTCTATTAGGCCCCATATAGAGAATATTAATTATATATAGATATTAAATATAATAAATAATAACATAAATTATATTTGAAATAATATATTTACATTAAAACCAATTTAAAAAGTAATATAATTACTAGTATTTTTGCAACTGAAACTTGCATCATTTTTGTGCCATACTGGAGTAAAGAAAAATAAAAGGTTGTGTCAGTTATATGTGGAAAAAAGTAGATGTTATCTAGTGGTGCAAAATTGATGCAATAAAAAAATTCTAGTCACGTCAAATTTGCATCACATTCCCACCACCTTTCCCAATGCAAATTATTTGTAGAAACCATCAAAAAACATTTAAAATGTTTATTTCTGAAATGAAATTGACTCAAATAATGGTTTTATTTGCACTTTGGTATTATTTTCTATCTTTCTCAATTACTTTTTAGGTCTGAAATCAAATTTTTTCCACCGTATTTAACTAAGTAATCTATCCTTCTTGTGTTTTAAGAAATCATTACTATCATTATATCTTGCACTTTGATTTGGGATTTATAGTAACTTATACACATTAAAATTTATTTATTAATCAAATTATACTCGATTTTTATAGCCCTTACATATTAAAATAAATAAAAAGTAATATGATATTAAACACTCATTTATTTATTTAGGGTGTAAACACTCAGGTCACCAGATTTTATACTTAAATGAATACTTGAGTGTAATAATATGTCTTTACCCCCCCATAAAGGTTGATATAAATAAACCTCAATATAAAACTTTCTATCATAATACATATTGTGAATATTAATGGATGTAATGGGAATTGTGCATTACCCCTTCAAGTGGGGACAACTAGTCTGTCTACATTTTTCTCGGTTCTTAAGAGCCTTGGGACATGTGACATGTTACTAGGATTCCCTTGGCTTCATAAGGATCATGTTATCATTGCTAATCTGAATAATTATGTTATTAAATATATTCATGTATATGTAGATATACATATATATGTACACACACACACACACATAAAGATACATACATTGTGACGAAGTTGTCAAAATTCAATGAATCCCTTATGAATTTCCTTTTCTACTTCTAGTTGTTATTCTTGATTCTAGTTCTTCTATGGATATGGTCACAAGGTCTATATTCATCCCATCTATTCAAATAGTTAATGTAATCAAGTAGAAAGCATGCCTAAACTATTTCCATTTCAACACAAGCCATTATTAAAACAACATAAATCAGTCAATGGAGTCTCCTTAAGCATTATGATCAAATACACCTATCCTACAGCCTTATATTAAGTGAAAAAATATTTTATTTTATGTAAGAATCCATCATGGCATATGCTTGCTCTAATGGTTCATTCAACCCAATTTAATATATCAAGACATATAAATACTCCAACACATAATGTCAATCCACACTATCTAAGTGTTGGTGAAATAATTTTTCAGATGAAATTTTAGTTGTTTCCACCAACGATCACGGGGATACTCCCCTCCTTCTTGTGTATGGGGAGGCTCCCATTATTGAATGTAAACTAATATACTCCTATCTATATGTTGTGGGGTGGCCAAATAGACTGGGGATCACACATGCACACTTCACTAAACCTGTGGCAAAGTGCTTGTACGAGGTACAAGGGAGGAATTTGTAGGGATGAGGAGTGGAGGAGAGAAATTAGGAAATGGAAGGTTATTATTGTGAGTAGGAATTACAAATTTCACACCCAATAACCGAAGTAGTTCAACATTCAATTAGAAGAAAGTAAAAATTAAAGCTATCAATTAGACTCAATTGCACATATTCTACTATTAATTGAGTAATTGGCTCAATCAGGTGCCCAATTGAATAAAATTGACCCCATTAACTCAATTCCTATAAATTAGCGCACATTGGGGCTCTTGATTAACTAAAATGTTCTCCTAGTTGGACCAATTTACTAATTAGTTTAATTTATCATGTGTAATTATGGATCGGTTACACCTTAAAAATTATAAGGTCCGATGTATTATATATGATGTAAGGGTTTGTTACATGAGATTTGTATACATCAATTAATTAACATTAACCTTACACATTAAACATAACAAATTAATACTTACAAAAATGATAAAACGATGAGATAATTCGATTGAAATATACAAGGGGATGAGAACATAGCTATCCAAAGTGGTAAAGAGAGGATATGGGTATGAAAACTATGCAAATTATTTTTTTGAACCTAAAAGTGCTTTATCTCTAAAAATGGAACTATGAACTACCTTTTTCCAATACCAACCCACTCTACCTAAACCATAGTACATTTTTTACCACCGTTGTATGTTTTGGACTTTTTGATAGTAGGTTTTTGTAACTGAACTCCCATCCTTTTGCTACCTATAAATAAATGTCATTGTATGTGTTTACAAATTGCACAATGTCCACAAAAACTATAATGGCTTGCAACAAGTAAAAAACATTTGATACTTGTAATACCATTTATCAAATATTTAGATAAAAAAGAGAAATGAATGTATGGGTGAGGTTGTAAACTAACCTTTACAGTCATCGCATATTGATCCAATCGAAGTGTTGCATTATATCTACTAGTGTAGGATCAAACCTAATGCACTTATCCTAGTGTAGGTACAAGTTGTGCATGCAATCTAAGACAACCCCTTCTGTTTGTCCTCATATCTCTTGAAAAAAATATAGTATGATAACTAGAGAGTAGAGAATGATGCAACGATTTATAGTGTGATACATGGTGTAATTCATATGTTGTACTAAACCCTTTTTTCCCTTGAAGACCTTTTATAATTCTTGGAGTGACTTGATCTTGCAAAGACACAACTATATAACATTTGAGTGCTTGGAAATGGAGGAAAATATACCCTTTGACCTAGGTGAGATCTTTATACTTGATTTAGTGGTTGCTCTAAATTATGTGCAACTTTTTTAGGGATATTTTTGGAGATCCTTGAGTGTTGGAGTGTTGATATTTGTAATAATATCCTATCAGAATGCCGAGTGAATTGTGAAGTATATTTGAATCTCTTATTTATATTATTTTAGGTTAAACATCCACATTGAGGTTGACCTAGGAAGATAAAATGACACATATAAGATATTTAAATTGGAATAAGATTCGTTAGGTGAGAGAGTCTGGGATTGTACAGGTGAGTCAGGACTGTAGTCTAGTATGGACATGAGTTTTAAGTTTTTTACCAGGTAGAAAATGATGTAAAATATAATGTTTGGGAAGGATTCCTAAGGTTGAATTACTACCATAGTTAATAAATCTTATATAGACGAAAAAAAAATCATTATGCAAAGATGAGAAAGTTAGGAGAGAGAGAGAGAGGAAGAGAGAATGAGAGAGATGTATTGATCATGATTAGAATGTGAGCATTTGTCTTAGCATAGGAGTAAATTGAAACTTTTCATTACAGAGGAAAATTTACCAAAATTGATTGTCTACAAGGATCATTCAACTCTCTGAATCCAATTTACACTCATTAGGACTCTATTATCCTAAATTGTGCATCTCGTTGAGCTAATTGATTGACTCATTAAATCAAGCATATAAGTGGGGCTAAGAAAAGTGCAAAAACCCAAATGTAACTAATTAGTGCACATTCATTCTTGATTATCCCACATTACACACCTTATTGAACCATCAAAGTAATTGATTCTTGAATAGGTGTACAATTTGAGCTAATCAAGATCTATGAACCAATTGCAACTAATTAACACGTGTTGAGGTTGATTTTTCATCATGATAAACTTGAATGAACCAATGGGGTAATTGGTTGAATTGGGTGTGAAAACTTACACTTTTTTGGAAATAATAAGTTTCCAAATCTAATCAGGATGTTTTATAAACTTTAATTGGTCATTGGATTTTGTAGATTGGATCCTTTTTTACTCTCTTCTCTTGATTATTATTTTTTCACTATCTCTCATTTTGTTTCATTATTGACCTCAAAACTATAATTTTATTTGGAAATCTAGTCAGAACAAATTCTTTCATTCTCTTGCATCTTTTTTGTTTCATAGATTTATTCGGTTATCTTGGAAAAAATTTTGCACTTATTGATTTCATGTCTTAATGTTGGATTTATCTTAATTTCTGGTTAAACTATGAAAAACCACTTCTAGATATTTAAGGAACCTAAAAGCCTTACAAATCAACACATTAACCACCCAAACCTAGGCCTTAGACTCTTGATGCCTTAAGAAGCCTTGAAATGAGCCAAGACAAAAATGTGTTATGTTTAAGACCTCTTTAATTTACATTTATGATAGATTTAAGATGTATTTACGATGTATTTAAGGGAAATTTAACACATTTACAATACAAATTTGATGCCAATTTACATTGTAAAAAATGAATATAAGGTTTTACATTGTATTTATAATGGACAGCCAAAATTTAAAATAAATTTACAAGAAATAATAATGTAATATAAATTTGACTTAAGAAAGACATCTTAAATATGACTAAAACACATGCAACATAGTAATACAAGCCATTATATTTAAGCTAATAAATTTGAAATCCAACCTAAAACTACTTTTCCATTTTGTGAAAGGAACTGTCGAGACTTGTGTTTTCCCGAGAGATAGATTCATATAGGTATTTTACCACTCTTAATATAGGTTATACAACCATTAATCTAAGCCAACTACTTATTAATTGTTGAAATTCAACCGATAATTATTCCAACAAAACTTATCGAGCTACATTTCTAAAAAAATATATCTTTAGATAGGGTAAGTGCACGAAGTTGGGGGGCCAAAAAGTGGACAAGAATCTAGAAAAAAGCAAAATGTGTACAAATTTTATTATAACACAATCATGTTTTCAATTGTCAGGTTTGGGATTTACCGAAGCATAACACGTACGCATATGTGTTACATAACGTGTACGCGTTAAGACTACTATAAAACAAAAAGAGGCATGAGCCTCTATCATTTTATCGCTGTCAAATGCGAGTTTCAGAGCTTAACCGTGCCCTCACATTTTTTCATTTAGATGGATCTCAAGCTCAAAGGATCATTTTTGGATTGTTGGGAAGATCTGAATAGACGATGGCACCACATAGAAGAGGTAAGAAAAATTTCTTTTCTAAAAGTTGCATTGAAATATGATAATTATAGATTAAAATTTGAATTGATTACATATTTTTTATTGTTACAGTTAGAGGTCAAGGGAATCAACCACAACCAAACTGTGTTATTCCTGTCATCCCTCCCGACACTCCCACAATTTCTCAACATCCCTCGGGTAGTCAAGAATATTTAGTAGCCCACATAGTTGAAAATAAAATTGAAATTGAGGATTTAATCAAAACAATTATGGATTCACAATCTACAAACCCCCACCACACCTCTCTCGCAAACACATTAGAGGCATTACTTGTTAAAATTGACGCGACATCAGGGAAAATTGATCGTTGGACAACTTACAAAGAGGGTTGTAGGGTTTATTATTCAAACAAATTTTCATATGTGGATGTAAAGAAAAAAGAAATTTCAAAAGACCTCATATGTGCCTTATTCACGAACCCCTGCACTAATTTTCCTATTTCGTTGTCATGTAAACGATTTCTCATCCATTGGTGCGATAATAATTTGATTAAAAATAATTTTTGGGACCGATGGTGGATGGTGTTTGATTTTCCACCTTATAATAACAATGAGGTGCCACTATACTTTCTGAGGAAACTCTATTGCGAGTTTATCCTCAACAATATCCCAAAGTATTTTGATTTTCGAGATTTCTAGGGCCGAGGAAAAAGATCTACAGAGGATCGACCAAGTGCACAACGTGCACTTATTCAGCAGGGTAGATTCCCCACACAGAAGCCCTCTCACCCTGAGATTGTTCCTCAAGCATTGAAGGAGACAGTAGAGATTGATACACTCCACGCACTTCAGGGGCTATCTATGACCCTTGTTTGACATACTAGGGAGATTTCTGGGACAGATGCTCACGGAAGTACACAAATTATTCCCTCAGGGAGTACTATCATTAGCCCACATCTTTGCTAGTCATGTGGTAGCATATGTTTGGGGCCCGAGGAGGACGATACTTTCATGCTTATTGATTTTGGTGCACCTGGTGCTAGGGGTGAACACAATAATGTCACTATGTCAGATGTCCTTTTGAGTGAGACATTTGGATTACATTCATCGACGTCACCTTCGCAAGTAAATTTGTTATGTTTTGTTATGTGTGTTACAAAAAGTTTAGAGTACTTGATTTACTTATATATGTTAAATTTTTGAAATAATTGTATTTGTACATGTATATGCATTGATATTATAGCGTGTGGGAGGTGCATATTCATCCCCACCATAGGCGGTGAGCACCATGCATACACATGCATTCATAGAGGTAATTTAGAATGTTAATTATATAAAATTTTCACATACGTACACACACACACACACATATATTAGTTTTGAAGTCAGATATATGTATGTTCTTGTATGTCCATCTAACTCATGTGATATACATGTTTGATAAAGATGTTGACTTCACTAGACACCCCACCATCTTTGCAACAAGCAGATGAAGGTGTTGCCTTTGCAATTTCATCTACGCAACAACTCACTGAGGTATTATAACAACACGTAAATTTTGTTAAATTTCTCGTGTAATTAATATTATGTTAAATTATATGTTAGTAATGTCTTTCATTGTAGAATTACTAAATTATGTTAATAATGTCCTTCATTGTGTATATGCAAGAGCTTCCTGCGACATGTAGTAGCCATGTTCATTTGATTCACAGGCGTGGTTGGGTAAAAACAATAGTTCTATATTGATAAAGTTAGTTAAAATATTTTCATTATGTACATACATGTCCTTAGTTCTATTTTCACTAATTTTGATGTTAGATTTTCTAATCTTATGTGTATGTAGGGAACTTCAACCCCCTCCATTTTGACTTCGAGGGCACGGACTCCTCCATCTCATCGTCTTCGTACCCACGTTCATACTGCAGGAGCTCCCGATGACTCATCTGAGCGTGAGATGCAAATTAAGCATGATCGAAAACTTGTGGTAAGTTTTTGTACTTATGTAAATAATTTCATTCTAGCATGGTATTAAATACATGTTGAAAACATATATAAATTAAGTTTTGAAAAAAAAACATGGTTTGCATTTACAGGCTCATCTACAAGCGAGTATTCAACGGAAGAGGACTCGAAGCATGGGCTTGGACGATCCACAGTCATCTCATGGATCTCTATCTTCATCTAAGGGAGGGCCTTCTTCGAGAAAGGGCAAGAGAGGGATAGATTTTGATGAGTATGAAATATATATGTCTTACATGACAATGTTTTTGTATGCCTACATGCATGACATTGTATGTACACCTATATGGCATTTGAAGTTGATGGTATATGACCTATTTGGGCATTTTTGTATTTATTATGCCCATTAAAATACTATTTAGAACTTGATAATTTTGTATGAGACCTTACATTTCTGAGATTATTTTCGCATGAAACTAATATGATGTGCACTTGACAATATTTAAGACATTATGGATTATTTTTTCATTTATTGGTGATGTACATGTAATAACATTTTTAATGTATAATATGCATCAAACTTTGGAAATCATTATTTATATAATGTATGTATATAAAGAGTTACCTAATCTGAGTAATTATTCATTCAATTTATCAATTTGTATATGTGTATTTACCTTACTTGCACTTCTTCTTGCTCATGGTCTCTTTGTACTCGTTCCTATCTTATCATGCACTTACTACATCCTTCTATGTTTTGTAGTCTTCTCCCCTGTTAAAACACCTGAGAGTTGACACAATTTGATGTCTTTCATTTGTTGATATTTTTAGAATGTCTCTCCATATACATTACTCCAATGCTTGAGAATATCTCTAGATGCAATGACATTTTGATTCAGACACTCAATGATTCTTGATTGTCTAATCCTATCCAATTCATGTTATTACCTTTAAATCTGTAGGTATTTCAAGTTATTTGAAAATCACATCACACCCTTCACTAGGTTTGATGACTATCCCTATCCTTTTTAAGACACTTTTGAAAGCATCCATGGGTTTATCAAAGCATAAATTATCAATGAATGGAAGGTCACTAAGCCATAGGCGAGTTGACTCCCATCCAGAACTAAACAAGAAAGATTTATTAGGTGATTGATAACTCTCGTGTGTTCTTAGACACACCCCTATCAAATTCATTCTTAAGAAAATCTAGTCATTCCGGGATCTTAAGCGACTACACCCGGTTGAGGTAGCCCGAAAACACGACATGTGTAGGGAACCAAAAAAAGGTCTCCACTAGCATTCACCAGGCCACCTTGACATGTTGGCATAGTTGGCTCGATCTGATGAGCTTCTGTTTGCAAACTATAGTGTCTGACAGTCCTACATTGACTCAGACTGCACTATTTCACGCGTTTGCAAACAATAGCACAACAAGAGAACCAGATGGAGATGGAGAAAACCGCAAGATACTTTCCTAGAGGGCCCCAACATGGAGGTCTTGGATCTGATGAGACTTCTCTAGGTGCCATAGAGTCTGAGAAATCACCCGTCGAAGATACGGCATGTTTGGGCCTTAGGGCTCTTAAGCGACTACGCCTGGGCAAGGTAACTGGAAAATATGGGGAGTGTAGGGAACAAAAACAAAACCTCCATTAGTGTTCGCCAGGCCACCCCGATGTTTTGGTGTAGTTGGTTCAATCCCACGAGCTTTTGTTTACAAACTACATCGTCTGACAGTCGTACACTGACTCAGACTGCACTATTTCACGCATTTTCAAACAATAGCACAACAAGAGAACCGGATAGAGATGGAGAAAATTGCAAGAGGATTTTGTAGAGGGCCCCAATGTGGAGGTCTCGGATCTGATGAGATGTCTCTAGGTTCCACGGAGTCTGAGAAATCACCCATCGAAGATATGGCGTGTTTGGACCTCACGGCTCTTAAACAAATACGCCCGGATGAGGTAGCCCGAAAGCACGAGGAGCATGGGGAACCAAAAAAAATCCTCCAGTAGCATTCACCAAGTCACTCTGACATGTTGGCACAATTGGTTTATTCCCATGAGCTTCTGTTTGCAAACTACAGTGTTTGGTAGACATACATTGACTCAGACTTCACTATTTCGTACTTTTGTAAACAATAGCACAGCTAGAGAACCGGATGGAGATGGAGAAAACCGTGAGATAATTTAGTAGAGGGCCCTAATGTGGAGGTCTCAGATCTGACGAGACATCTCTAGGTGCCGAAATCACCCGTCGAAGATATGACATGTTTAGGTCTCAGGGCTCTTAAGCGACTATGCCCAGATGAGGTAGCCCGAAATCACGGGGAGCATAGGGAACCAAAAAAAATCCTCCACTAGCATTTACTAGACCACCCCAGTGTGGTGGCATAGTTGGTTCAGTCCCACGAGCTTTCGTTTGCAAACTACAGCCTCTCGCAGCCCTACACTGATTCAGACTGCACTATTTCACGTGTTTGCAAACAATAACACAGCGAGAGAACCAGATGGAGATGGAGAAAACTAAAAAAGGATTTCATAGAGGGCCCCAACATCGATGTCTCAGATTTGATGAGACATCTCTAGGTGTCACGGAGTCCGAGAAATCACCTGTTTAAGATATGGCATGTTTGGACCTTAGGGCTCTTAAGCGAATACGCCCGGACGAGGTAGCCTGAAAGCACGAAGAGCATAGGTATCCCAGATGAGGAGCGTGTTTGCGTAGTTAGTTCAGTCCCATGAGCTTCCATTTGCAAACTACAGCCTCTCGCAACCCTATACTGACTCAAACTGCGCTATTTCGCTCGATTACAAACAATAGGACATCGAGAGAACCAGATGGAGATGGAGAAAACTACCAGAGGCTTTCGTAGAGGGCCACAACATGGATTTCTTGGATCTTACGAGATGTCTCTAGGCACCACGAAGTTCGAGAAATCACCTATCGAAGATATTGCATGTTTGGGCCTCATGGCTCTTGAGTGACTACGCCCGGACGAGGTAGCCTGAAAACACAGGGAGTGTAGGGAACCAAAAATAAGCCTCCACTAGCATTCACCTAGCCACTCTGACATGTTTCCGTAGTTAGTTCGGTCCCACGAGCTTCTGTTTGCAAACTACAGACTCTCGCAACCCTACATTGACTCATACTGCACTATTTCGTGTGTTTACAAACAATAGCACAACGAGAGAACCGGAAAGAGTTGGAGAAAACCGCGAAATAATTTTGTAGAGGGCCTCAACATGGAGGTCTCGGATCTGACGAAACATCTCTAGGTGCCACGGAGTCTAAGAAATCACCCGTCGAAGATATGGCGTGTTTGGGCCTCACGACTCTTAAGCGACTACGCCCGGACAAGGTAGCCCGAAAGCACAGGGAGCATAGGGAACCAAAATAAAGACTCCACTAGCATTTACCATGCCATCCTGATGTGTTGGCATAGTTGGTTCGGTCCCATGAACTTCCATTTGCAAACTATAGCCTCTGGCGGCCTTACACTGACTCAGACTACATTATTTCATGTGTTTGCAAACAATAGCACAGCGAGAGAACCAGATGGAGATGGAGAAAATCGTCAGAGGATTTCATGGAGGGCTACAACATGGAGGTATCAGATCTTATGAGATGTCTCTAGGCGCCATGAAGTTTGAGAAATCACCTGTCGAAGATATTGCGTGTTTGGGCCTCATGGCTCTTAAGCGACTATGCCCGGATGAGGTTTCCTAAAAGCACAGGGAGCATAGGGAACCAAAAAGAAGCCTCCACTAGTGTTCACCTGGCCACTCTGACATGTTTCCGTAGTTAGTTTATTCCCATGAGCTTCCGTTTGCAAACTACAATCTCTCATAACCCTACACTGACTCAGATTGCACTATTTCGTGTGTTTGCAAACAATAGCACAACGAGAGAACCAGATGGAGATGGAGAAAACCGTGAGATAATTTTGTAGAGGGCCCCAACATGGAAGTCTCAGATCTGATGAGACATCTCTAGATACCATAGAGTCTAAGAAATCACCCGTTGAAGATATGGCGTGTTTGGGCCTCAGGGCTCTTAAGCGACTATGCTAGGACAAGGTAGCCCGAAAGCACGGGGAGCATAGGGAACAAAAAAGAATAATCCACTAGCATTCACCATGCCATCCCAATGTGTTGGCATAGTTGGTTTGGTCCCACGAGCTTCCATTTTCAAACTACAACCTCTAGCAGCCCTACCTGATTCAGACTGCATTATTTCGCGTGTTTACAAACAATAGCACAACAAGAGAACCAGATGGAGATGGAGAAAACCGCAAGAGGATTTCATAGAGGGCCACAATGTGGAGGTCTCATATCTAACAAGAACTATCTAGGTGCCATGGAGTCCGAGAAACCACCTGTCGAAGATATGGCGTGTTTGGGCCTTAGGGCTCTTAAGCGACTACGCCCGAACAAGGTAGCCCAAAAGCACGAGGAGTGTATAGAACCAAAATGAAGCCTCCAATAGTGTTCACCTAGCCACCCCAACATGTTAGCATAGTTTCTTCACTCCCACAAACTTCCGTTTGCAAACTATAGCCTCTAATAGTCCTACACTGACTAAGAATGCACTAGTTCACGTGTTTGCAAACAATAGCACAGCGAGAGAACCGGATGGATATGGAGAAAACCACGAGAGGCTTTCGTAGAGGGCCCCAACATGGAATTTTTGGATCTAACGAGACATCTCTAGATGCCACGGAGTCTGAGAAATCACCTATCAAAGATAGGGTGTGTTTGGGCCTTAGGGATCTTACGGGACTACGCCTGGACAAGGTAGCCCGAAATCACGGGGAGCATAGGGAACCAAAATGAATCCTCCACTAGTGTTCACCTGGCCACCCCGACGTGTTGACGTAGTTGGTTCAGTCCCCCGAGCTTCTGTTTGCAAACTACAACGTCTAGTAGCCTCATCAGATCTAATACCTCCACGTTGGGGCCCTCTACTAAAGCCTCTCGCGGTCCGGTTCTATCGTTGTGTTATTTTTTGCAAACACACGAAATAGTGCAGTCTGAGTCAGTGTACAGCTGCCAGATGCTGTAGTTTCTAAATAGAAGCTCGATGGAGGCTTCATTTTGGTTCCCTACGCTCCCTGTGCTTTCGGGATACCTCGTCCTGGCGTAGTCCCTTTAGTGGCCTGAGGACAAAACATGTTATATCTTTGACAGGTGATTTCTCAGACTCCATGGAACCTATATATGTCTCATCGGATCTGAGACCTCCATGTTGAATCCCTCTACGAAAGCCTCCCAATGTTTTCTCCATCTCTATCTGGTTCTCTCGTTGCTCTATTGTTTGTAAACGTGCAAAATAGTGCAGTCTGAGTCAGTGTAGCACTGTCAGACGCTATAGTTTACAAACAGAAGCTCATGGAATAGAACCAACTATGCCAACACATCAAGGTGGCTAGGTGAACACTAGTGGAGGCTTCATTTTGGTTCCCTACGCTCCCCATTCTTTTGGGCTACCTCGTCTGGGCGTAGTCACCTAAGAGCCTTGTGGCCTAAACACGCCATATCTTCGATGGGTGATTTCTCAGACTCCATGGAACCTAGAGATGTCTCGTCAGATCTGAGACCTCCATGTTAGGGCACTCTATGAAAGCCTCTTGCATTTTTATCCATCCCCATCTGGTTCTCTCGTTGTGCTATTGTTTGCAAACACGTGAAATAGTGCGGTCTGAGTCAGTGTACGGCTGCCAGACATTGTAGTTTACAAATAGAAGCTCGTGGGACCGAACCAACTACGCCAACACATTGGGGTGGCCTAGTCAACTCTAGTGGAGGCTTCTTTTTTTTTCCCTACACTCCCCGTGCTTTCAGGCTACCTCGTCTAGGCATAGTCGCTAAGAGCCCTGAGGCCGAAACATGTCATGTCTTCGACGGGTGTTTTCTCGGTCTCCGTGGCATAGAGAGACGTATTGTCATATCCAATATCTGCATGTTGAGGCCCTCTATGAAAAATTCTCGTAGTTTTATCCATCTCCATCTGGTTTTCTCATTGTGTTATTATTTGCAAACGTGCGATATAATGCAGTCTTTATCGGTGTAGGGCTGCCAAACAATGTAGTTTGTAAATAGAAGCTCGTGGAACCAAACCAGCTACGCCAACATGTCCGGGTGGCTAGGTGAATGCTAGTGGAAGATTTTTTTTTATTCGCCACCCTCCCCATGCTTTCGGGCTACCTCATCTAGGCGTAGTCGCTTAAGAGCCCTGAGGCCCAAACACGCCATATCTTCGACAGGTGATTTCTTAGACTCCGTGGCACCTAGAGATGTCTCGTCAGATTTGAGACCTCCACGTTGGGGCCCTCTATGAAATCCTCTCACGGTTTTCTCCATCTCCATTCCGATTGATTCAGTGTAAGGTTGCCATTGCCAATCACCTGAATAGTATAGGTGGTTCATACACTATAGGTGGGGAAATGAGAATTTTAATAAGATATTTTTACAATATAGGTGGTGAAATGAGAATTTATGTTTGTTTTTCTTTTCTAATATTTAATTTCTCTTAGCTTCACTTGGCTTCGAGAATAATAAATTCTCTACTGACAGTGCCAACCACGTGAAGGTGGAAGTTTTTTTGGCACCACTAACCTACATAAATATGTTAGTAAGCAATTAAATAGAATTTTAAATCATACAAAATTTAAACAAGATCATTTAAGTAAATATTCAAATTAAATTCATGAAGAACATATCTTTGCAAATTTAATCCAATGAACCACAAGGATCAACTCTATTCTTGACAGTAGCAAAAATTGCTTCATGATCTGATTCACGAACCTTCCACAAATTTTTTTTTTATGGTTGACCTCGATATTTGATCAATTTAATACTTGTTACAAGGACCAAATGTGAATAGTGACGTATCTTTCGATGTACTTCATAGTCTTCAAACAACCAAATGTTTAATTTTTTTATAGGATATCGTCAAAGTCAAGTTCCAGTGACTACCACTGATCCAGTGGGATACTCAAGGTCTTCACCATCAATGACTATGGAAGTCAATTTTTTCCGCTGTACACAACGAGACAAGAAGTAGTTTGTTCCCTCTCCGTTAAATTTCGTTGCAATAACTGCAAAAACGTGCCCTATGTATCACAAAGTAAAATTGTTCACTCAATTTATAAATACATTAAGAGTTGACCATTTAATAATTTACAAATCTAAAATATGACATGTACATATATGTATGTACGTTATTGCACTAAATCAGAGGCTTAGTCAAAGTCAGGTGATGTTGTCATTTGATCTGAAGACCCTGCAAGTTATAATGTTCATGGAACTTGATGTGTGTCGAGTGGAATTAGAGGTCTACAAGTCCATTCATCCACCCACTGTTGTGACTCACATTCATTCTACGTAAAATCAATGCATGATATACAAAAACATGTCATGCATCTAGTATAAATAGTCCAAGCATTTGCATCTGAAGTACGAAATGAGTGCATATCACTTGATCCTGCAACTGTCATACAATCTTCAAAGTTTGCCAGATGTTGTTCCTCTATCAACCAAAAATATCTACGAACCATTGATCTCTCTTGAGATTCATGGCCCATATTCTTAACAGACCAATCAACAATGTTTTTTGGATTTGTAAATTTAGCACCATCCTTGAACTTTAACTCTTCTCTTGCAAGTGATCTTTTCACACATGCTCCTGCACCATCATGCTCTCCTTTTTCATTTCCTACCTTAGTAAAAATCCAAATATATTGTACATTTGTTTCTTTGTGCATCTTGCTTAGCCAATAAAACATCCGTGTAATCTTGAATTATGATGTGCAGTTGTCTGACCAAATGTAATGTTGATCAAAACTAATGTTCCTCTCATTCACATTCGCATAAAACCCCTGGAAACACCCTTGTACATATTTTGTAGAATGTGTCCGATCATCACTGATATAGAAATGACACTCTCTTAATATTTTTTGATCTTGCTTAGTGCTTTCAGGAGAGTGCATGAATGTTATATGCCCGAAAATAGAAACTTGCACTGAGTCATAATATTGAGACTGAACCTCCATTTGTTGCTGCAATGTGTAATTCTCTGTGAAGTCAACTACTGAAACAATAGTATCAAGTGGGAATGTTTCCTTTCTTAATTTTAATTGTTCATCCAACCATCGAGCTCTATGTGTGTGTCTTGCATACTCATAAAAAAAATTCCTCTCTAAATTTGACCATATATTCTGATATAGGTAATTGTTTTCTAACAAGCTCACACCTCTTAGATTATTTTCCATCTTTTAATTGATATGCCATTGATTTATATTTGGTGAAATCAACCAATTCTTTTCCTATTGAATATGTACTCTCCTCATGGATACAACTTTTCAGATTTGGAAAGCAACCGCATCCATTGCATGTTCCATCCAAACATGCTTTGTTATAAAAAAATTGTCTTGTTGATTTTTCACAAAATATTTTCGGAATAAATTCCCTTGAATATTTTTGTGGGAAATTTATTCCACACTCCTGCAACATGATGTCAGTATGCAAAACATGACGTATTTGACAAAAAACATCATAATGCATTGAAAATTCAACATGATGTCTGGAACAACAAGTGGTACGTGAGTGATTGATTTTCACATAAAAGGGTTTGCTCATTTCAAAGAATCTTTGGCTAATCTTAATTTGTGGATTTTCATTCTTAAACTTATAGAATAATTCTGTTTGAGTCATATCTAAGAAATTTTTTGCACACGATTCATGATTACGAGAACATATCCTTCTTTTTACTATATCTCTTCTATTTGGTGACATGCTTGTGTTTTCATTCCAAAATTTTATAATTAATTCTTTTATAATATTAAATGTATTCTATTCTTTTCATGGAAGTCTGCTAGAGAAATCCCAATAGTCAGTTTTATTGACTAACTCAAGACGTTTACATCTCTCTATTGCTTTCATTAGTATTTTTCTGTTTAGCTTCAAAGCAATACTTATTTTTCTAATCAAGTGTTTAGTAATTATTTTATCACTTACTATACAATTAGTAAGTGCACACCATGTAGCATTACTATCTTTGGTGCATTTTTTTCCACCTATAGTTTTGTATGCTTTATGTATGTTTTCAACAATTGACGCATTTTGATCAACAACATTTTATATTCTTAACCCCAGGGTCTTCATTATAGGTTTCATCTTAATTAATTTCATCGACAAAACAAATAATTGACATCTTTGTGTGTCATTTAAATTCTCAAAGTAATTATCTCAAATTCCACTAGCTTTTATTCTCGCATTTCTTTTAGACATTTTGTTAGGCATTGGTTTTATAATATTTTCATCACTTTCAATTAATTGAATTGGTTTTTCTTCACAAAATGGAAGGAGGTGTTTTAGAGGTCAAAATTCGTTTACAAGGTTACTTTCTTCATTCAGTGTTTTCATACAAATTTCGGGGTTAACATTTGGATTCTCAGGTAAGGGTTCAATAATTGGATTCATATAAATTTTTTCATCCATACCAACATTATCATTCAATTCAATATCATTATTCATTGCAAAATCATTATTCTCTACATTTTCATTATGTATTTCATCCCCATTTTCTAATACATTAGCTACATTTGATATAGCGGATGTACCTTGTCCTGCTTGAAGTTTTTTCATTCTCTTCAATTTCTTTATTCTCTTCTCTTCCAATTTCTCCGGTGTCTTTTTCTTCACTTTCCTCTTATCTTTAGCTCGACATTTATCGCCCATGATTAGAAAAAATCAACTAGTGGAGTAGAGGAAAAAATGAACTACTAATAAATCGTGCAAGAATATAGAGAAAATTGCAGACAAAACAGAATGTTTGCAGAATTCTCGTGAAAGAGATGAAAGGGATGTTGGGGGGCCACAATATATAAAACAAAGAAAAACTCGTACGCATTATGTAACGCATACGCATTTTACGTTGAGGCATGGTTTGGGATCCAGTTTGGATCCCCAAGCCTAAGGCATGGACCTGTACAAACACACCAAATAACGTGATTTTGTAAGAAAATGTAAAAAATGTCACTTCCTCTATGATAAATCAAAATAAAACAATCGATCCATTTTTAAAAAATTATACCACGACGTAGAGCAGAGTTTCTTCTTTCTAAAAATATAATTTTTCAAATTTTATGACTAATATAAGGTTTCCATATTATTTATTTTCTAACTATGCCTTTTTATAGCTATTTTTTGAAGTGTAAATATGTCTATCTTTCATTGTGTATTTTTTTTCGGTGATCGAAATTTTAAAAAAAATATACTAACCCAAACTAGGCATAATTCTTTACATATTAAAAAAACACTAATTTTTGATATTTTTTGAGGTAATTAAGGGGGGCACGGTCAGAGCTCCGTTATTTTTCAAAACATAAAATTTATGTACTAGAAAAATCATAAATAAAAAAATATTCTCTAAAAAAATCTAAAATAAAATTCTAGGCACAAACTTTATGCTCCTAGATATCTTTCTACCAAAGGGTTTTCAAAAATACTAAATGGTGCTCAAAAAATGGTTGGGGGGGCACGAAAATCATTCTATTATGTTTTTTTAACAAAAACAGGAGCATATGTTGGTATTTTAGTTGTTTGACCCACTTAAACTTATCTGTTTTCAATACAATTTAGTAGCTTAGAAACTAGACTCAAAATTCTACGATTCATATTTCTACAACATCTTTTAATTTTGAGTGTAACTATTTTTAAAAACTCATACAAGTTGAATTTTTTTATTTTTCAAAAAAATGCGTCCACTTAAGACCCCCTTTTGGCCCCCCAACTTAGTGCACTTACCCCATAACCATACATCTTGTATACTAATATAGGTGCCCCAATCCTACCCCAACCTATAGACTTGATTACACAGTTGATGTTTAACATTCATGTGATCTGATATGAGAAAGCTAATAGAGAAATAGTAGGAGTGTTGGGTGAAATTTTATTCTACAATAAATATAAGTGATTTTGAGCGGGTTTTTTTATCTTCCAAAGTTTTTCCACTTATATTTTGTGTCACTGTGCTCATTGAGGATTTTTGTACATGGTGTTTAACATTTTAGTAATCTGCATTATAAACTATCTTAATTTGTACGTTTTTAGGTGTACTGCATGGAAATCGATAAAGGGGATAATATTCGAAGCAATGTGTATTGTGAAAGATATATAATTTATGGAACATTATTTATCCCTTAAATTTCCTAAGAAAGGGTTTGATGGACCTGCAACACATGGTCTATCCATTAGGCGTGGCTGTATGACCCATACAGACATGCATGTATTTGACCCGGTTAAATGCCACCACACTCAATATTGTACATTCCTATACTGACCAAAATTATCAAATTCATATGCACTTGTTCCCTTTTCTTCCATGTACCCCTAATAATGTTTTCATCTAGTTTTCATAGGTGCCACATGGAAAAGAAGGATCCATAAAATGAATAAAGATCTTCACAATTTTTAAGCTCTTGATTAGGAAATGCTTGTTTATTGCCTCCCCATTTTATAACTCATTTTCACCTTTATTATTTCAAATCTCGATATAAGTGCATGGAAATATCTGAATGGTGATCAAAATCATTGATCATTGTAGTCAACACTATATACGTACTTCAGTGTAATTTATTCATACTTAAAGGTTACAAAATCCAAGCCTTGAAAAATATTTCATGATGTTCCATGGTCAAGACTATCAATTGAAGGATATTTACTATGATCAACTTCAATAGTCACCTAATAAGATAACCTTGTGACCTTTAATCTATGAATGTTAGGATCAAAACTTGACTAGCAAGAATGGATTTCACCAAGATGTATTCAGTGCATTAAACGATCAAAATTCATTTTAAGGATGATAACGGAATCAAAATCAAAAAAATTCTACACATCTCAATATGATGATTTTTCATGATAATAGGTCAAGCTATTGTAATCTACAAATTCTTGCCCAAGAGAAGTATTATGTATAGAGTTCATGCAAAACCAGGATGAAGTTTCAATTTATAGTGGTCAACTATGCATAAACAACTACATCAAGTCCATATGGTACCCTTGTTCCAGTCATCCAAGTCACCTAGTTTTTTCCAAAAGTTCATCTGGTAAACATCAGCTAAGTGCACTTTAAGATCCCATGTATTTTTTCATTTGTATCGTATCACGTACATTTGTTACAAGTATTGATCCATTTTTTTTATATTGAGAGTGGTAAAAAAGAGGTGTGAAGTTAATTAGTCAAAATAACCACATAATAGCTAAAGATTTCATAATCCTTGTTGGATTATAGTGTAAAACTCCTAGACTCTAAATCTTTAAACCAGGGTGAGAAACAAGATGTATGCAACATAAGGGTCCATTAAATGAATAAAGAGGTCATATGCCAAAGATAATTGGGCCTACATATCATGCGGAAATTTATAGTTCCATCAAACGCCCCGTCAGCGCTGCCCTATCCATGTATCGTTAAAATATTTTTCATCTCCTCTTACGTCATTTGTAAGGTTGTTTTCCTAAAGTTGTGGACATCTGATGTGGATGGGGAGAGAGCTTCGACATAATAGGAATAGAAATAGAAGGGTTCCAACTTTAGTATCTACTTGGATTCCGTCGTGAAAAAATCCAATAGAGGACACTAATAGTGGCTGGAGATTTAGCTGAATTCAAAATAATTATAAGTTGCTAAGACGGTATTTCATTTTATATTAATTATTTAAGACATCAGAATATAATGGAATTTCAATTGAGAAAAGTAATGCATTAAAGGGTCAACATAGACACGTAATGAGTCCATCGTAGGGTTTTCTGTAACACATTGTATGGGTTGATGAAACCTAGATTTTGTCTCACTCATGTTCCATAATTAATTGTGGAAGTTTGCATATAAGTTAATACAATTATGTCTTCTTATTTATGATATATTTTCTATATGGAAGTAGGCATTAATATATTTAATGTTAAGCTACATATAACTCTATTTCGTTGATTTGTGCACTACAAGCAACACACACACAAAAGAAAGCTAAATGCAATATTAAAACCATGGTGACTTTGACATAACACATACCCTTTAATGAGTCGGGCCCATAATAATGCCAAATTTACTAAATGCAGAGTAAGATCATGTGGTAAATAGTTGAGTTAAGTATACATTATAAATTAGGGGAAAATTAACATACTTGAGGTTATTAAGGTTGGTGTGGACTTGCTGCCACTGCGCAAGATCTCCATATGCATGATCTTTACTGAACAATGCGGAAAATATAGCGGGCACTCGCGTCTAGTGCTTCCTTAGCCAGTCACTCTTCAGGATCCCCTTGGGTTGTGATGGGGGAACCGAGGGCTTGTTCTTCTTTCTCCTTTCTAGCAATTACAGAAATTCTGTCGAAATCAGGAAGGGTGAGGGTATTTACGAGGGGAACTAATCCAAATGCAAGAAATTGGACACTGCAGAATGCAGCTCCGGCATTCCCACCAGCGAGACGAACACCACGGGAGGGGTTCAAAGCTCGTCTAGGTATTCCTCCATGGATTCAAAAGCTGATTTTTCTTCTTTTTTTCATAGCACGGTTGGCCAAAAATTATGAAATTTATGTCAGTTTGTTCGCATTGAACTGAATTTGAAGATAGGAACGAAAGGTTTTGAGGATTTTGAGCGATCTATAGAGTATTTCACCTGGATTTTGAGGTTTTGTGAATATGTTGTTGTTTTTGATCTGGCAGAGCAGATTGTTGCTCTATTGACGCATTGGCAACGAACTCTCCCAGCATGAGCTCCCAATCTTGTATTGGAACGCCTCATTCGCTCTGTAAGAGTTTTGGCTTGTAAACCGAGCCTACCATCTTACTCTGAGTTTCAATGCGAACACATTTCGAGAAAACATGATTATAAAAAAACTCTATAAATGTATTCAACAATATAAAAAAATGTGGATATTTCTGTAAAATTTAAAAATTTTGATTAAAATTATAGTTTAATAATTTATTTTTAATAAATAGAATCATAAAAATATTTATTTGACAAGGAACACAACAATAAATATCAACCTTAATATCCTTTTAAAAATTTAGAAAATCATTTTTTCTTTGGTATGTACTCTCATATCTTATATAGAATTAAATACATAGGTGGCCATTTGCAGTTTTTGTGGAATAAAAATAAATATAAATGTCAAAATTTATGAGTTGAAATTAATTCATTAAGTGACATGACATTGTGGTCCACATGTTATTAAAATATTAATATCACGGTTTCCAAATAGTGGCTCTCATTGTTGGAACAGGATTTCTTACAAACCTATAGAAAGAAGTAAAAATAATGGAATATTCTTGAATAAAGGAAAACATAATATTCTCACAAAAAGATATTGCAAAACTTTATAAAACACATAAAATGTTACACGTAGCATATTGTTATTGAGTAGAGGGAAAAAATTAATGGTCTTGGTGGAAAGGACATCATGTGAACTTCTAAAATAAACAAATACACACTACATATATGTAATGGTATTTAAAGATACCCTAATAAGTTAATAAAATTAAATCTAATAAATGAAAGATATGATTTAATAGAGAAATGTATTATTTTTACATTAATAAAAAAACATAGATATAAAAAATTGGCAAATTGACCATTGGAAATAGGGATCTTTCTTTTATCCCAAATTTTTGTTAGACCTTGGGTCTATTGATTTATAGATGTAAGTCCACACCAAAACACCAAACCACACTGCTTGGTATGGATCTTCTTTTATCTTTAAAAAAAATGGCCATTGAAAATAAGCAAATTGTAACACTAAGCATTGCCTTATTCTTATACAATCTTACTAACAATTAGAAATATCTTTAACACTTTAAACCCTAAGCTCTCATACCATTGATTCATAATCAATTAATTGTGAACTTCTCTAAAATAAAAAATAATACATATATTCATATAGAGGTATTTAAAGGCAACATAATAATTTAAAAACAAAAAATATAATAAATAAATTACATGGTTTAATAAGGAAATGTAGTATTTTGATATTATATAAAAATATATGATATAAAAGTAAAAGTTAAGCTCCACATAAAATGCACTGCATGCCTAAGAGCGACCCATACAAACAAACCATACACATGCATGTGCATGCATTGGTGGGACCCACGTGTCAACGATCACATCGGTGCTTTTTTTTTCTCTAACAAAGTGCAATGCAATCAGAATGCAACATGTGCAGTGTGTTTACATACATGACAACAACCATGTGAATCATCATGCTACTCATCACATCATCTGGAGTTATGTGGCGCAACATTTAGGACTTACATTTTTTTTTGGGTTGAAAAATACAGTGTGTTTTTCAAACCACATACATGACAAAAACCATGTGAATCATCATGCTACTCATCACGTCATCTGGAGCTATGTGGCACAACATTTAGGACTTAGGTTTTTTTTGGGTTGAAAAATACATTGTGTTTTTCAAGTGCACACTGTGTTTTTCAACCCAAAAAAAAATATAAGTCCTAAATATTGCGCCACATAACCCTAGATGACATGATGAGTAGCATGATGATTCACATAATTGTTGTCATGTATGTGGTGAATTTTGTGGGGAGTATAGCAATACACTAACCCCAATCTAAAATGATAATTTTGCGTTTACACTAAGCTAGCTATACAATGTACATAATATTGAGTTTTAAAGGCAGATTTTCTTTATCTTAAATTTTCGTTAAGAGGTTTTGAGTTAGGTGATCACTGACTTAGCGTGGATACAGACTTAGCGTGGATACATAATCTTGACTTAGCGTGGATCAACCCAAGACGAAGAGCTTTTGGGGTGTCTCAGTTTTAAGCTGCGCTACCAACTCACTTCGACAGCTTTCCACAATTTTCCTACCATTCCAAAAATCTCATTTCAACCCCTGGTACATCACAACCTAGAGGAGTTCAAAATTCAGTACTTGAAAGTGAAATCCTGCACTAAAGTTATGCCTGAACAAGCCATTGGCAAGCGAAGTATGAGGTCTGATTCACAGAAATAAATAAATGGCTATAATAGCACGTTTGAGGACGAAGACTGTGATAGTGTTTCAATGTGGTAGAAGTAGAATGGATAACAACCCACGCTTCAATCATACAATGCCGTACACTGCCCGTCTCCATCTCACAAGATTTTGTATGGAACGTCCGTCGAAGAAGGCGCTACACATTTGCTTACTAGACATAAAAACTCCACTATTGCAGACCTGCATTGCCAATTATGCACTTTCAGAGGGTAAGTTAATCCACTCTTTCATCAGTGACAAGGGATTTGCATTTGCTACAAACCCGTTATTTCAAAACAAGTTCATCAACATGTATGTCAAGTGCGGCAGTTTGGCGGATGCTCGTAAATTTTTTGACGACATGACTAAGCGAGACATCTCCTCATGGAAAACCTTAATTGCAGCTTACAGAAGACATGCGTGTCCTCACGAGGCATTGATATTGTTTCACCAAATGCAACCAACCATTGGCGTTGACATTGTTTCATCAAACCCGATCACTTCACCTTTGCCAGCATCCTTCCAGAATTGGGAGCTGTGGAAGAGGTTATGAACATCCATCAAAGCCTAATGGAAGGTGGATTTACTTCAGATGTTGTGGTTGGATATGGCGTGATAGACATGTATGCAAAAAGTGGAAGCATACAGAAAGCACGAGAACTGTTTGACAAAATGACTCACACAAATTTGGTTTTGTGGAATGTGATGATTTCAGGGTATGCACAAAATGTATTAGCTGGAAAGGCTTTGGAGACTTTTATGCAAATGGAATAGGCAGGAGTAAAGCCAGAGTCCATAACCTTTGCTAGCATTCTCCCAGCCTGTGGAAAAATGGGAGCATTGAAACAGGGTATGTACATCCATCAAAGTGTAATGGAAAGCAGATTTTTGTCTGATGTTGTAGTTGTTAATGCCCTGATACACATGTATGCAAAATGTGGGAGCATACGGAAGGCTAGAGAAGTTTTTGACAAAACGTCTCAAAGAAATATGGTCTCATGGACTGCAATAATTGCAGGAAATGCGCAAAATGGTGTTGTGGATGAGGCTCTAAGGTTTTTTTAAGGAAATGCCTCAATGACATGTGGTCGCATGGACTGTGATAGTTGAGGGATATGTACAAAAGGGGTTTGTTGAAAAGGTTTATGAGACTTTTAAGCAAATGCAATTGGCAGGTATGAAGCCAAACTCCACAACCTTTGCCAGCATCCTCCCAGCCTGTGCCAAAATGGAAGCTTTGGGACAAGGTATGGACATCCATCGAAGTATAATAAAAAATGGGGTTGTGTCTGATGTTGTTATTGCAAATACCCCGATAGACATGCACGCAAAGTGTGGAAGCATTCAGAAGGCACGGGAACTGTTTGATAAAATGCCTCAAAGAAATGAATTCTCATGGACTGCGATGATTGCAGGATATGCAATGCATGGCTATGGCAAGGATGCTCTTAAACTCTTTGAACTAATGAAGCACTCTTGGACATACCCCGACCACATAAGCTTTGTTTGTGTTTTATTTGCATGCAGCCAGGCCTAGTGGATGAGGGCTGTAAATACTTAAATAGAATGAGTGATTATTATTGTATTATGGCTACAATTGATCATTATTAATGCATCGCTGACCTTCTTAGCCGTGCGGGCTATCTTGAGGAAGCTCTGAACTTTATTATAAAAATGCCAATTAAACCTGGAGTGGTCCTATGGATGTGCTTGCTTGGTGCTTGTAGGTCAGATTAAAATATAGGGCTAGGAGTATTTTCAGCAACACTCCTTTTTGAGTTGGGTTCTAAAAGTGCTGCACTGTACGTTCTTCTGTCAGACACACAGAATTGGGCAGGTGGGGTGATGTTAAAAATGTAAGGAGATTGATGAAAGATAGGAGAATAAAGAAGATACCTAGATGTGGTTGTATTGAAGTCCGTAAAATGGTACATGTTTTTTGTGCAGGAGACAGATCACACCCACAAATATATGAAATCTATGCAAAGTTGGATGAATTATCGTGGGAGATGAAGGCAGCAGGATATTTATTGAATTCCAGATATTTATTGAATGATATGGAGGAGGAAGAAAAAGAATTATTCCTCTGCCATCATAGTGAGAAGTTGGCAATTGCGTTTGGATTATCAAACACATCCCCTGGAATAACTATTAGAGTTGTCAAGAACCTTTGAGAAAATGTTTACTGCCATACTGCAGCCAAGTTTATCTCCAAGATTGTTTCTGGAGAAATTGTTGTTGCCAACCGGTTCCATCATTTCAAAAAAGGACACTGTTTGTGTGGAGATTATTGGTGATGATAAGTTAAGTGGGATGTAAAACCAAGTTTGGACTATAACACAGTGCATCGTGTCAGACTTGCGGTGATAATAAGAAATCAGGTTTTAATTTTAGTTGAAAACCCAAATCATGCTGTTGACTTTACAAAATCAGATATATACTATATATTACTGCATATTTGCATATTACCATGGAGGTGTCATGACATGGGAACTGTTTTTCAGAAAAAGTACTGGAATCAGAAACTGGACGAGGAGGCGGAGAACAGGAAAAGAAAAAGGAGAGAACCCATTAAAGGAAAGGGCTCTCAACTAAAAGAAGATTTGAAAGTAGGGCTTACAATCAGTCCAATGCTTAGATAAGACGAGGAGAGCATCTCTTCATGTTTCTTTACTCCAACCTTTGTTATTTCATAAGGTCCTTTTGCCTTGATCAATTGCATTATGTTGTGCCTTTGTAAGGTCTGTCATTTGCAATTAACTTAATGTACAGATTATGTACGCAAATTTGCATATGTTCATTTCAATTTTGTCTTCTTTATGGTTATAGGCTTTGTCACAAGGAGAGCTGATATGTTTGTGAACTTGTGAACTTTATTTATTTTTGTTGATTTAACTTGATTTCGATTTGTTTGCTTTCAGTTTGAGATAAATAATTATGATTTATATATGCAGAATTAAAATCAAATTATTGTAGTTGGATATATATGCTTGAGAAACATGTTAAAACTTACAATGAGGTCTATAGAATGCTATTAGTGAAAAGAGAACAAAATTCATATATGTACGAGTAAAATCCCAATTCATATTATATGGTAATTGCATGTACATGCTAATAGAAAATATTTGAACGGGTCTGATGTGTTGAAAACTGATCACACAGCATGTATAAAGGAAATCATTAACTTCAATTTATTCATTATCTGAAAGACAACTTTATATAGGCCGCAGAAAATATGTCTACGAAGATTTTACAAATAGATTTTATAATGGAATGAAATCTTCTACTGGTTGTACTTGCCACTCTGTTTGGAACAAGCTTGTAGACACTCACAATGGCAATAATCCCAAGGCAAGCAACTTATAAAACATTCAAGCAATCCACATTAAAAAAATCTGGTTCTTATAGCAAGAAGAAATTGAAAGGTGGGAATGTGCACAATTTAAAATCGAATATGTTGTTGAAAATTTTGTTGATTGGTCTTCAGCAGCTATTAATGTGCAGCCCCTAGCAAAGTAAAAAGGCACAATAATGTACACATAAAATGAATGGGATATTTCAATGTTGTTTAAATTGTTGAGTAGGTAGTATCGAAATGGAAGAACATAGGAGTTAAATCCCCAAGTAACACTTGAAATGTTGTCGGAGAATCAATCACACTCTATCAGATTTTGAACTTAAGCAGGCCAATAACTCAGTGATAAAGCCCTTGACGCTTACAAGGAATGTCATAAGTTCAAGTCCTAGTTAATCTGTAATTTGTTACTGAAAACTATGAAAACAAAGCATCAAATGCATTCCCCAACAGATAAAAGTAAACTTGGGATGGGACGGAAGCTACGTATATATCAATGGAAAAGTTCTTATGTTTGGGTATGGAATGCATATTTGTTCAAACATCAAGTCTATGTTGTTAGTCTGGGGTGGTCCTATTCAATTTCTGTTCAACGGTGGTGTTTTCATCAACATTTTGGTTCATTTAAGCTATGCCCATTCATTCAAGTGAGCACGGGTCAATTCGATACCAGTTCCCGGTCAATTTAGTACTGGGCTAAGCCTGTTTAATCAAGTAGACGAGCTCTGGTTGATTCAATTGGGCTATAGATGGATGGATGGATGAATATATATTCGAATTTGATTAATCATCAATCAAAGTTCCTTCTCCATTTCATAGTTCGATAGACCTAGTCCACCCAACCGACTGAATGCCTCTATCTATATAGCTACTGCCCCCACCAGCTAACTTGATGGGGCCAACTAATCTCATATTCCTGTGAACTGGATTCTTAGAAGATTATACCAGTGAATGGTCGATGCTCTCAAACTCCCCCAACCTGTCTGTAAAAATCTTACTATAGATAGTCAATTATGGCATACTATAGATAGTCAGTTATGGCCGCCCCTCCATCATCTACCAATTTTCTTGCAATTCGCTGCTGCTTTCTATAATCCCAACTTTCTGCTCTACTCATCACTCCACTCACATGACTTGACCTCAACCCTTTAGGGGTAGAAACATTCGATTGATTTCAGGTCATCTAAGTGGGCCGAGCTTTGAAATTATTGCTGTTCTCTGTTCCCTAAAAAACCATTTGATGAAAGGGCCTCATATCTATCTTTCTATCTATAACAGGAGAACTAGCAAAATAGACGCAACAATCAATCTCAACAAATCAGAGGTTTCTTTGCCAATGCCTTCTTTTCCTGCAAATTACACAAGTATTATTATGTTAAACTGGGAAGACATCAACTTTGCAAGAGCTATCCACTACATGGGCAGAATGAAACAACAAACTGATGAGGGAAGGAGGTGTAACCATCAAAGTTTAGCGAAAAATGAAGAGAATGATATATCTACCTGGATAACTTGCTGGTGACAATTGAGAGTGAATCTGTAATATTTAAGGATAAACAAAGGAAAATCACATCTTTGATTCCAATGCTTTCTATTGATGCAGTTGGGCACTACAAATCTCTCTTGCGAGAGAATTTTTTAAGTTTGAACTATGGGACCAATAGTGAACAGAAAAGGATCAATGGAAGCAGAGGATCTCAGTAGACCAGTGACAAAATGATGCGTATCCCTGCTCTTCGTCTGGGTGCTTGATAGGGGTTAACTAGGTTTAACTACCGCAGGAGAGGAAAACATAAGTATTATATGGTATTTTTTGTTAAAAGAATTAGAGCTATATTACTCTGTTTTTCTTGTGGAAGGCTATAAAATTTTGGAGTGTGATTTATGTTAATTGCTATATTATCCATACTTTAGTGATGGGTTTTTAATACTAGGGAAATATAATTTGGCATTATTTCATTTATTCGTCAAATCCATGAACAATACATTGTTTCTCATCAGTCATTTATGATATATCATCCAGTCTAATTTACTACTTGTGGTAGCATCTATACCAAAGCTTTCTACTTAGTGTAATATATTGGATGATAGGATGTCTTGAAGGTCTGTAAATCCAAATACCTATAATTTTGAAAAGAAAAGGAGAAAAATATGGGCACATTACTTGGATGAGGATGATTCAGTGGACGCAATTGTTTGCACTGAAGTTTCGAAGGGAAAGGGCCGAGGAGGAATGGCGATGTCAATGGTTCCTTCCAACATCTGAATAACTCTGCTCATGGAAGGCCGTTGACAAGGATTGTATTGAATGCACCACAGTCCCAACAAAGTCATTTTTGTGGCTATATTTTCATTTTCGTCATCTGCTATATTTCCTTCTTTGAGTATTCCAAATTCACCCATTTCCACTTGTTTGAATATGCCCAATTAGGGTAGTAAAATGTGCTTGACCTAGTTACTTGCATGTCAAAGTTCTTCCTTCCCCCAGCCATCTCCATCACCAACATACCATAACTGTATACATCCGATTTGTCGCTCACCGGTCCATTGTTCCTAGATCACACCTCTGGAGCCACATAACCAGGGGTTCCTCTAGCATCTGTCAGGAAGACATGGCTTTCTTCTCTATCTGTCAGTTTTGCCAGACCAAAATCTGCAACCTTTGGCGAGAAACTGGCATCAAGGACTACATTATGGGGTTTTATGTCACAATGCAAGATTCTGCTTCTGCGACCATCATGTAAATATGCAATCCCACGGGCTGTTCCCATTGCAATGGAATACAATTGTTTCCAGTCCAATACATTCTGATCGTCTCCATGGATATATCTCTCAAGGGAACCATTAACCATATACTCATAAATCAAGGCTCTTTTAGACCCCTCGAAACAGTATCCCAAAAGTCGCACCAGATGCAAGTGGTGGATCCTTCCAATGGTTACCACTTCGTTCATGAAATGCTTTTGATGACTGTGTTTCGATTTGTCAAGGATTTTCACGGCTATCTTGCATCCGTTGGGAAGCTCACCCTTGAAAACTCTACCGAAACCTCCATGGCCGAGTCTGTCTACAAAATTGACGGTGTATCTTTTAATCTGACGATAAGAGTATCTGGTGGGAATTCCTCCGTGTAAAAAGTTCTCAACAGAAGGAGTCCTGGAGTCAAGGGGATCCATATAGGCTCTGATGTCCCGCACTTCCTCCTCTCTCTGTTTCCTTTTCTTTCCAGTGATTTTGACGTATATAATGATGATGATTGCAGTTGCCAAGGCGAAGATACCAGATAGAACACCTATTACTGCAATAAAATCCAGTCTTTCAGCTGTGGTGTAAGGGAAAGATAGCCCTCATTACAGGCGATCGATCCTTAACTAGCACGCACAAACACCATGGGACTCACGCTCTGCACCAATCATAGACTTGATAAAAATCCACATTTATTTATTCTGATTTTTTCATTGGTGTAGAACGTGGGTACCATGGTGTTCGCGCGTGCTAGTTACAAGTTTATCTCATTACACATTCCCTGCAAAAGTTAAAAAAAAAATGAAAACGAACAATTGCATAATCGAATGTTAGTTACCTGCAAATCTTAGAGTTTTCCTGCACCATATCTTCTTGTTCAGAAGTTTTCCTTAAACAAAAAGGAGAAAGCATTTAGTTAAACTGTAAAATCAAAAATAAAGTTCAAAGATTTTATTCTTTCACAGTCCGTGAGATGAATTGCAGTTGTTTTTGGATAAAACTGTGTTTTAGATTTTAATAATGACGTTTCCGATCATTCCCATGATCCATCATTAGGATGAGAAAATTTAACTATAAAATCAAAAGTAAAGTTCAAAGATTTTATACTTTCGCAGGCCATGAGATGAATTGCAGCTGTGTTCGAATAAAACCGTGTTTTAGATTCTAATATTGACATTTTTCCGATCATTCCCATGATCCATCATTAGGATGATAAAATTCAACTGTAAAATCAAAAGTAAAGTTAAAAGATTTTATGTTTTCAGTCTATGAGATGAATTGCAGCTGTGTTCTGATATAACTGTGTTTTAGATTTTTATAATGACATTTCCGATCATTCCCATGATCCATCATTAGGATGAGAAAATCTAACTGTAAAATCAAAAGTAAAGTTCGAAGATTTTATGCTTTCACAGTCCATGAGATGAATTGCAGCTGTGTTTGGATAAAACTGTGTTTTAGATTTTAATAATAACATTTCCTATTATCATTCCCATGATGCATCATTAAGATGAGAAAATTTAAGTTCTTCTTTCCTTCCAAATGCCATCTATATAAATTTATAATACTAAAAACAAAAATCCTTTGTATTCACCATCAAAGCAATTGCTTCCGTGGGGTCCATCCGCACAAATGCAGGCAGATGTTGAGGATCTGTGGAAATGGCTGGTATAACATCTCCCGCCAGAAGTCTGACACTTCTGGCATTTGTAATCGATACGCCATTTGATTTAAAATCCCATCTGCAGGAATTTCAGTAGATTCTTTTCATCACTGGTGCTGTAATCTTTGTCAGCTGGAATGACAACACTGTATTTGCTACAACCATCATCGTCAAATTCAGATATGGAAATTGAAGGGAGGAAGAAACAAGAAGCATTTTTGTTTCTGCAATGCAAACATTGGATCTGCTGGAAATTGACCGTGTATGAAGGTGGTTCTATTCTACAGACGAGAATGGTTCCCCATCTGTGTTTATCAGAAAGATAAAAATGAGACAAATTAGGATCAGGGGTTGTCAAGCATGCGGGAATGGTAGAGCAATCATCCAAATGGGTATGGAGGGCGATTCGAATGGTTCGAGTGGAGTAAGATGATTGTTTGATTCCTCCCAATGCAATGTACTGATACTCATGACATAACCCTTGGATGTAAATATCAGAGATTGAAGTGCTCCGATCATGGTGGCAGCCAACAAAAGCCAATCCATTGCATGTCCCATGATTCCGGATTTGAAAAGGATATCTAATGGTGGAATTGTTACAGACAGACGGAGAACAATCTTCATATGATGGATAGGAATCTGAATTTGAATATGAGAATTTGATGAAAAACGCAGGAAAGCAGACAAGGAGGGTAATGGGGAAGAGATCACAGAGACCCATGATTTTGAACTAAACCATAATGTGGGAAGACCTTGGGGTGTCTGTATAATCTCTGAGCACTGTGACGTGTCTTATACTGGCAATAGGATGAGGCCAGAGCTGCCCTCATTCAAACATCATTTTCTATTTCTTCAACGGACCGTTCTATTTAGATGGACAGTTTGTACAGCAAATGGATTTACAACTAAACAAGTGTATTTTTGGGTTTATAATGTTAATGATAATATTATTTTCTAATCAATTTTTGAATTTTAAAAATTAAAATGACAGTTAAATGGACATCAAATTTATGTTTGAATTATTACATGACATTCAAATGAATGTTAAATTTTACTTTGAAAAAAATGAATATCTCATACCATTAAAGTACTTGCTGGAACGCCTATTGATATAGTTACAAAAGAATATAAAATATAAATATCTAAAATTGTAATATTTTTATAAAACTTTAATAATAAAAAAACACCTTTAAATGACAATCAAATTTAATGTGGATAATAAAATTGAACAACTCATACCATTATTATAACTCACCTTCTAGAAAGGACATAATTACAAATAAATATACTAATAGTTGCACTAGGTTCTAAAATTAGTAAGTACTTTGTTAAATATAAAATATCTAATAAAAAATTAAATGACTTAGAATATATTTCCCTGACTCCTTCAAATTTACCACATCTATAATTATCTCCATCTAAATTATGATATTAAAATATGGAGGTAGTGTTGACATAGAATTTAAAAAATCTATACATTAAAAGAAATATTTATCCAAAACATTTAATTAAAGAACTCAATATATCGTTTTTTTTACCAATTTCATAAAATACCTTAAGCATCTTATAAATTCATAACATATTCATAACATTCTTGGTGAGGTGTCCTCTGGTTTACTCTCCATTACTCATCCTATAACTAATTTGTTTATTGGTTATAACATTAATATGTTTATTTACTAACCTTCCCTCCTATTCATGATACCAATAAACATCCCATAACCCATTCAATTAGTTTTGTATACATGGATCTTACTACCCAAAGTCAAATATACTTCTTCATTGACTCTTAAAATTGCTTTTAAAACTAGCAATCGTACGCGAAGTGTATGATAGAAACGCCGAAGGGATGGAGTGAAGAATGAATAAATGAGGAAGTGAAATGGAGGGAAATGATGAGGGGTTATCAGGAAGGGGTTCTATGGAGAGGTAGGACACTGTGTTGCAATGTATCGTCTCTATCTTACGATTATTATTCACAGACGGTGCAATATGTCTTTTAAGAGGACAAAGTAAAAAAGGGGGAAATTTGAAAAGGTTCCATGTTTGAGACCCAACTGAAATGCATGTATCGCACATCTTCCACAGGTTATCTATGAATAGTATCGGTTATCTGTGAATTTTATTTGTTTAAAACAAATCCACAACATGGACAAAAAACTCCTTGACATCACAAAAAAATGTGTGAAGTCTCCCAAATGAGGTGATGGGGACGTGCTCTCTAATTGTTTATGTCAAAACTGAATAGTCAAATGTATTTTCCTAGTGGTCCAAGGTCTCATATTTGAAAGCTTCAGATACACTAAAGCAATGAAGCACCCCTAAAAATAAAAATACCATTTCAATCATTTGGTGCTCTTGCTCCTCCTTGCGCCTCTCAATCAAAAAATTTTGAGCAAGAAGATTTTTATGCTCTGTCTCTATTGTCTCAAGTAAGACGGGTACAAGCAGAGTCAGTTTTGTTGCTTTTCTCAATGGTTTAGCATATCAGGAAGGGATATTCTAAAAGAAGGAACCCATTCCTGCAATACAAAAATAGCATAGGGTAAGACATTAAGAGTTTATTAAATAAAGAGTATAGTAGCATTTAAACCAGAAAAATAATAGCTTATAAATAAAGAAAGCTAACTTCTAAATTGCCACTCCCATCTTCATTCAACATATCTTTGTACCAAACCTTTATTCGATGCGGCACCCTCTTAATTATTGTGAATCTAAACGAACAACATATGATGCCACTATCTTGACACAGTAATTCAATCTTCTCACCACTATCAAAAGACATGGATTGTTGTTCACATGCACCACCTTTTTTCCTGCTTTCACCGACACCCAATGAAAAACATCTTCTTTTAGATATGTAATTGTCTAGACTTCCATTTGCTCCACCATCCAATGTCTCTTTGTAAATGTTTCCTGAGATGGTTTTATTTTTATCTCCTGGTTTTCTTTCTTAAACACGATCAAAAGCACCAAGAAACTTTTGGGCACATCTATTTTTCCTTGGATGTTTATTCACTACTGTCCTAGTAGCCACATCTTCATCCAGGTCAAAGTTGTCACTAAGCTCATGTTTGCAATAATCTTGCAGATTAACCAAATCAATACTTTTGAGAATTTTTTGGTGGCAATAACCTTGTACCTCATTTAAATTAAAAGACTTGATACCCTCATTGTCAAACTGCCTAAAACAGACATATATTTGAGCCAATAATTCATATGGGAATTTTTCAAAGCATTTCTCATAGTGCTCAAGAGTAAGAATTGTAGCTTGTCCATCAACACATTCAATAATGAGAACTTGAGGAAATGGAGCGATAAAAAGTTCCGTTTCATGAGCTAGTGGAGGGGGGATAGTTCTAACCACTTCGTTAGTTTGATGAAACCAGCGGACCCTAATTTTCTTCTGATCTTTCTTGTGTTCATACATATCTTCTAAATATGTTGTATGATGAATTTTTTCTTCAGCCATGACACGAAAATAATTTTTAACCTGATAGGCAAATAGAACAAAAATTAGATCGTGAACAACTTAAATTTACATCAAACACTACACTGTAGTCAAAAGAATAAAAAGACAAAAAGCATACCAAAGAAACAGTCTTCAGACCATAATCAGATTTTAAGCCAAATTTCATGTGTAAATTTATGACCTGCATAACTTTAATTGCGATGTAAAAGATTATAGCATGATTTTCAAAGAAACAGTTATAGGGAACTTTTTCTTACTGAAATAGTAATGCCACTTCGCTAAAAAGACTCATAATGCCTCACACTTTCTACAAGTCCATGAAGAACCTAGCCATGTAATACCCTTGCTGGTAGCTCTGATCTTCCTTTGAAATTTATCCTGCAAACCATGTCACTGACATCAACAACTTCAAAAGAAAAGAGTAAATAGAAGGACTTCTGTAATCATAAAAGGTATACCATGACAAGAAATGAACGCATGAAAAACCTTAGTTCTTACCTTTGTAATTATGAACATAGCTATCTAGATCATCCATATCTTCCCCATTTGAAATATCAGTGTCTGAAATTCAAGATGATTCGTGTTTGAATTCTGAATATCAAAAACAAAAACATTAAATTTGACTTCCTTGTGCAAACATTTATTAGGGAAAGAACTTATAAAAATCCAACCAGCATCAAACACATCCCAAAATGTGAAACATAAAAATGACATGAATAACCAAGTTACGTACTATATTCTTAAATAGTGAAAAGGCTTAATTAAAGAGTGTAATGGCAATAGAGAAATATGCAACTTTTGGGAAATCCATTAAAAAAAGGATCGATGCATTTAAAGATAAAAGAGGCACAATATAAAATTAACAACTGAAATATTAAAGAGAATGTTAAAGTATTTTGAACATAAAAGTGGAACTATATTTCTCAATTTTAAGGCGTTCATTATCTCTGCCACCAACAACTACTTTTGGTACGCCTTCTTCGTTGAGATGACGGGCACGTAGGAGGAGACCATGAATTCTTTCACGTCCACATTCAGCACCCCCTCAAATCGCAGGGATGCCGGCAACGAGGATATCACCTACAAAACACATTTCACTTCAATTCAATAATGTTTGATTTAGGTACTTACACAAATGCATTATGATGTTTCTGTAATTGTCTTCTTGTTAGAAACGTACTTAAGTGATTTACATGCCATCTACAAATATGTGGCGCATCTCATCTAATCTCATCTTTATAAAGACGTTTGGAAAAATTTAAAAAATAGTTACAATTAACCTTCTCCATGTAATGTAAATTTTTAAAAATGTTGTATCAGACTGTGAGTTTCAAAAGGAAAATTTTAATTACACCTCAAAATTAGTTACTCAGTTTCGAGTTATAATTAAACCTCAAAATTAATTCACATGAAAATTGGTCGAATGGAATTTTTTTGGTGAGATAAATTTACTACCCAAAAATATGCTTTCAAATTGCATAAATGGAAATGCTAGATTTATATAGAATACAAGTCCGCAACAAAAGAGAACAAAAGAATGCCATTAGAATACAAATATAAAAACATTCTCATATAGAAACTCCTTCCCCAATGTTTTGGTCTTTTCTAAAGTGGGACGTGCCAGTAACTCAGTAAAAAAATTGCATTGTAGGTTAAAGAGAAAATATTACTCCTGGATTGTTGCTCTAAAAAGACACTCAAAATATATAGATACTAAAAAGTGTTGCACAAGAAAAAGTGTTGTTGCTCTAAAAAGACACTCAAAATATATAGATAATAAAAAGTGTTGCACAAGAAAAAGTGGGTCATATGCTACAGTCAAGAGTTGAACAACCTGCATCTCGATTATACTTCCCGATTTCCTCAATGAAGAAAGGACACTAAAAATGACCAGAATGAAAATATAAGAATGAAATAGTTAAACAATCAATAGATCTTTAGAAGCAAAGACGGTTCATTTGGGTGCATCAAAGCTTTTTTTTAAAACGATTCTTTTTTCACATATGCATTCATGATGGCAAGAACATAGCATAACTGTGAAATATGAAGAGAAACTCTTGCTACTCAATCTCACCCGTGCAATGGCCAATACTTGTCAGAGAAAATAGGTCGCAGCCCACTACAAGAACGCCTTACGGCGTAATGACAGCGACCTTGCGTAACTCGCATTCCACGCTTTCCCCATTTTTTAAGCGCACAACTTTAAACTTGGAAATATATCAGATGTCAATACAACGACCAACATTATCGTCTCCCTTCTTATGGTTATTTAGCTATAAATAAAAACACATATAAACCTGGTTGATATAATCGTGTTGCATGAATCGTGCCCCGCACCTTTTCAAACATATTTGATTGAAAATTGCCACTCAAAATAGATTTTAGAAAACATCCACGAGGAATATATACATCTAGTACTATTATGGTCTAATATATACTGTCATCAAAGGCCCAGCAAAAGAATTTCATTCCAGTCTAATAGTGGGGTAATGTAAAGAAATTGATTGTGAAAACTCACTTAACATCAGAAAGACATTCAGATGGAAATTATATTTAGTATTATAAGAAAACACTACATCAACCTCATGTTTGACGGTGGTCAAATCATAAATTGAAAATGAGGGCCGAGGGCAGATTAATTGCTCCAAATGACAATATTCGAAATATAAAATAAGTAGCCAAACATTAATTGCTACATTATACCCATCAAACGTTTTCCCATTACGAAAAGAGGGCGTATCAGTCTCCACAAACTACAGCCGCTGGTAACATTATTTTGAGTATTTTAATCAAAAGGATCAGTTCAAATATTTCTATCTGTAAAAACCTGCATTAAAATGTTGTAACCCTGAAAAATGCGGCTCAAACAAAACAGGCACAGAGGAGCTCAGATCTTTACATTGCTAAGCTGTAAAAATGTTCAGACGAATAACAAAACATGTCAGAGCCCTCAATACTTCTTCTTCTAAGTCACGATACACCATTATAATCAAACGAGAAGAAAAATACAGGTAAATACACTTCATTTAATGGGGAAGAGGAGGTTATATATGAAGATGAGAAAAAACATGTAAAGCACAATACGAGCACGAACGCAATCTTCTCCACCTCCGGTCTCTGCATTTGATCGTATGGAATTATATTTGGCGGTGCAGCAGCCTCCTCCACGAGTGGTGGCAGAAGTAGAGAAGAAATCACATGCAGTTAGCCATCTGTCTATACCATGCAGCGAGAAAAATGAAAACTGTCCACAAAAATCTATAAAAATACCTGAAATTTTGTTATCCCTTGGATTTCAACGAACCTGGGAGAAGGAATGAAATGCGTACGATGTCTGACGATTGTCAGAATTCCTAGGTCTATGTTCACTACAAGAACGCCTTCGGCGTAAATATTCATAATCATTTATCTCATTTTCATTATTTCATATATAAACACATACATTCATTGTTTCCTATATATGTGTATGTGTATGGAAAATGCAAGAATATACAGTTTTTAAAATATAATTTTGTGGAATATTGGATTATCTTTTTCAAATAAAAAAGATAAATGTATAGTTATGTTATGTTGATGGTCTCAAGGATTTCATTAATTGTTTTTGTTTTGGTAAATTTAATTATTAATCAAATGACTTGCAAAAGTCACATTTCTAATAAAAATTAATTCTCATATTTATTTTCATAATAATCATAATTAAAAGAACATCTCATATATATTGTTTTAATAATCATAATAAAAGGACTCCACTTTAACATATAAATACTTTAAAAAAATTGTTTAGTGAAGGAGTATATAAGCTTAAATTTATGGTAAATTTAAATAACACTAAGAAATATGAGAAAATCTATGAAAATATAATAAAGAAGATATGTATAGATATTAAATAAAACGAAGAATGTTATATATATTTTTCTAATTTGATTAGAGAGAGGAACATATAAGGTTTATATACAAATTTGTATTAAAATCCGTAATTGGTTTAAGAGAGTATACATAAAAAATGATTCTTAACAATATTGACAAACCAATCCATGATTACAAATTTATCAAAGTTTCATGGTAAAAAATTCAAAATGAATATCAAACTAGGAATAGCATGTGTACAATACAATGTGAACGCCAAACGGTATATGCTATTTGTTTTAGACGGATAGTTATTACTTTTGTAGTTGATGTTGATAATTTGGGTTGTAATTGATTTTGTAAGTGTAGAAATATGGATGAACCACTTAATTTAAAGGTTCTCTCTACATTTCAAACTTGTTACAAATTCGTACATGAATACATTTGATACCATTTTCGATAGTTAATTACTTTTATAGTTGATGTGGTTCGTATTTATTTTGGTTTAATTGTATTACTGTTGCATCGGTTTTTTGGTGGGTCTTTTGTTCAAAAACCTTTATTCTACAATCGATAAGGCGTGTGATTGATAGTGGTATTGTAGGAATATAGATGAAACATTACATTGAAAGGTTGTATGTGTACATTTAATTTTGTTACAGATTCGTACATTTAAAGTTACAAATCATATATCATAACATCAGATACATGAAGACCTCTATACACAAAACGAGACATGTATACATTTGCAGTATTTATATTGAATGAATGGTAGCCTTTTGTGGGAAATTTTATTTTCAATAAACATGATTACATTAGATACCTCTTGAATGACAATACCACTTTGGATACAAGAAGTGTTGAGTAAAGTAGTATTGGGATATTAGAGATTGCCATTGTTCTACACTCTAATTTACGATGTTGTTGCTCAGCAGTTATGAGAACTTTATTTTTTGTGTGGTTCTCTCTTTGTCGGGCTCATTTTGCAGGAGTCGACATGATTGTGAAGTCACAGACCTATGGAGTACCACTTGTTGAAAAACATTGTGCGGGTCAGCAAGGAACGATGCATTGTTTGATGACATACAAATGTAGAAATAAGTCAAAATATAAAACTATATACAATTGTAATGCATGTGGAGTTCCAATGGGAAATACACGTAAGAGGTAACAATTTGAGAATAGAAAAACTACATTTGTTGCTGAAGGAAAAGAGTATTAGTTATATGGAAAGATACAGTACGTTCACATAGTATACAAGGATGCAAATAAGTACATAACAAAAGTGCAAGTAATTTTCATTTATTTTCTTAAAAGTACTTACAATCCACATAGTAGTAGGAGGTAATAGTATGTTAGTGTATAAGGAAATACAATAGTTTTCTTTTGAAGTAGGAAAAAAGTGAAACATAGATATGAAATAAGCAACTTAGCAGTGATAGTTCAAAGTATAGAATGGGATGGGTGAGGTTGTAAAGTTTGAAGGTACGGGTGCGTTAGAAATATTTGTGTAAAGAAGGTTATGGAGGAGTTGCATTGTTATCTACTTTCTTTGAACTAAGGATGACACATTTCAATCTGTTGTTTCCGTAGTATGTCTCTTTTTTTAGGGAAAGTGTGAAGCAGTGTTCATTGTCGATGACATTGCTTCTAATTTCACTAGTTGCATCTTCGTCTATAAACAATAGATGGAGGTCGCTAGCTTCAACACACATGATTGACTCAATTGTCTCATCAAAAGTGGTAACTAATTAAAGTTCTCATGTTGGGTCCTTTAGATCGATCATGAGTGCATATCTATAATCATAGTTATGAACTTTTTTGTTGTAACTTGAACAGAACCATGAACCATTACCATTCTCTCTTACCTTTTTCCTGCATTGTTTGTCACCTTTTTGTAGAGGACATGCCTTGTAGAAAAAGTTGTCCATGCTGATATTTATGATTTATGCCGTAACCATGACCCATTTATTTCTCTCAGTGTTCCCCATATGAAGGACCTACAAAATCATTGTTACAAAGGTCAAGCTTTTTAGAGGGCCCATAAATTTGCTTGTGATAGAGGGCGCCAAAGGGGAGTAGTCATCAGAATCAACCTAGCCATGAAGTGTATTGGTTTCTGAAATTAGAGGGTTGACGTAACATCTGGTACTTGAAAAAGTGTCAACTGAGCTCCCATTGAAACTGGAGACACGAGTAGCTTTCAAGACAAGGACCAGAATAGGTGGTATAGAAAGCATGTCTTCAATTTCTTTGCTTATCTCATCTAAGTGTTGTCCCCACAATGTGACACTTACACTGAATCCCGACATGTCCTTTAATTGTAGAGTTCTTCTCTTTGTTTCAGACTTTTCATGCCTATGAATTGTTGAGCATGGTAACATCACAAGAACAATGTTAATCAAATCAACTATAGAACCTGTAGTGCTTGCAAGTATGTCCTTGATTTTGATGATCTTCAGTGAAAGTGATGGGAAGGTATTGTATTCTCATTTTCTATGAGTGGAGTTATGGTTGAGGAAGGTTGCAGGAAAATATCATAAGCATTGTTCGAATGGTTGTAACATAGCTTTGCATCAACAATCCTCGCAATCCTCCCATTAGAAATTGTATATAGCTTCCCATCTTCAATCTGCTCATAGAATGATTCCACGACCTCATTGAAGCAATTGATGTGGATTTCCCCTCCTTCCTAGATCCACAAAATCAAACCCAAGCATGGAGCCATCTCCCCTTGCATTGTGATATTCCTAAAGGGTTGTTTTTGCTAGGACACGACCCTCTATGGACCACATGCACATAGATGTATTCAATCCACCTATTTTAGTTGGTGTTCTCACAAAATATTTGTTAACCTGGTTTGCACTTGCATCTATTTGCGGTAACTCACTGTCTTGGAGAGCATTTGTTGGTAGTCAGGTTGGAGCACCGATTACCAAATGTGTTTCGACAAAAACATCCATTTCAATGATAAGAATAGTCCTACCGTGGAAAAGAAAATCAGGATAGAATTAGAACTACGCAACGGATGGAAAAAACAAACAGAAAGAAATTATAATTAGTATAGGAAGTTTATATGCATTGGTAATCAAGCAGGAGATGAAGCTTATAGTTCACTTTTGATCATTCTAAGGCGGGGATTTTGTAAACACACATTCGAGCCTTCTTGTATTGATTTTTTGGTTACACATCTTGCAAATTTGGAGGGTAGAAGTGTTGTCTAAAAATGTATCCCATCTGAAAGGTCAACACGATGTTGGGCACCCGTGTTGAGAATAGACCTTAGGGAGGACAAGTGCAGTATCTGAAATGTGGGGTCAACATTAGAACCACCCTCAGTCAATTGAGAAATGCATTCGTGTGTTAAATTTATTTCCATGGCAACTAAAAGATGCTCGAGATAGTGAGAGTTATGCAAATATATGGTGGAAAATGTAAACTTGTCTGTGTATATTCTAGGAGATAATTGAGAATTTTAATGTGAGGAGATTGTCATTACTTTTGGAATTATAAAATCTTGTTGCATAGTATTGTTTCTGATATTTTAAATGAGACATGATATTATTTGACCTATAGTTGCTAATATTGAGTAATATGTTGCAGGTGCATCACATCAAATGAAATAACTACTTTGTCGCATTTATAATTACTTGGCAAAAGCTGACCAATGCATAGATTGGCGGCTATACCTTTTTATGGTTTGAACTTTGAACTTGATTTGAAGTTGAATTCAATAATGGACAGTCAATCAAAGACAGATGCAAATTTCATGGAGAAGCATGAAGACATTATTCTTTCCCAAAACAATATGTTTGGGGAGTCTATTCCTAATAGTAGTTTAGAAACTTCTGGTTATAATTCAGGGCAACCAAATACCGAGATAGAAATTGAGAAAATTGAAGGCCAATTCAAATTTGTACAAGATCAAAGATCCAAGCATTCAGATTTGGAGGATCAGGGTATAGATTTTTTTGAAAATCATGCAGAAATTGAAAATTTGAATCCTGAAGACAACGTGGATTTCATACATATGAGAGCTTATATGAGAAATGGCTGCGACACTTTCCTAGAGGATTGTGTAATAGCTGAAATTCCCACAGATTACAAATCTTCACCTTCTGGTCATAATACATGGCAACTAAATACAGAGACATAAATGGAGCAAATTGAAGGTCAATTCGGTGTTTTGCAAGAGCCTAGAAGTTGTTCTGAATTTGATATAATAGACCAAGGATTCAAGCATCTGCTTTCACCACAAATAAGTGATGCTAAATTGCAACTATAAACTTTGATATTGATGAAGAAAAGGATTCAGATTTGAACGATCAAGGTATAGATTTTGTTGAAAATGATAAAGAAATTGAAAAGCTAAATACCCAAAGAAAATATCAAAAGATTCTAGAAATATCAATAATCAACATTCTGAAACCAAAGCATTTACATAATTTCTCAATCAATTTGATGTTGCACAATATAAATTGTCATTATTTTTGTACTTTATCAAATTATAGGATGAAATCCAAAGTATTGATACAAATACAAAACTATAAATGCATACCTCTTGGGTCAAAATTGAATAGTTTTCTGAGGAATTTGGGCTTGATGAACCAAACTATCAACTTTGAAGATTGATTGGCTTTGAACTCGACACACAAACAAACTGCTCAACAATACAAAGTTTACTCTCTATGATGGGATTTAGTTCCACATTACTCTCTACACCCTTAATTTCCAATATTGTGTTATACACTTTAAATCCTCCCTAAAAGCTGCAAAATACTTCTTTCTTACACCTGGAAAATCATATATAAAGGCAAGGGAAATTCTTTAACAATATAATTTGTGCAAGTTGTGAAGAAATTTAAATGAGCTCATAACAAACAAGCAATTGTGTAAGAACTTAAATAGAAAGCAATGAATTTAGCGTCAAGCTGTGTTAAAATATACATGTACATGACGCTAACCTCTCAATTGCTCAGAAATGAATGTAAAACTGAAGAAAATCCCAAAAGGATTTAAAAATTTGTTCATTTTGTTTGTATGTTACAATCACTGTAGTTTTAAAAAATTTACAACTTTGTAGGCAGTAAAACTAAAAACATAATCAATACATACAAAACTTCCATGGTTGGCAATCACATAATATGTTCACTATAACTTTGGAACCTTGTTCCATAAATTTGTTAAGTTACAAAGTCTAACATACCATGAACAAATAACAACAGTAAGGAAAAACAGTTCATCGATAAAATTCTTGGACATTTGCCGTAAATGTTTTTGACATGTATGTTTCTCTCCTAAGAAACCTTGGCCCAAAAAAAAATACTTACAAACTCCATTGGCTGTCAATATCTAATAACAACCAATCTCTATCAGAAGATTAGATATGATCTTCCTCATCAAAGTCGATATGTTCCCAAATTGAATCTGATTTTGAACATTCCATTACAATATGTATGGCATCAACATTGTCCATGTCAAGGGAAAATATTGAATATTTGGTCTCTGTTTTTTCTACATATGTATTTCCCATACTTGATTGATAAAGACATTATTATAATCCAGGTAAAGACATCTGACAAATGCCTCCAACTTTAGAAATTGTTTATTTTACAGAGTAACACTAACGATTGAATTCCAGGACATAGTATTGGAGGGCAAAAACACTTCCCAATCGATCTGCAGAAATAAAAACTAAAATCACCATGCATGCATTGAGTCCTTTAAATGTTAGCCTTACTCTGCATGCACATTTATAGGAAACTTTTAATACAGGTTTAATAGATAAGTTGTATTTCATAAAAACATTCAAATTTCAAAATATTACTGTAATTAATCATTGAACCAACATCCATATGGTAGGGCATGCCTTCTATCATGGTTCTCAGAGGTGACACTATTGGGTTATTACCTTTCAATGGAAAAAGTGATTCTTCCAGTGATTAAGTTTGATTCTTGGGCCATTGGACCGTCTTGTGAACAACATTGGTACTGTCCCCAAGCCATGCTTTGAACATGGATGCTTAATTAGTGTGTATAGGGTTTGCGATTTGAGTATAAATAGCTTCAAAATAGGTATATATTGCATGGGGGATTCCATGACAGAGCTCCAGGTTGAAATCCCAATAGACAATAAAATATATTGAAATTGAGTAAAATACATCTGGGGCTACCACAGCTTATTTTACCCAAAAAAATGGAACAAATAGAAAAACCAGAATTTAGTTTAAAATAAATTTTGCCTTTAAAAAAGAATGGAAAATACAAAACATAGAGACATACTGAACAAAAGAACACGTAAATCATACATCTGTAAAATCAACAAAACCCATTTGGATTTTATCTACAAAAAGTAGTCACGATAAGTAAAAAAATGTACAGTTGCAATGAAAACTTTGATATTTTAAAGGAAACAAAACAACACCCAAGTCAGGATGTTATGAATCCACCTGGATTTTAACTACGATCACTGAAATACCAAAACGCATTGGGATTTTAACAACTCATAGAAAAACATTGAATGTAGAACGAAACAGAGCTCACTGCGTAATAATTTGCCTTGGTTGTTGTGGAGTATTTAAAGGCTATTACAAAGACGAGTCAGCATGCAGGAAAAACCAAATCTAAACACAGAACTACGATCACTGAAATACCAAAATGCATTGGGGTTTTAACAGCTCATAGAAAAACACTAAATGTAGAATGAAGTAGAGCTCACTGCGTAATAATTTTCCTTGGTTGTTGTGGAGTATTTAAAGTCTATTACGAATATGATTCAGCATGCAGTAAAAACCAAATCTAAACACATAAAAAAATGAAAAAGAAATTGTTAAAAATAGTCAGACAAAGCAAAAACGTTCAAACGGCTGTCAAATTTAATCCATTGAAAAAACTTCTAAAAAGCAGTAAAATTTAGCATCGCTGCAGAAACGTCCAAAGGTCCTCTACCATAGGGAAACGCCTTCAATGTAATAAGTGTTATAACAGATATAAAACAACTCTTCCAATATAAATACATAATGATTGAGTTTAGCAAATTTACGGATCACTCAAAGTATATTTACAATACGTAATTTATATTTAATTTGAAAGTTTATAAATATAATAATTATTTTTTCAAAAATTATATATAATAATATGAGGTCTCCATTGAATTTTATTTATTCTTTCCATGTAAAAGATCCCTTCTCACTTAAGTCTACCAGTGTCATTAGGTTTTGACCCTTTCACTACTTAATAACAAAAGAAGCATTATATACTTTCTTACAAATTATGTGAAAGTGGATTTTGTTTTTGAAATATATTCATATTAAGACTTTGTGAAAGTGTAGCAAAACATGTAATAGTTGATTAGAGGATTTCTAGAAAGTCATATATTTTAATTATGATATAATACTAGCAATCGTACGTGAACTTTCTTACAAATTATGTGAAAGTGGATTTTGTTTTGAAATATATTCATATTAAGACTTTATGAAAGTGTAGCAAAACATGTAATAGTTGATTAGAGGATTTATAGAAAGTTGTAGATTTTAATTATGATATAATAATAGCAATCGTACGTGAACTTTCTTACAAATTATGTGAAAGTGGATTTTGTTTTGAAATATATTCATATTAAGACTTTATGAAAGTGTAGCAAAACATGTAATAGTTGATTAGAGGATTTCTAGAAAGTTGTAGATTTTAATTATGATATCATACTAGCAATCGTACGTGAAGTGTATGATAGAAATATCGAAGGTTTTTTTTTTGAGGATTCATATTGGAGGAAGATAAACAATGATAGAGGAAGAGGGGTTAAGAAGAAGGGTGTAGAGGTTGGAGAGGGTGACGAAAATGGAAAGGAAAAACAATTTGAAAGTGAACCATATAAATAGGAAATGACATGGGATGTTGTTTACGCGACGTGAAAACAACGTAAAAAGATTTTTGTGAATGTAAGGAGCAGCATAATTTTTTTTGGAAGTGAAAAAGTGTTTGTAGTTTTAGCCCTTGCATAAATTTAGATAGGAAGATGTGGAGTGGAAGTGGCATTTGAATGTGGTGACCTCATGAAAAGTTCTACTCATCAATAATTTTGATGACATCATCATTCAACAATCACCAACAAAGAAGGGATGTGTGCGATATGTCGAGTATTTTGATTGTATAGGGAAAATTAATCTCCAGCATGGCTCACACCTTTTCCACAACAAGGAATTTTTGTCCCCCTGAAATATCCAGTATATGAGCTCAAGTTTATAGTTGAGACACTAGTTGGAATAGTTATGTGAGCTATACGGGTCAAAAGTAAAGATTGGGGGAATTTCAAAAGGTTGTTGGTTGAAAACCCAACCATGATGTTTGCTTCTTATAGCACTTTGTAGCTCGTGTTTTTAGTTGTGAGCTCTAGTAATTGCAGGGAAACATTTGATGTTTAAAATGTCATAAACAATCAATATTGTACATCGAAAGGTGATATGACTGACAAGTAGAGAATATTTGTCGATCGAGGTTGAAAATTAAATTTTTGTATTGGACGACATTAATTGTTTTGAGATACTTGATGAGGACATGAATGGAAAGTTGGAAGTGAACATGGGAGAAGTAAATGATTTTAGATGCAACATGATAAAGAAAAAAGACAACACAAAATAACTTTAAATGAAAAGTTGAAACCTATATGTTCATTCGTGACATGTATAAAAAAAGGTGGTTAATATTTGTAGATGATATGACGGTGAATATTTGATAAAAATTTGAGTGTATGTGATTTAATATTTATGTGAAACCGAGGTTCACAAATATTTAGAATGTCATCAAACATTCAAGTGTAAGAAAGATGTATAAATCTTAAGAATGTGTTCTAACTTAATTTTATTTCAGTGGCCAAATGGCCGATTGTTAAACATTCAGGCCTTTTTTGAAGATCTAGTTGCTTTCACTGTAAAAAAGATGTTAACATACAGAAAAATGAAGAATTTATTGAATTCCTTAATTTTACTTTCTAAATAAATGTCATGATAGGATTTTCATGCTTTAGCTTTATTACGATTGAAGATGAGGAGATATATAATATCAACGACATGAGAAAAAGCAAACAATATGGTAATACACATTCATATGCATTTACATTCTAGAAAAAATTAAGAAAAAGAAATAATATCTTTGTTAGATTAAAATTCACAAGGAAACGCTAAGAATTTTATGATATTTATGTTTAATTTTTTTTTCAAAATTAAGGTTTGATATAAAGATGGATAGAATCTTTCAATAACCCTTTTAAGATGGCATTAACCATAGATTAATAGCACAAGCCCACCCCCATAAAATGCACAAGCTATTGTTTGAGAGGATTAAGAAAGCCCACTCTTTTAGTATTGGTAATAGATTGAGTGACTATTTATAGTGTTTGCATAGAAACTTGCTCCGATAGTTCTTAACCGTAATAGACAAAACAATCATTTAGGGTTTACATAACCATATTAAATAAATGGTATAAATAAATTTATTTCTGTAATTAGATGTATGTTAATTATATAGTTATAATTAATAATTATTGTAATATGTTTGAAAACCGGGTGCCTATCAACTATGTTTAGTGTAATGTGTTTGAAAATAACTATATCGGAAAAGTAATGGGGAATTTCTGTTTGGAAATCAATTCATATCATATATGTGTCAAAAAGCAATCTCATAATAAAAAACCCGAAAATAAATTTCTATAATTATGAAGAAAATAAAATATAACTAATATTTGTATCAAATATTGATAATAATTAATATATATTTTAACTAATCATATTTGAAATAGGAATATTTACTATTGAACATTTTAGAAGGTAATAATATAAAAATTGCGGTCATTCCCATTTTACAACTTTAACCACAATTTTTACACTTACAATGTTAACAATGTTATAATTCAAAACTTATTATTTCTATAATAAAATTAGGAGTGGAATCACGATTTGATTTTATAAATCCAGAAAAAATAAAATATGAAAATATTATAAATGTAAAATCCAATATATTTATAGTGTTAGTTACTTCGATATGTAAAATCACAAATAGTGAAATGAGATATACCTTAATTATAAGTAGCACACCTATATTATATAAATATATGTAAAATATGCCGAGATGTATAGGCACTTATACCTCTTGGCATATTTTATCATTTATATAAACATAAATAAAAACATGGTAAAATATGCCGAGAGGTATAAGTGCCTATACCTCTCGACACATTTTACATATATTTATATAATATAGGTATGCTAGTAGCAACCGCGAGATTTGCATTATACATAAAATGATACAAAAAATAAAGGCAGAAAAAGAAGGCGGGAATTTAATTCGGGCAGGAATCACCTTGATGAGAACATATTAAATTGGTAACTCGGTGCAGGAGCATAAGTTCCGGAGACCATAACTTTTGATCCAACCATTGGATCGTCTTGAAATTTTACAAGGAGGTAGATATACATTAGTACTGTGTTGGGGTCAACTTTTCCAAAAAAAAATTGGACATTGGGGCACATTTTCGGGCATGGATTCCTTCATCTAGTGCCCTAAAATTAGCTCTTAATGTTTTTTCGCTTTTGACTAGGTCTTAGAACTTTAATAAATTTTGTTGTGCTTGTTATAATAATTCAAAAATTTGCGTGAGTCCTAATTTATGAAGGAATATTTGACATGCAAATTTGGGGACCCATTCGAGTTGTTTTGCTAGTAGGTAATTTTTGGCATTTTAGGGTTTTTTGGCATTTTAGCGTTTTTAGAATAGATGTGAAATAAAGGGAGGATTGTAATGATGTAAAAGATTAATGTGGATTCCAGAATAAGAATAAATCTATTTTTAAACTCTTGTTTTTTATTTTCAAAGTTTTTTATGTGTGTTTTGGAGGTATTTCAACCTCTTGCAGCTAGATTCATATCAATTAGTATCAGAGCAAGATTTTGATTTTGCGGAAATAGTTAAGGTAACATATTACATTTTTTTGTGTAATTTTTACCTCTATTTTATATAATCATGACTAGACATGGGAGGGGAGGTTATGCCTAGATTAATAGGCATATGCAGGAGCTATAGAGACAATTTTATGAGCTCACAAAAGAAGTTACCCACCTTAGAAGAAGACATACGAATTGGGATGCAGACCCAGATAGTGATACTAAAGAATTATCTCCATTGATGAATGACGGAGGAGATGAATAAGAAAATGAGAGAGATGAAGAAACTTTGAATGAGAGACCATTTGAGGAGAGATTTACCCAGGCTTTAGAGGGAAAGAATGACGACATCAAGATTTATGTTCCTGATTATGATGGAGGGTTACCACCAAAGGAGTTGATTGACTGGTAAAATCACATGGAAAAATTATTCGAGTGGAAAACCCTTTTCAAAGGAGAAGAAGGTTAAGTTTTCATGCACTAAGTTTTCTGAATATTCATTGATCTAGTGGGATCACCTAAAAAATGAAAGGAAAAGGAATGGAAAGGGAAAGATCCGAAACTGGAATAAAATGGTAAAGAAGGTGAAAGAAAATTTTCTTCCTATAGATTATGCTCAAAAACTCTTTCAAAGGTCTCAAAACCTAAGATAGAAGGAGCTCACCATTGAGAAGTATACCAATGAATTTTACAATTTTTCAATCAGGGTGGAATAGGGAGAGTCTAAAGATAAAAAGGCTACATGGTATATAAATGGGTTGAGTTGCACCATACAAGATGAGTTGAGTATGCTTCGGATCCATAGCCGAGATGATGCTTATCAACTCGCATTAAATGCACAAGAAAACAATAAGAGAAATAATTTTCGAAGAGGTGTGAAGAGAGGTCCATCATTATCTCCAATGAGAGGTAGGGGTATGTTTGAATCTACAAAAGGTGAATCCTCTAATACAGAAGGGAATGGCGATTCTGGTCAAAGCTGTGGTAACTACCAAAGAGGTAGGGGATTTAAGAGGGGAAGAGGTTATAATGGAGGATTAGGATGGAATAGCCCCTAAAGGCAATATACGTGTTACATATGTGGTGAAGAGGGGCACAGAGATTTTGAGTGTCTGCACTATCCTACATAAGATAGATGGCAAGGAGAAATACCACAAGTAATTTTGGTTGAAGTTGAAGAGGAAGAAGAAATGGAGGTTACTGCAGACTTGGGTGAAACCCTCAAGATAAGAAGGATGATGATTGTCCCAAGGAAGGATAAAGAACATGATGCTTCTGGTGTTGATTCATGGCTATGAAAAAATATATTTCAAATAAGATGCACTTCTGGAGGAAAGGTATGTAAAATTATTATCGATGGTGGTAGTTGTGAAAATATGGTTTCAACTGTGAATCTATGATGGTTGATAAACTCAATATAAAATGTGAGAAGCACCCATATACCTATCGTATATCATGGTTCAAGAAAGGGAATGAGGTAACCATAAATAAAAGATTCCTTATAATTTTTTCAATTGAGAATACCTACAAGGATGAGGTGTGGTGTGATGTTATTCCAATGGGTGCATGCCATATATTACTGGGGAGGCCTTGGTAATACAATAGAAAGGTTACACATGATGGAGGGAAAAATACATATACCTTTTGGAAGGATGGTGTAAAGATGGTCTTGTTATCCTTCTAGGAAGAAGAGAAGAGTGAGGTATTATTGGCTACAAAAGAGTTTGTTACATGAGAAATGGAAGAAATTTGATGGTGTTATGCACTAATGTCAAAAAGGGTTGAAATATAGGACTTTAATATACTAGTTGTTGTGTAAAAGGTAATAAAAGAATACAAATATGTTATACCATATGAGATACCATACGGGTTACCTCCGAAGTGAGATATTCAACACCATATTGATTTGATCCCAGGATCGACCCTTCCAAACCAGGAAGTCTATCGAATGAGTCCGACACAGAGTGAAGAGTTAAACAAACAAGTGATAGATCTAATATAGAAAGGGTTAGTGAGAGAAAGCATTAGTCCATGTGCAACTCCAATGCTATTGAGTCCTAAAAAATATGGAGACTGGAGAATGTGTGTAGACAACAGGGCCATAAATAAGATCAAAATTAAGTAGATCGGTTCCCAATTCCAAGATTTGATGATATGATAGATGTGCTAATGGGAGCCCTATATTTTAGCGAGATTGACCTATGGAGTGGATACTACTAGATTCAAATCCGTGAAGGGGATGAATGTAAAACTTCTTTCAAAACCAAAGATGGATTGTACAAGTGGATGGTGATACCATTTGGGCTATTTAATGCACCCCATACATTCATGAGGTTGATGAACAAAGTACTCCGAGAATACAATGGTAAGTTTGTTGTTTTCTATTTTGATGATATTATGATATTGAGTAAGATGGTGGAAGAACACTTGTTACATATAAAATTGGTATTATACTTGTTACGTAAAGAGAGTCTATATGCAAACTTAAAGAAGTGAATATTTCTTCAAAAGAGTCTAATTTTACTGGGGTTTTCATATCAGAGGATGGAGTGAGGATGGATGAGGAAAACGTAAAGGCAATTTTGGAATGGCCTATTCCAAGGAATGTGAAAGAGGTTCGTAGTTTTCATGGATTAACAAATTTTTATAGGAAGTTTAGAAGGAATTTTAGTAGCATTGCTGCACCCATAACAAAGTGTACAAAAGGGAGGGAGTTTGAATGGACCAAGGTAACAACATATAGTTTTTAATTGTTGAAGAAGAATGTGTCAAAAGCACTTGTTTCAGTATTGCGAGATTTTAGCAAGGTCTTTGAGGTTGACTGTGATGCATCACATGTCGGGATTGGAGATGAATTGAGTCAAGAAGGATGACCCGTGGCATTATTTAGTGAAATTCTAAATGAAGTCAAGAGGAAATATTCTACTTATGATGTGGAATTTTATGTTATTTCTAAGGCATTAAGGAATTGAAGACATTACTTGGTAGCAAAGGAATTTATACTCTTCACTGACCATGAATCCTTGAGGTATGCAAACACACAAAAGAAAATAAATAGTAGGCATGTAAAATGGGTTTCATTTTTGCAAGAATATAATTTTGTATTGAATCATAAGTAAGGTAAGCAAAATCAAGTTACTGATTCCTTGAGCAGGCGTGTAGCACTTTTGACAACAATGGAAAATGAAGTAGTAGGGTTTGAGGGAGTTAAGGAATTGTATGAAGGTGATCCAGATGTTGGTGATTTTGTGAGACAACTTAAAGACCCTATAATAGGTAGTGGTTCTTATGATTATTTGATGCAGGATGGTTATTTTTTTAGGGGGAAACAATTGTGCATCCCTGTTAGTTCAATGAGAGAAAATATTATAAGAGAATTGCATAGTGGGGGGTTTGTTGAATACTTTGGTATAAGTAATACAATTTACCTTGTTGTAGAAAAGTACTATTGGCCAAAGTTAAAGAGGGACAAAAGTAGGATTGTAGAAAGATGTAGTGTGACAAATGGCTAAGGGCCATGCACATAATATTGGGTTGTATATGCCATTAACTATCCCTACATGGCCATGGGTTGATTTGAGTATGAATTTTGTGTAGGACTTCCTAACACACAGAGAGGGAATTATTATATATTTGTGTTGGTTGATAGATTCTCTAAGATGAAACATTTCATTTCTTCTAAAATAAGTAATGACGTTTCCAGAGTTGCAGATTTTTTTTTTTAGAAGTGGTTAGATTGCATTGAGTTCCAAGAATGATCACTTCGGATCGGGACACTGTGGAGGGAACCGGGGACACAACTACAGTTCAGTAGTGCATATCACCCCTAAACTGATGGGTAGACAGAAGTAGTGAATAGAAGCCTGAGAAATATCCTACATTGCATAGTTGGAGAAAAGATAAAATAATGGGACTTGAATTTACCACAAGCGGAGTTTTCCTATAATAACTCAGTAAATAGGTCAACAGGGAGGTCTCCTTTCTAGATTGTATATGGTAGGAATCCCAAGGGGGTCCTAGATTTGATTATGCTACCCTGTGAAGATGAAAATACTAATGATTTAGAAGCATTTATAGAACATGTCATACAGTTGAAGGATGAAGTAAGGGAAATTTTGAAAGTGAGTAATGCATAATATAAAGTAGATGCAGATGCCAATAGGAGAGTAAGTTTATTCAAAGAATGAGATATGGTGATGGTTCGTATTATAAAGGAGAGGTTTCCAAAAGGGACATATAATAAAATCCAGTATAGAAGATTAAGCCATGTAGGTTTCTAAAGAAAATGAGTGATAATGCCTACAAGGTGTAGCTAACTGACAACTTTGCTATCTCACAAGTTTTTAATGTTTCTGACTTATATAATTTTCTAGGTCATGATGAAAATGTTGTAGAGGAGGAAGAAATAAATGAGAAGCAACGCATGCCGAAGAAGAAAAAGGAAAGGGAAATGCATGTCTTAGACCAAAAGACAGTCACTATTAGACATGGGAGCTACAATAGATATTTGGTACAGTGGGAAGGTTTGCAGCAAGAATAAAATACTTGGATTCCTGAGTGGGAGTTGATGAAGATTGACGGTGCAAAAATAGATGAATCATGTCAACTGAATTTGTGGGAGCTGAATTTTTTTCAACCAGGGGAGAATGATGTTGGATCATAGCTTGCATAGACCATAACTCTTGATACAACCGTTGGATTGTCTTGAAATTTTATAGGGTGGTAGATATACATTAGTAATATGGCAGGGTAAGATTTAAATACATTTATTTTTTCCATTTTGGCACATTTTCATGCATGGATTCCTTCATCTAGTGGCCTAAAATTAGCTCCGAATGTTTTTTTTTCACTTTTGACTAGGTCTTAGACCTTTAATAGCTTTTGTTATGCTTGTTAGAATAAGTCATAATTTTTCCTGAGCCCTAATTTATGAAGGAATACTTGGCATGCAAATTTTGGGACCTATCCGAGTTACTTTGCTAGTAGGTAATTTTTGACATTTAAATATTTTTCTAGCATTTTAGGGTTTTTAGAGTAGACTTAAAATAAAAGGAGGATTATAATGATGTAAAATATTAGTGTGGATTCCATAATGAGAAGAAATATATTTTGAAACTCCTAGTTTTATTTACAAAGTTGTTTATGTGTGTTTTGGAGGCATTTCAACCTCTTGCAGCTGGATTCATATCATGACTTGAGACTCATATTATTAATAATAAGGATCATCACCCACGTATTTCATTGGTGTTCATCGTAGGACCCCCGCCCATGTATTTCATTGGTGTTCATTATCATGATCATCATCTTCATCGTTATCTTTGTCATCATAATGATCAGACCATCATTGTCATCTTTGATAATCTTCATAATCATCATCATCATCATCATCCTCATCATCATTATCACCACCATCACAAAAACCATCATCATGATTTTCATCATCGAAATCATCACCAATACTTATCTTACAACTAATATCGATATTATTATTACAATTCATTAGAAATAAAAAATATTATGATGATTATTATTGTTGTTATTAATATTAATGTTGTTATTATTATTAAAACTATTTATATTATAATAATTTTATTAATAGTATTAGTAATATCATGGTTATCATCATCTTAATGATCTTCATCCTCAAAATCATCATCATCTTCGGTGTTGTCGTTTTCATCATAATAATAATCATTTTCATCATTTTAATTATCAATATTATCATTTTCATCATCACTGTCATAATCTTCGTCATCATCGTCATCATATTCCTCATCATTATTAACACAACCATCGCTACCACAACCATCATTGTCTTCATCATTGTCATCATCATTATCACATCATTTTCATCGTCATTGTCGTACATGTTCACAATTTAGTGTTTTTCAATCAGATTTTTACAATTTATAATATAAACATTAATTATTAATAATAATATTGTTAAAAATATAGATTATTATTATTAATATTGTAAATAAATTATTATTATTAATATTTTTTATCATCATCACCATCATCATTATCATTGTAATTATTATAATTTTCATCGTTACGATATTCATCCTCATCACGATTGTCGTCATCATCATTGTCACAATCGTCATAATTGTCATGTTCATCATTATCATCATCATATTTATCATCATTGTGATCATCACGAGCATTGTGTTTGTCATCATCATCATGATTATAAGTACTCACAATCACTAACATGATCATCATCATCATTGTTGTCATTGTTATGATGATGATGATTAAAACGAAAATGATAATGATGAAAACAATGAAGGTGAGAATGATGATGATGAAAATGAGGATGATGATGATGGCATCAATGATGACGATGACCACCACTAAAAATATAAAAATAATTATTTTTATTTCCAAATTAAGTATTAAAAATTGAAAATTAAATAATAAATAATGATAGTATTGATGAGGACGATAGTGATGATGGAAATGATTACATAGATAATTAAAATGATATAAATTATTGTGATGATGATGAAAATGACAACACCGAACATGATGAATATTGTGCCAAATGGTGTTCATCCTCCTCACAATCATCATCATCATCATCTTCATTATAATTATTATCATTGTTATGGTCTTAATCCTCATCACAATCATCGTCATCATCATCATCATCATCATCATCATTTTCATGGTCATCGTCGTCTTTATTATCATTTTGATCTTTATCATCGTTGTGTTTGTCATCATCATCATGATCATCAATAATCACCATAATTTACACGATCATCATCGATATGATGATGAGTGCTTACATATATTAAATAGTAAGCATAAATCACCTCTTATGAAAACATCAATGTCATCCTTATCGTCATGTCATCATCATCATTGTTATCCTCATCCTATTCATCAAAATTTCCATCGTCTTTAGCGTCATTATCATTTACATCATCATCATAGTGATTGTTAGATTTTTATCATGAACGATATCATCATCGCAATCACCATGTTGTTGGTCATGGTAATTCTTATCTGTCATCATCATCATATTCATAGTAATTCTTATACATGTTTATGGTTTAAGGTTTATGAATCATGGTTTTGTCATTGTCATCATCATCCTCATCATCATTATAACCACCATCAACATCTCTGCCATCATCATCATCATCATCATCATCATCATCATCATCATGTATATTAATTATTAGAATTTAATTAATTAAACCAAGAGGTGTTCCTACACTGGCAGGAAGGGAGTGTAATGGTGTACATTGATTGAAAAAATTATTTATTTATTGAGTACTATATAATGGGATTTTTTAATTATATAAAATTTATAGTATAGTAAAATATTTTACATATATCGGGCTTAATAATTTTTTTATATAATAGTGAAATAACACATATACGGGGTGATATATTTAAGTTAGTAATATGTATGTGGTAAAATATTTATCTTAGTTTTTACTTATCTAGAATTTATGAAAATATATTTTACATGTATGGGGTAAAATTTTTAAATAGTTTTTTACTTAAATAAAATATATAATGGTAAAATATTTTACATATATTGGGTAAAGTAATTTTTTTATATGCATAATTAAAATAATAGTGACATAACATATATACAAGGTAATATATTTAAGTTAGTAATATGTTTGGGGTGAAATAATTAACTTTTTTTTTATTTCTATATAATCTATAAAAATATATTTTATATGTATGGAGTAAATAATCTTTAAGTTATTACTTGGGGTGGAATTTTTAGATATATAATTAAAATATGGATGGGGTAAAATTTTTAATTAGGTTTTACTTAAATAAAATATATATGTTAGGGAAAAAATAGATTTATTTTATATGTATTCCAGTCAATAAATATTTTGTATTTATATGTAAAATTTTAAATATATTTACTTCATCACAAACATTAAAAATAGAAAACTAATATTCAAATAAATTACATAAAAATAAATTGACCGACATAAATTTTAACTGACATACCTCGAAGTTGAAAAACACTCTATATTCACATTGAAGCTATTAAAATGAAGTTGAAAAATAATATATATTCACATTGAAGCTATGAAAATATTCTTGTAGTAAAGGTTTGTATTTCTATTAGGTTTTTTGTTTTTTACATAGAAATCTATATTTTTATTTTCATACAAATAACAAATATTTTTAGTTCATAATAAAAATTGAAAATAAAAATAAAAAATTAAATTAATTAACTAAAAAATAATAATTAAATTTAAAAGTAAATGTAATTTAAATTTACTTTCATTTTTAAATAACGTTTTAAATGTATTTTATAATTATTATTGTAGCTATGGCTCATCCATGATTGAATTTTGAAAATGAAGAGCAACGAAGAGAATATCAAAGAGAATGTGCCCGACAATATCAAAGAAAACGATGTGACAAATGACAGAGGATGAAAAACAACGTAGGAATGTGAATGAAAGAGAAAGACATGCCAAATGCAGCACATAAATTCTAGCAGAAGTACTCAAAGCACAAATGAGACAAATTGCAACAGAAATGGTGGCATATCGTGCACACATATCTCAAGATGATCAATATATATTAAGAAGAATATTGCAAAGAGACATGTGTTTAGATCAATTCACTAAGGAAGAAAGAAAACAAATACAAGAACGTAATCATGAAATAGTTCAAAGGCACCGTAATAATAATTTAAATGTCAAGGTTAATTCTGAAGGTATGAATTTTACAAATTTCTGAGATTGATGTGTTGGGTCGAAGGGGTATTGATAAGCTCAAGAACCATGGAATATAGAATACCCAGGTGAATAAAAAATGAATAAAGCTCTCAAATTCATAACCATGGATAAAGATAATTGTTTACTTAGAATTGAAGACGAACCCTCCAATTTTAGATATGATAACATAAGTGAGAAACAAAGAATTGAATTTGATATAATCATCATACATTATAATTAAGGACATAATACACCTCCATTACATATGATAAACAAAGGAACAATAGGAAAAAGAAAATCATATCTTATTGGAGGGATTAATTTGGAATTTATAGATTTATCACGACCAAAACGTAGCCCGCTTCTACTATTTGCTTCAACTAGTGTTGCAACATTTAACATTGGTGCATCAAAAATACATACAAAATTGTGAATGACTATTACAAATTTTGAAAAGTTAGAAGGATCAAGGTTAATGAGATTTCAAGAATAAATGCAACATGTTAATTATATTTTGATTGATGAGATGAGTTTTATAGGTCAAAATATGTTTCAAAATATTGATTCTGGACTCCGACAAGCATTTCCAGAAAATGTTGATATGTGCTTTGGTTGAAGGTCTATGATTTTTGTTAGCGAATTGGGACACTTTCCTCTGGTATTAGATACACATCCATATGCATGCACAACAAAAGAAAAATTATTATGGAAAAAACTCATAACTGTTGTTACATTAGATAAGCTTTACAAATAGGAAGGTGAAAGTGAAGAATAATAAAGGTTTCAAAAAATTCTAACAATCTAAGAGATGAAAATCCAACAAATGAAGATTAGAAATTGTTGATGAAAAGAATTGATGCTTTTCTTCAAACAGTTGAAAAAGAGAATTTTAAAGAAGAAATACATGTTTTCACAAAAAAGGAAAATTTGCATCAACATAATAAGAGAAAATTGTCTACATTGAATGAACCTGTGCAAGAAGCATTGCAAGTAGAGGAGGAAATTTTTTTTTTTGGCATGGATGATGAACAATTAGAAGTGGAATTATTGGTTGCTAAATGTGCAAGGGTGATGCTTAGTACAAATTTATGGACAAAAGCAGGTCTTTTCAATGGTGCTCTTGGGTATGTTTGAAGCATTGTTTAGAAATAAGGAGAAGTGCCCCCTGAACATCTTACATATGTAATGGTTGAATTTGATAACTACACAAGAATGTATTTCGTTGATGCAGATCTAAAGACAATTCCAATCACCCCTATAGAAAGGGGTGAAACGCATAAATTTCCTTTGAAAATTGGCATGGGGACCACCAATCCACAAATCATAGGGTTTAATGATTAATAAATTTGTAATTGATATAGGACATACATAAAGAATATGTCTTACATTTTTTTTATATCGTATGTCAAATCATTACATGGGCTATAGATCTCACCTCCATTCACATATGACAATTTTGAGAGATTGAAGAATGGAAAGGAAGAAGAGAGAAGAAAGCATGAAGAAAAAAGACTACAATCATTAGAGGAAGAAATGTTCAGATGATTATTTATTCTTCAAGTGCAAATGTATCATATATTCATATGAATATTTTTACTGTGTTCATGCATTAATATAATTTTCAATCAATGTATATTTTTAATATGAAATACATTTTGAAAATTTTCATTTGTTGTGATGTATATAATTTTACATTTAGATTAAAATTTTATGCTCCGCCTCCTGATAATATAAAAATAATCTTTACGTTTTACATGAAATGCCAGTAGGTGCTACTAGAATAGATATCTTAAATACATTTATCTAAAAGACACCAAGAGATATCAATCTAGAGGTTTCTTTGTTGGTATTCTCACATAAGTTAGATAGGCATCTCAAGATTGATATCTCTTGGTATCTTTTAGATATATGTATTTAAGATATCTATGCTAGTATTAATAGTAATACAACCATTTTCATTATAATTTTCATCATCATGCTCATGGTCATTTTTATCTTTCATCACTATTTTCTAAAAACACATAAATATTCAATATTTAGGGTAAAGTAAATATTTTGGATATGACTCTTTTCTGCATCCCACATTGGTTTGTAGGTTTTTTGTTTGGGAACATGTAAACCTTATTATACCTTGATTCTTATGCAAATTGGGGTGATGCTACAATGGAAACGGTCCTCCAAGATTTTTCATAGCTCACTTATTGTGGGATGGGTATGGTTCCTTATTAGACCTTCTACTCTCCTTCTTTGTGCCTTAATATTCCAATAAAATTTTCAAGTTGGATATACATTTTAGTGTATCTTAGAATTTCTTCAATGTCTCTAGAAGCTTTGTTCATTAAAAAATCATAATCCCACATTAGTTGGTATATTTAGTATTATTATACGACTATAAAATCTTCATTCATTCAATAACCCAATCTCACATTAATTGGTAGGATTTGTAAAGGAAACATATAAACTCTAATGTAGAATGATATTCGTTATTCCAATGGGGAAAAGTAGAAGGTGATTCTTCCAATAATAATAAAAATTTAATCTCCTCCAAAGTACATAGATTTATGGGCTTTAACTTGATGGCTATCTTATGGCCTTCCAAATTTTTTTAAGTGTTGTTTTGTTAATATCACCCTTCAAATTGTGTACTCAATTTGGTAGAGTGTCCATGGAATTAAACCTATTAATAACCCGTCCAGAACATTTTATGCAAATTATTCTACTAAGAATGACCTAATAAAAAACACATAAAAAGACATAACAGAGGTGTCTCCCAGTGAATTATAAAAACAAATATAGAGCACGAAATTTCCACATGTGGTTGCCCCTTCTGATTCTCTTGCTCCAAATATATGCAATACATTATATGTAACCTAGACTAAGTTCAAGTAGTCTCAATGAAAAAAAGACACTATTTTTTATGTTCTTTCATTCTTGTTGTCAAGGAAGAGAGATGATTCTTGAATTTGAGACTCGGTTTTGAAGACTTGTCTCAAGACCTTCTTTCCAAGATTCAAAGAAATAAAATAACGATTACAAATACAATTGAAGTTTCATTAAAACACTATCCCTAAAGTTCTTACTAACCATATATCCTCATATGGCATTTGAGACCGTTGTTATGGGCTTAAATTTGATGGCTATGTCTTATGGCCATCCAACAAATTTTAAGTGTTATTTTTTAAATATTACCCTTCAAATTGTGTACTCACGTATTATTGTTTACAATACAGATGATAAAATATTTCTCATTTTTTAAAATAGGTTTATGCAAATCAATATAATTAATATATAGATGTATATAAAAATGACTATTACATTTTATACTTGGAACTTGTATGAGATGGTTATTACAAATGGATTCAACTTTTTGGTGGTGGTGGGTTATAATTGTTAAGTGTTTTAGTTATAATTTTGATTCTAAATTTTATATTCACTTAACTATTGCTAACACGTTTTTTCTTGTCTTAGAGAAGACGATCAAAAAATATTAATATCTTAGCCTTGAGATGGAGTTTGAAGGTCATTTTTGTTTTCTCTAACATTTTTTACAACCTTAGACATTAATCGAAATGATTTTCAAAAAAATTATCTAAAATATATAATGTCATTTCTTAAATTTACAAATATTTCACAATAAAAGTATGATTCAAAATGTGTAACACCCATCGAATTTAAACCCTTTTTACCCTTAAATTTTCCCTATTATAAAGAATTCAAAAAACTCTTAATTTGAAATTTATATGTTATTAACGGGTTGTAAAAGAATATGTTCGATTGATAAGTTTTACGATTGATATTTCCTGAGAAAAAAAGGGAAAAGACGTCTCACATTGGTAGTGAATCCATGGAATTCAACCTATTAATAACCCGTTCAGAATTTTTTATACAGATTATTCTAGTGATAATGACCTCATAAAAAACACATAAAACAACATAACAAAGGCATCTCCCTATGAATTGTAGAAACAAATATGGAGCATGGAAATTATTTCCTTCACACTTACATCCAACCCAATTATGTCGATACAAGTGCAAACTAAGAATCCCACAAAGTAACCCTACAAAATCCATAATCATAGAACCCCAACCTATAACTACAAAAATCAAAGATTTTTCTTCTCAATTTAACTTTTCTACATCATTTCATAAAATTATTGGACACTTGAAGGCCATAAACGAATAAAAATTCAATGTTCACATACTTTCAAACATAACAAATTGGGCATTTTATACGCCATAAATTACAATAAGTTTTGGGGTCTCTCCAAAGAACACGTCATCACACGGTTGTATCTAGAAATATTGCATAATAATTTGCACTACAATATACCACTCAGAAAGCATATTTTTGAAGGCTAAAACCCATTTTTCTGTTTACCTGAATACCCAGACTACCCACTCCACCATCTCGAAATAAAGGGAAGCTGGATGCTTCTGTAGAGGACATGTTACTAGGCTTCAAAGAAATCGAACTCTCTTCCATTTCTTTGTATTGTGTTAGTGTCATAATGATCATACAATGCATGTATATATAAAATTTATAATAATTTGGTAACGAACACAAACAAAAAAGGCCAGACGACTTGGAGCAACATAGTATGAGCAAAGAAATATCTTGGAGATATTACAAGTATTATTGATGGTGAGGCTGAGATGAGCATAGTCTGCATCAAGAATGAGTTTTTTCAGATGTCACAATCCTCGGACCGCATTCATTGCATAGATATGCCAAGAGCCAGTGGTACGGTGAAGAAACAGAATACCTCCATTAGTGACTAAAGGGCGAGCCGACATGTAATGCCCACAATTTTTGACGCACTAAAATGTGGCTAACCTTGTTAATTTGTTACGAAAAATTACGGATTTGTTTTTAAAGGGTTACAATCTAGTGATAATCATTAACTACATTTGATTAATTCTCATTATTAATTTAATTTCCACACCATCCTTTAAATATTTAACTAAACATTTTACCTTTAGTTAAATTAATCATTTTTAATGATATCAAGATACTCATGCACAATATCATTTATTTAAATAAATCCCTATAGGAAAATCTCATTTAATTATTGATTGATTCATTGTAAGGGTAAGTGCATGAAATTGGGGGGCCAAAAAGTGGACAAGAATCCAAAAAAAAGAAAAACGCGTATGTGTTTTGCTAAAATGCACTCGCATTTTAATTTGTTTGGCTCAGGAATCACCGAAGCATAACACGTACACATTTCAAACTACACAAAACACGTATGCATTTCAAACAACACAAAACACCTACGCATTTCAAACAACACAAAATGCGTACGCGTTTTGTGTAGTATGGACCATGTATATGTGTTTTGGTGGTTTATACTTACAAAAGAAGATGTTTAAGTATAAGATTTCTTTTACTTTAATTTTTTTTTAGTAAATATAAGAAATTAGGGTCACTCTGCACCTTATGGAAGTGGTCTCGTAGCTCCAATGGTTATAATCTAGAAGATAGTTTTTTAAAAATCTAATCTGGTCAGTACTTACTCATTTTCAGGATTTCAGCAAACGACCTAAAACTTTTAGGGCATATATATTGTAGTCAGTATTTGTTTTGAGAAAGCATATTGTCATTTTTAGGTTTTTTGGCCTTCTAAAATGGATTTTGGCCCTACCACTACTTGAATTGGTACTAATTTCTAAATTTGGTCCATAATTCACTTTAGTGACCATGAATTAACTCTATGATGTTTCTAGATAGTTCTTACTAAAAAGATATCCTCACTTTGTAGATAGAGGATTTTTCCCTGAATGAGATTCCTGTCCTATGGCCAAAATAAGGTGATTGCAACGTGCCTCCTCCTTAAGGTGTGATAACACTACTAGGTGTTGAATGAGTTGTTACAAATAGTACTAAGTGAATTGCATCAAGTGAAATCAGATGATTGCTCATTCTTAGAAACATGGTGCTCCATATAAAGATCATCCGATCACCTTTCCTAGCTCTAAAAGCATCCTTTCATGGAATCAAATTCATGATTATTATACATGCTTTTGCTCATATGTCTCTTATGGAGACAAACAATGCCTTGATACTTCACAAATAATGGTCCTTGATAACTTGATGACATGACTAGCTCATTTTAGCTTGTTCTGAAGGGTGTTCAATTAACTACAAAATGGCCAAAAATTTCTTTTTAGGCCTTCAAAGGAAGTAGTCTCTCATAAAAACTAAATGAGTTGATCAATCACCTTAAACACTAAGCATTACACAATGAAACACGCTAAACAATCTTTTTAGGACTTTCCTTTGGGTGAGGGTTTATGATTTAGGGTTTAGGGTGTAGGGCTCATGGTTTAGGGTTTAGGGCTAAGGGTTTAGGACTCAAGGTTTAGATTTTAGGGTTCAAGGTTTAGTGTTTAAGGCTCATAGTTCATATTTTAGGGTTTAGGGTTTAGGGCTCAAGGATTAGGGTTTATGGTTAAGGGTTAAGGGTTTAGGGTTTACGGTTTAGGGCTCAAGGTTTAAGGTTTATGGTTTAGGGGTCAAGGTTGACGGTTTAGGCTTTATGTCTTAAGGTTGAGGGTTTAGGGTTTAGGGATCAGGGTTCAGGGTTTAGGGTTCAGGGTTGAGAGTTGAGGGTTCAGGGTTTAGGGTTCAGGGTTTAGTTTTTAGGGTTTATGGTTTATATTTGAGGGTTCAAGGTTTAGGGTTTTTTGATAGGGCTTATGGCTTAGGGCCTAGGGTTCAAGGCTTAAGGTTTAGGGTTTAGGGCTCAAGGTTTAGGGTTTAGGGGTCATGGTTAAGGTTTTAGGGTTTATGGTTTAGGATTTAGGGCTTAGAGTTTAGGGTTTAGGGCTTAGGGTTTATGGTATAGGGTTGAGTGTTTAGAGCTCAGGGTTTAAGGTTTAGGGTTAAGGATTTAGGGTTTATGGTTTAGGGTTTAGGAGTTAGGGTTTAAGGTTTAGGGTTGAGGATTTAGGATTTACGATTCAGGGTTTAGGAGTTAGGTTTTAAGGTTTAAAGGTCAGGGTTCAGGGTTTAGGGCAAAGGGTTCAAGGTTTAGTGTTTAGGGATCGTGGTTGAGGGTTTAGGGTTGAGAGTTGAGGGTTCAGGGTTTAGGTCTCAGGGTTTAGTTTTTAGGGTTTAGGGTTTATGTTTAATGGTTCAAGGTTTAGGGTTTTGTCTTAGTGCTTATGGCTTAGGGTCTAGGGTTCAGGGCTTAGGGTTTAGGGCTCTAGGTTTAGGGTTTAGGGGTCAAGGTTTAAGTTATAGGGTTTAGAGTATAGGATTTACGGCTTAGAGTTTAGGGTTTAGGGCTTAGGGTTTATGGTATAGGGTTTAGGGTTTAGGGCTTTGGGTTTAAGGTTTAGGGTTGAGGATTTAGGGTTTACGGTTTAGGGTTTAAGAGTTAAGGTTTAAGGTTTAAAGGTCAGGGTTCATGGTTTAGGGCAAAGGGTTCAGGGTTTAGGGTTTAAGGCTCAAGGTTTAGGGTTTAGGTTTTAGGGTTATGGGTTTAGGTAGCAGATTTCAGGGTTTAGGGTTTAGTATTTAGGGCTTAGGGTTTAGGGCTTAGGGTTTAGGGTTTAGGGCTTAGGGTTTAGGGTTTAGTTATTGAGTTTTAGGGTTTAGGGACCTTTGGGATTTAACATTTAGGCCTTAAGGTTTAGGATTTATGGTTTAGGGCTCAGGGCTTAGGGTTTAGGGTTTAGGGGTTACAGTGTATGGTTTAAGGTTTACGACTCAGGGTTTAGGGTTCAGAGTTACAGGTTTAAGATTTAGGGGTTAGAGATTAGGGCTCTAGATTTAGGCTTTAGGGCTCAGGGTTTAAGGTTTAGGGTTTAGGGATCAAGGATTAGGGTGTAGGGTTCAAGGCTTAAGGTTTAGGGTTTATGGTTTAGGGATTAGGGTTTAGGGTTCATGGTTCTTGGTTTTTGGCTTAAGGTTCGGGGTTCAGAGTTACTGGTTTAAGGTTTAGGGGTTAGAGCTCGGGGCTCTGGATTTAGTATTTAAGGTTTAGGGATTAGGGCTAAGGGTTAAGGGTCTAGGGTCAAGGGTTTAGGGTTATGGGTTATGGGTTTAGGGTTTAGGTTTTAGGGTTTAGGGTTTATGATTTATTATTTTCATTTTAGGGTTTATAGTTTACGGTTATGGTCTCATGGTAGAGGGTTAAGGGTTTAGGTCACAGAGTTCAGGGTTCATCGAATTTGTAGGCAGAACATTCAAAGAGAGTCATAAAAATTTGATGTTTTTCATCTGTTGATATTTTAAAGGAGGGAAATTTCATATTCCTGATTGTCCAATCCTTCCAAAGACCCTAGTAGTCCTCAATCCTTGGATGTACAGGGAGACACTATGACTTGGATTCCATTTATAATGATAGAGATATTTTAAAATTCGTGTTATGACCTCTAAATCTATATGAATTTCAATTTTCTTGGAAATCACATCACACCCTTCACTAGGATTGATGACTACCCCTATCTTTTTATTCAGGGGATTTTGAAAACATCCATGGGTTTATCATATAAAGAATTATCAATAAATGGAAGGTCACTAAGTCGTAGGCTAGGTAACTCCAATTTTGAACTAAACAAGAAATATTTACTACGTGATTGATAACCCCTTAGTGTTCTTAGCCATTCCCCTATTTCTATGCTTATTTTTAACTCTTTAGGAAGTTATTTCAAATTTACTATCCATTCCTGTAGAACAATTGAACTTTATCTTTCTCCGGAGGAGAGGATACTATAGGGAATTCAATTATGATCCCACACCTCTGCATTGATATATTCTCTATGTTTCTTTTGTTTCCTTTAAGATTAATTTTTTTGTTGTGATGGTTATTTTTTCCAGCTTCCAATGGGTCATCCTAGCTTGCATAATACCATACATGGAAATATGAGAAATGTGAAATTTGTTTCAGAGTTTGAATAAATTTACATTCAAGAGCGCAAGTATATGTGGGGAGAAAAAAGTTTGGAAGAGATGTGTAATATATGAATTACAAGGCACAAGGTAGATGTCATATCCATTTAGTTACTTTTCCAACCTCTCATAAACAAGGTTGTTCTATAAGCAGACTCAATGATGGTTCTAGGTACGAGACTAGAAAATATCGATGAAATATGGTTTGGGGTTTAGGGTTTAGGGCTCATGGTTTAGGGTTTAAGGTTTAGGATTTAGGGTTTAGGGTTCAAGGTTTAGGGTTATGGTTTAGGATTTAGGTTTAGGGTTTAGGGTTTAGTGTTTATGGTTAGGGTTTACAGATCGAGGTTAAGGATTTTGGGTTTAGGGTTTAGGTTTTAGGTTTTTCGGTTAAGGATTTAATGTTTAGGGATAAGGGTGTATGGTTTACGGTTCACGTTTTAGGGTTTATGGTTCAGGGTTCAGAGTTTAGGATTTAATGTTTAGGGATTAAGATTTAAGGTTTATGGTTTACGGATCGAGGTTTAGGGTTTAGGGTTTAGGTTTTAGAGCTTAGGGCTTAGGGTATATGGTCTAGGGTTTAGGGTTTAGGGGTCAGGGTTTAGGGTTTAGGATTTATTTTTTATGGTTCATGGTTTAGGGTTTAGCATTTAGGGCTCATGGTTCATGGAATAGTGTTTAGGGTTTATGGTTTAGGGTTTAGGGCTTAAGGCTCAGGGTTTAGGGATCATGGGTAAGGGATGAATGTTTAAGGTTTAGGGTTTAGGTTTTATGGTATAGGGATCATGGTTAAAGGTTTAGGGTTTAGGGCTCAAGGTTTACAGTTTAGTGTTTATATTTATGGCCTATGGTTTAGGGTTTCAATTGTAGAAGTTAAATGTTAAAATATTTAGGCTGAACGCTGAAATCCTAAAAAATTACCTATGTACTGACCAGATTATACTTTAAAAAACTATCTCCTAAACCATGACTCATGGAGCTTTGACACTAATTCCATAAGGTGCAGAGTGACCCTAATTTCTTATATTTACATAAATGAATTTAAATGAAAAACTTGTACTTAAACATTTATTTTTGTAGAACTAATAATAAATGAAATAATAAAATATAAATAATAATAAATGAAAAACTTATACTCAAACATTTATTTATGTAAATAGAAGCATGTCAAAAGCATACATAATGCTTATACTACACAGAACGCGTACACATTACATAATGCGTACGCATTATGTTAATGCTACACAGAATGCGTACGCGTTTTTTGTTTTCTATTTTGCCAAGCCATGCCTTAAGGCTTGGGATCCGATTTGAATCCCTAAGCTTGAGGCATGGACCTGCACAAACACATCAAACAATGATTTTTTACAAGAAAATGTAAAAATGAAACTTCCTCTATGAGAAATCAAAATAAAACAATCGATCCATTTCAAAAAAAATATACCACGACGTAGAGCAGAGTCTCTTCTATCTTAAAATATAATTTTCCAATTTTTTTGACTAATATAAGGTATCCATATTATTTATTTTCTAACTATGTATTTTTATAGATGTTTTTTGAAGTGTAAATATGTCTATCTTTCATGGTGTATCTTTTTTTTTGGGTGATCAAAATTAAAAAATTATAGTAACCCAAACTAGGCATAATTCTATACATATTCAAAAAATAAAAATCTAATTTTTGATTTTTTTTGAGGTAGTTGGGGGGGGCACGGTTGGAGCTCCATTATTTTTCAAAACATAAAATTTCTGTACTAGAAAAATCATAAATAAAAAATTATTCACTAAAAAAATCTAAAAAAATGGAGCCCAAACTAGATGCTCCTAGCTATCTTTCTACAGAAGGGTTTTAAAAAATATTAAATGGTGCTAAAAAAATGGTGGGGGGCACGAAAGTCACTCTATTATGTTTTTTTAACAAAAACATGATTATATGTTGGTATTTTAGTTGTTTGACCCACTTAAAATTATCCGTTTTCAATAAAATTTAGTATCTTAGAAACTAGACTCAAAATGATACGATTCATATTTCTACAACATCTTCCAATTTTGAGTGTAACTATTTTGAAAAACTCGTACAAGTTGAAGTTTTTTTTTTTTTTTTTCAGAAAAATACGTCCACTTAAGACCCCGTTTTGGCCCCCTAGATTGGTGAACTTACCCGTAAATGGGGTTACAACTTATTCTAACTACTAAGTGGCCCCATTCACTTAATACTCATACCATTTTATTTAAATACCATTCCCATAAAAATGTAAACTTCTTAAAATTGTTGGGACAATTCTCAAGCATCAGATTAGATCTATTAAACCCTTAGATCTAAGTTTTACCCAACGAGCCCTAAAATCCTTATGGGATTCTTTTATGCACTTTATTACCCTAATTTATTTTCATTTGCACATTGTTGTTTTGCATGTTTTGGGGAGTGGAGGTGGAGGCCATGAAAGCTTGAGGCGAAACCATCGAGGTTTTATTTTAGATCTAGATTAAAAAATGCAAGGAAACCCTCACTCCATTTTATTATTTTATTTCCTCTTAGGGTTTGTGGTTTCTCATTTGAATATATATGTATATTTTTTATTTAAAAGGGTAAATAACCAGATTGCTGGTTGTGGGTATCCATTTACCCTAGTTTTATTTTTTCTTAGATTGTATATTTGCAGGTTTGTGTGAATGTTTATATATATATGTGTGTGTGTGTGTGTGTGTGTGTGTGTGTGTGTGTGTGTGTGCTTTTATATTTTGAAAGTAGGTTTTTATACAAAAAGAATCCGTGACCTATATATTACGGTTGCCCATATAAGGTGATTTATTCATATATGTATATATTAATATCAATATTAATATTTATTATTATTAGATAAATAGTGGTTCGACCCACAAACCAGGGCTCTGTGTAATATGAATGCGATTTTAAATAGAGTTGGGTCGTTGTTTAATATGCTTTAGGGTTTATATTTGGGGGGGGGGGGGGGGGGGGGGGGGGGGGGCGGGAGGGCTGGAGGGGGAGGCGGGGTGGCATCGCCTCCACCCCAGTCCTATTATTTAAAAAAATATTGGGGTGGGGGTGCCGCCACCACCCCATTGTATTTATTTTAATTAAAATGGTTGGGTCGCGGCCTATACGGGCCTCCACTACTATAAACAAATTTAGTTTTTATATATATAGTTTTTTTAAAAACAAGCAACTCTAACCCGATTTGCATTTCGGTTCCTTAATATATATTTTGTGTTTTCTTTTATTTATATATATATATATATAATATATCCACAATTGTTTATAATTTATATATATATATATATATTGAAAGGTTTTTTTAATTCCCAAGCAATCTTTCGTGCAACTAAGGTCCATTCGTTTAACTAGTTGTATAAGCGCACACGAGTTTATATCATTCATAAATATTCATATATGTAAGGTTGTTGGTTTTTATCTTTCCTTTTATTTAAAATAACTACAAAGTAGAGGGTAATCCTTTTTGGTTAACAATGAAGTAAATATTTTCTTTGTTGGTTTTGCAATGTTATAAAAATCAAACAACGACACTGATATACCACCATTTCAACTACTTGTTTTAAGAGGATGAAAATTATAACATAACTCAAATGTGAGTTCATTTTTCTCTTACAACAAAGATTGTCAAGAATACTTCACAAGGGAAACAACATATATTTCCAATCCAGGAAACCTTTTTTTGTTTAAAAAGAAGACACATGGCAAACTTTTGATTAAATTCTAGATTTGAAAAGAGTTACATTTCCATTATAAAACAACTCCAAAATTTCTTCTTTCAAATATTACAATAAATGGATTTAAAAGTTTCATTTGCAAGAAGCCCATTTTGATACAACTTACAATTTATTCTTTCAACCATTTCCATACCTAGTTTAAAAATTAATTTAAAAGAACTCGCTTTTAAATACAAGTCACAAAGGCCTTCCATTCAAAGGTGGAAAAAACATGATAAAATTTACAACAATAAGATTTGTTCTTTTGTCTCAAATACAAATATCGTCATCTCTTAATCAACTTGAAACTCGATAGCTTTTCTCTTTCATCTCCAAATCAAAAAACAAGGAAGGGGGAGTAGGTAACGCTCTCCTCCCAACCTATTCCAAAAAGAAGGATAAGTCACCCTCCTACTTAGCCGACGAGACCCAACAATAGAGCAATAAGGGACATTAAGAAACCATGGAAACTTTTAAAAAGGCTTCACATTACATACACTTATGCCAACAAAATATGCAACACATCCAAACACAAAACAAAATAGTAACAATATAAAACTTCCCAAAAAACAGGCTTAAAATCTATGCCAAGGGAGAAGAGAAATATGGGAACCACCTCATTTTACATCCCAAGTGAAATATTTGTTCCACCCAAATAACCTCCAAGAGCACATCACAAAACACTCACAATATCCTTATCTCTCCCCTTGTAAATATGTAAAATGTGGCAATGTATTCCTTTTATCTCCCCATAGGTGCGACATCTTAATTACACTCCCTGCATAATGCATGCCTCACAAATCCCTTTTCCCTCCCCAATGGTTCTATTTTCTCCCTCCTACACCATCTTTCAGGCCACACTACCCCCAAAACCAAGCCAACACAAACTTTCATTCATTTTTTGATACAACATACAAGAAGTAAAATAAAATACAAGTGTAGAGACCCAACCTTTCAATTACAATAATATTCAATCCACAAGAAAAAAAATCCAAGATTTTCCAAGTCCAAGCACAAAAAATGCGAGATCCCAAGACAAGAACTCGAGAAAAATTCCAAAATATGTAAATGTATAATGAAACCAAGTAACCCCCAAAACTCCAAAATAGCTTACATAAATAAAAAATGAGGAGAGGAGCATGAGGTGGATCCATGTGGGATGCCACATTAATTATCCTCCAATCCATCTCACCGAGTCAAACAAAAAGACCCAAGCTCAAAAATAGGTGGGTGAGGATATGACAAGTTTCTCTCCACACACAAACGACTACTCCATACATCAAAGGACACCATTAAAAGAATTTGTAAGAAAGTAAAATTAGTTAGCTCTTTACTCTTCCAAAACACATAATGAGACCTAAAATTAAAAGCTCATATCATAGGTATAGTTGGTGGGTGAGTTTAAGAGGTATGGGACAAGCTTAACTTTTCCCACAAGCCTCCAAAAGTGGCTCTAAAGTCTAAATTCGAGATTCGAAGGATGGGGTTGAGTACACAACTCAGAATCAAATGAAATCCATCAAAACTAATAGGATAACAAGGACTATATACCCAAATTAATTGTCCATTTTTCACATCTCAAATTATCTCAATCACATGATTAATTAACTAAACATGGTCACAATAATAAAAGTAATAAAGTGAGGATACATCACATAATAAAAAAAGAAAGAAAGAGGAAAAATTAACACATAAACCCATGGTCACCTTTGAGGTCACTCCCATGGGAACCTCTTAAAAAATCAATCAATAACATAATAATATATATGAACTCAAAGTTTCAAGGGTGACCTTCATTGCAACATCTAATATTCTTCTATGGTTAGTCTCCTAGCCCCTTCTTGTTTATTGTGATATAATTTCCTGCAACAATCAAACAATACCTATTCAGCCTCAAGAAAGTATTAAATACATCAATAAATAAAACACACACACACACACACATATCATCCAATGACATCAACCAAGTAGCTATATAATCATCATCAAAATTAGGAATTTCTATCAACTATTTGCAACCACTGAACATCTCAATTTTGATAAGTCATAACATCAATAAGATCATAAGGTCAGTCCAAACATCTAAATGTAATCATCATCGTCAAGGATCCAAAAATGTCAGTATCCAACGAAATATCACTAGATCATCATCTATTAATGTATGCTAATATTCCATACAATCTATAACATGATTCGCAACATATCGATAATCAAACTGTCAATACTATCCATTAAAATGCTAATTAAAATATGATAAGAGTGTCCATGTCTCTTATCAATAGTAATCAAAATCATAGTAAAATAAGTGTCTAAGAGGAGTGTGCACAATATCCCCCTCCCCTTAGACTCAAATTCCTCGTGGAAGCCACTGGAACAAGTGTGGGAATTGGGCTCGTAGCAAGGTGGTGTCCTCCTATGTAGATGATGTCTCATTTTACTGATCCCACTGGATATGCACCTGATCAATCTCTCACCTTTGAAAGCCTAGGGTCCTGCACTCATTGATGTGCATAGGCTCCACAATAACTTGCCCCTTCTCCTTTATTTGCAATGCAGTCCAATCCAATACATGAGAAGGATTTAGAATATATATCCATAATACATATAATGGAAAAAATCATGTACGCGAGACAAGTTGGGTGGCAAGGCTAAGCGGTAGGCTAAGGGACCAATCCACTTGAAGATCTCAAATGGACCCACAAATCTTGGAGCTAACTTGTAGCCTTTTCCGTAATGGATGTGGCTATTATGAGGTCTGACATGAAGAAAAACCTTCATTCTAACCTCAAAAATGTGGTCAACTATCCTATGATATGCATACTTCTTCTACCTATCCTTTTCCTCATGTATTCTTTGTCTAATCAAGACAACCTGATGCTCCATATCTTATAACATGGCTAACTGAAGAGATACCCTATCTTCTAACCTATCCCAACTCAATTATGTCATGTACTCTTTGTCGTATAGTTCCTGAAATGGTGCCATGCCAATAGAGCTCTGAAAACTATTGTTATATGCAAACTCCACACGATAAATATAATCCTCCCAAAACAATTCGTGATCCATGACGTACATGCAAACCATAACCTATAATATCTAGTTCACCTACTTAGTCTGACCATCTATCTCTAGGTGATAGGCTATACTGAACTTAATGCTCATCCCAAGAGAATAATGGATGGTAGTCCAAAAATGTGAGGTGTACAAAGGATCGAGGTCAAAAATAATCTTCTACGGAATCCCATGAAGTCTTACCATCTAATCCAAGTACACTCGTGCCACTGCACTAGCTATACAGGTGGTTTTCAATGCATAAAAATGAGTCACTTTTGTCAATATATCTAGCCTAACCATGATTGTGTCATGGTGGTATCTCGACATAGGTAGCCCCAGTATGAAATCCATGGAAATGGTGTCCCACTCAGGTATAACATACAGGTCTAGAGAAGATCAGCTAGATGCTGATGCTTAACCTTCACCCTCTGGAACTCTAAAAATTAAGACACAAATCAGGCCACATCCCTCCGAAGTCTTCTCCAATGATATAAATTTCTTATTTAGCGTGCATGTTCTTCACTCCTGGATGGGTTGAATAAGGTACACGATTATTCTTTGCTAAGATATCCTACCGCAACCCTCCATCTCTAGGTACAAAAATATTACCTATGTGTTTGAGAACTCCATCTAGATCTAGTTTAAGTCCCTTAAACTTCCCTTTAAGGGGTCTTTGAGACTCAATCTATGCTCTAGCTAAAAGGAATAAGTTGTTGTATGGAAGCTACTGCAAGATCCTACTCCGTAAGTCTATATCCACCAAAGTAGCCTTAACAAAATGAATCCGATGACTCAAAGCATCTCCATCCAATTCCATATCATATTTGTATAGAATCTCCATCCAATTCCATTGACAGGAATTGAGATTGGACTGTGTGAAGAGGTGTCGTAGGCTCAAGTGATTTGTCCTGAGAATGAACCTATCGCCTAAATGAAAATGTCACCATCAAATCAAAGCATGAACTACTGTTATAAGCTAAATGTCATGGTTAGGTATTTAATATCATAATCCTTGAGTTTTCGAGACTCAAAGGTAATAACACGAACATCTTGTATCAAAAATCCTCCTATCCATGCCAATGAAGCATCCATGTAAACAAAGAAGTCCCTCTGTGGGTCTGACACTGCCAAAATAGGAGCTGTAGTAAGGTAATCCTTCAGAGTCCTGACAGACTACTCACATTTGTCTGACTAAATAATATTCTTTCCTTTCCACTAAAGGGAAGTGAAGGGATGAGAAATACATGAGAAGTCATGAAAAATTCTCCTGTAGTACCTTGCTAATCCCATAAAGTTGCATACCTCCATCACACTAGTTGGCACTGGCCAATCAATGATATCTCTAATCTTGGAAGGATTGACTGGGATACCTTCCCCAGATATGATGTGAACTAGATATTGAACCTGTGTGAAAGAATGCACACTTCTCTAGGTTCAAATAAAGATGTTTCTCTCGAAGACACTGTAGAACCTGTAGAAGGTGATCCTTGTGCTCCTCACACGTGCATGAGTATATAAATATGTCATCTAGAAAAATGAGCATGAAGTATTCCAATAATGTCCTAAAGAAGCCATTCATAAAACCCATGAATACTACCGGTGCATTCGATAAACCAAATGACACAACTGTGAATTCGTAGTTTGCATATCTCATGCAAAAGGCTATCTTATGACTATCTGCGTCTACAATCCTCAACTAATGGTATCTTGACTTAAGGTCTATCTTTGAAAAAAAATATCCCCCTTCATCCGATCAAATAAATCATCAGTGGGTGGAAGGGGGTAACGATTCTTGATTGTTAATAGTTTTACCCATCTGTAATCAATACATAATCATATTGATCTATCCTTCTTCTTCACGAAAAATCATAGGTGCACCCCAAAGAGATACACTAGTATGGATTAGGACCTTCTCAAGAAGACCATCCAGTTGCAACTTGAGCTCAAAAATCTCAGGGTTAGTTATCCTATATGGCATGTGTGAGATAGGATTTTCTCTAGGAACCAAATTAATATGAAAGTCTATCTCACGTGGGGCAGGAGGTAGGCTAGGTAGCTCGCCAGGAAAAATATATGAAAACTCATACAAAATGGGATGATCATCAAGTGGAGGCCCACTAGTCTCATCCTCTAACCTGTCACTAACTGTAATAACATACAACTAAAATCCCTGTCTTGCACATTGCTTTAGTTGTAAAATGGATATAGTGCGAATACAAACCAACCTCCTAACCCAAACTATCACCGACTCAACACCCAAATAATTAGAAAAATATATCACCTTGCTGTAATAATATACTCTAGTTATCTGTGCAGATCACTAGTCCATACCCAAAATGACTCCATAAGAACCCAAAGGGAGGATGCGAAGATCCAAGGGTATGGTGAAGGGTCTTATGTCAACTACTCACTCCTTGACCAAGGAGTCCAGTGAGATCTTGGCTCCAGAATCCATCTCAACGTCGCAATTATGATGTTGGCTAACTGCCAAAATACTACATCACTCTACTAAGGATGGAAAAATAAAAGAATTAGAAGAGCCTGAATAAATAAAGATCAAGGTAGAAATATAACTGATACTACCTATAGTATCAATCAATGTTACCTGATGCTCTTCCAGAAGGTTCTCAACCACTCCATAAATCCTGTGACTATGTGCCATGTCACTAACTATAGGTTCAGAAATAGGAAAGAAGTCCATTTTGATACAACTTAAAATTTCTTCTTTCAACCATTTCCACACCTAGTTTTAAAATCAATTTACAAGAAGTCAGTTTTAAATACAAGTTACAAAATCCTTCCACTCAAAGGTGGGAACAACATGATAACATTTACAACAATAGGATTATTTATTTGTTCTCAAATACAAATATCTTCATCTCTTAATCAACTTGAAACTGCATATATTTTCTCTTTCATCTCCAAATCACAAAACAAGGAAGGGGGAGTAGGAAAATTTCTCCTCCCAACCTATTCCAATGAGAAGGAGAAGTCACCCTCCTCATTAGCCACTGAGCCAAAAAAATAGAGCAAGAAGGGACATTAAGCAACCATGAAAACTTTTACAAAGGCTTCACATTACATACACTCATGCCAACAAAATATGGGACAAGCTTAAATTGTCCCACAAGCCTGCAAAAGTGGTTCTAAATTCAAAATTTGAGATTTGAAGGATGGGGTTGAGTACACAACTCAAAATCAAATAAAATCCATCAAAATTAATAAGATAACAAGGATTATATACCCCAATTAAATTTCCCTTTTTCACATCTTAAATTAAGTCAATCACACGATTAATTAACTAAAAAAAAGCACAATAATAAAAAATAATAAAGTGAGGATACATCACAATAAATAAATCACATACTAAAAAAAGGAAAGAAAGAGGGAAAACTAACACATAAATCCATGGTCACCTTTGAGGACAACCCCATGGAAACATCTTATCAAATCAATCAATAGCATAATAATATATATGAACTAAAAGTTTCCAAGGCGACCTTTGTTACAACATCCGATATTATTCTATAGTTAGTTTCCTAGCCCCTTTTTGTTTATTGTGATATAATTTCTTACAACAATCAAACAATAATTATTCAGCCTCAATACCTATTTAAATACATCAATAAATAAAACACACATACATATCATCCAATGACATCAACCACATAGTTATATCATCATCATCAAAATTAGTAATTTCTATCAACTATTTGCAATCAATGAACATCTCAAATTTGATAAGTCATAACATCAATAAGATCATAAGGTCAGTCCAAACATATAAATGTAATCATCATCGTCAAGGATCCAAAAATGTCAGTATACAATGAAATATCATTAGATCATCATCTATCAATGTCTACTAATAGTCCATACCATCTATAAAATTAGTCACAACATATCGATAATAAAACTTTCAATACTATCTATTAACATGCTAATTAAAATATGATAAGAGTGTCCATGTCTCTAATCAATAGTAATCAAAATCATAGTAAAATAAGTGTCTAAGAGGAGTGTACACAATATCCCCCTCCCCTTAGACTCGAATTCCCTTCTGGAAGTCACTAGAACAAGTGTGGGAATTGGTCTCATAGCAAGGTGGCGTCCTCCCATGTAGTTGATGTCTCATTGTAATGATCCCATTGGATGCGCACCTGATCAATCTCTCACCATCGAAAGCACAGGGTCCTTCATTCATTGATGTGCACATGCTCCACAGTAACTTACCCCTTATCCTTTACCTGCAATACAATCCAATCCAATACATGAGAAGGATTTGGAATGTATATCCATAATACATAAATATGGAAAACATCATGTACGCGAGACGAGCTGGGTGGAAAGGCTAAGCAGTAGGCTAAGGGACCAATCCAATTGAAGATCTCAAATGGACCCACAAATCTTGGAGCTAACTTGTAGCCTTTTTTGTAATGGATGGGGCTATTATGAGGTATGAAATGAAGAAAAACCTTCATTCAAACCTCAAAAACTGTGGTAAACTCTCCTCTGATATGCATACTTCTTCTACCTATCCTATGCCTTTTGCATTCTCTGTCTAATCAAGAAAACCTGATGCTCCATATCCTATAAGATGGCTGACGTAAGAGATACCCTATCTTCTAACATATCCCAACTCAATGGTGTCCTTTAATCTTTGTCATATAATGCCTAAAATGGTGCCATGACAATGGAGCTCTAAAAACTATTGTTATATGCAAACTCCACAAGATAAAGATATTCCTCCTAGCACGATTCATGATCCATGGCATACATACAAACCATAACCTATAATATCTGGTTCACCCGCTCAGTTTGACCATTTTTCTCTAGGTGATAGGTTCTACTGAAGTTAATGCTCATCCCAAGAGAATACTAGATGGTAGTTCAAAAATGTGAGGTGTACAAAGGATTGCGGTCACAAATAATATTCTAGGGAATCCCATGAAGTATTACTATCTAATCCAAGTACACCCGTGGCACTACACTAGCTATAAGGATGGTTTTTAGTGGAGAAAAATGATCCACTTTCGTCAATCTATGCACCGTTACCATGATCGCATTGTGGTGGTATCTCGACGTAGGTAGCCCCACTATGAAATCCATGAAAATGGTGTCCCATTTCCACTTTGGTATAGTATACGGGTAAAGAAGGCCAGCTGGATGCTGATGCTTTTCCATCACCCCCTTACACTCTAAACACCAAGACATAAATAAGGCTACATCCCTCCAAAGTATTCTCCAATGATATAACTTTCTTAATGTAGCGTGCATCTTCTTCACTCATGGATGGGATGAATAAGGTGAACGATGAGCCTTTTTTAAGATATCCTGCCGCAACCCTCCATCTCTGGGTACATAAATCTTACCTATGTGTATGAGAAGTCCATCTGGATCTAGTGTAAGTCCATAAAAATTCCCTTTAAGGGGTATCTGAGACTCAATCTATACTCTAGCTGAAAGGTAGAAGCTGTCATATGGAAGCTCCTATAAGATCTTGCTTCGTAAGTCTATATCCACCGAAGTAGCTGTTGATGAAAAATCACAACACCTCCCGAATGGCCTTAGTTATGAGTGGGGCATCCGGTGTGACTGCATAACATGGGACCATCTGTCAACATGTGGGACTTGTGGACTTGAAATGGCCCTCCAGAGATAGTCAACTTCTAATTCCTAATCCTAATGCTAAATTACTTCTAAGGAAGGAAATACGATTATCTACACCTAATCTAACAATTCCAAGGAGACATGGAGAGAGACAACATAAAATAAAGGGATCCTACACTACAGAGGTGATAACACCAAGAAAAAAGGGTGGCTGGTCACAATCTTAGCTGCTTGAAATGGAGAGAGGCGAGCAAAGGAGAGGGTGGACAAGATGCACCACAAACTAGAGATTATATTCACATAGAACACCACTTCAAACCCATTAAACACAGCTCCTAGAACCTGCAATAGACATCAGAAGTACACATCAAAAAAATCCTTAGCAATGATACTTTAAAGGGTGTCCTAGCTATTGAGAGTTACATAGTTTCATTACTCTAGAAGTACACATTACTTATCTAAAAACATGCCACTACTTTATAAAAACACACAATGAAAATGATATGAACTTAGGGCTTCTTATCTATCTTGTAATTACTCCTCCCTCCTCCCTATCTCTCTTCATACCTACCCCAAATATAATTAAATAAATATTATTATTTTAACCATTTATACCCCTTTATATGGGGAAATTTATTGGGTCCATTTTGACTAATATTTGAAAACCCTATATGAACTCACATCATAGGTAATGTTTCTATTATGAACCCACCGCGATTACATCAAAAGAGTTTGAAATCATCCCTAAAAAATTTACTATATACATATCCTACAATCACCATAGTCCATGACAACATATGTTTAAGGTATTTTAATGAGTAATTCACATACCAAGTGCATGCCTAGATACTTTGCATACATATCTTCAAAAGTGTACATAACTATAACATTTTTCGAAAGTCCTATCTTAGGGAATATTTTAAAGTGATTTATTATGTCAAATATTTGTAAAACATCATTGTGAAATCTATGGTATACATATCCTAGAATCATGGAACTCCATAGAACAACATCTGTTTAATAAATTTCTACAAAAAAATCACATGCCAAGTACATGCCCTAACACTTTGCATCCATATTTTAGAAAGAACCTAGAACTGTAATATTTTTCAAAAGTCTCATCCTAAGGCATGTTTAGGAGTGATTCATTATGTCAAAGAGTTTTAAAGCATCCTTGAAAACTCTATTGTATAATTATCCTACAATGATGGTATTCCGTGATACCACATATATTGAAGGAGCTTTGACGAATAATTCACATGCCACATGCATGCCCTAACACTTTGCATACTATCTTCCAAAATTCCTACACCTAATTTGTTTTTTTGAAATCCCTGTGTTAGGGCATGTTCCTTAGTTATTCATTGTGTCAAAGAGTCTTACATCATCCTTGAAAAATCCATTGTATGCATATCCTGCAATAACGATAGTCCCTAAGACCACATTTTTTAAAGGATGTTTTTGGAACAGTTCATGTGCTTTATGTATTTCTTATCATTTTTCATACACGTCTTCCTAGGGACCTTCTAATATGTCTAAGGAAAATATCTTTTTATTATGCATTTATGTATGTCCACACACTATATTTTCTTAAAAGTTTCTGGTGAAATTTTAATAATTTTTTTTTTCATATACCACAATCATTGTAATCCATGTGACCAGATTTCTTCCAGGGAATTTAGTCAAACATTTCACATGCCTTGTGGATGGTTGCACCATGTTCACTAGTCCCCTTTTAATCATTTTTCCTCTCTAATTTTAAATAGTGGAATGGGCTAGAGAATTCCCTAATATAAATCTCCCATTTGGATAGAGGCCATGAGGATGCTAGAAAAGGTTATGGACTTTTGCTTCACACCAACTAATTACATTTTCTTGAAGTTTAGTTCACACACTCCCAAGAATGGTAGGAATCATATTTACTAGTACGTTTATATTGGTTGGTTTGTTTGACGTATAGAAAGAGAGCATTCAATGGGTACTTTCAAGGTAAAAAATATTTTTCCCTCGAATAAACATGTTAGATATTATCCATACACCATGAAAAAAGGTTAAATATGATTGGGTTATCCATAACGAGACATTTTTTAAAGTAATAGTGTGGGCATGTGGTTACCATGATCAATACCTAACCTAATGAGCATTTAGATAAAGAATGGCATAACTACAAAATATGCAATATATTAAACACATCTAGTAAATAGTATACATGATTACACGTCTTGTAAATTGCACATAAGCTAAAATCAGAAGACTTCATTTAAAAACTTATGTAAAAAAATTTATATGTTGTATTAGACGTTTTGTTTAGTTATAAATGTTTTACAAAACTTATATTATATTAGAAGTGTTCTATAATTTCCATCTCACTATTATTATATTGGTGTTTTCTTGATATTATAGATGGCGTTTAGTTATGGGTCATGTTATTGACATGATTATATGTAGAGGATCTACCATTTGTGACTAAGAATTATGTGACATGGAGGAGGAGTTGGATGACCCACCACAATGACCTTCCACATTTGCATGTCCATCTACCTTCATGTGTATACCACAAAGTAATTAAATAACATTTTATTATTTCAATAAATATTATTTTTTCATATTTACAAATTGTAATCATACAAATTGAAAATGATAAATATACTAGTTATCATGATCATTTTTGTAGCACTGGTCATCCCTCAACATCATGGGACCAACCATAGATGTATGAATTTATATTTTCTTTATCCAAGTTTATTTCATTTAATTTATTTAATTTACATTATTTTTTATCATTTAAAAATAATAACACTTCATTAGGATATGCATTATTTATTTTTGGATTTGGAGGAGGATGAGGGTTTTATGAGTACCTTCCCTTTGACTATACAATCAAGGAGTCACTAAATCAAAGGTATATTGTTTTTGTTTTAATATTAAATTGATATTTAATAATTCAATTACGAAAACTTATAATTTTTTTGTATACCCTCTTCGAGTATAGGAGCCTCTCAACCTACTCCAACTAAAACACAAAAATGTAAATGGAAAAAAATCCCACATCTACCCTCAACGAAATGATCCCATATTAGTTAAATGGGGTATGGAAGGGAGGAGGACTTGCCATCCCATTACCTTTAGATGATGAGATACCCTCTCACCTTAATTGTGAGAGGTATCAATACAGAGTGATATAGGCCTTACACATGATCTCCTACATAAATAACACTAGAAATATATTCGAGGATATTCGGGGAAAGCATTTATTTTGATATTTTTTAATATAGATTATTTAATTGTCTTAATTTTTTTTTTCAACTTATCATTTTACTAGTTATTTTAAATTTCTATTTATTTATTTTATCATTTATAGTGATTAAATAAACTATTATATAGTTAACCTTTTTAACTTTTTGGTTTCAATTATTTCAAGAAAAAATGTTGGTCTAGTGTTCATCTTAATCAAATCATTTTTTCATAGAAAATGGAATGGAATCCTAGAAGAAGATCACAAAATAATGATTGAATTATGTATGTGTATGTTTGGAAGTTCTCACAATAAAAGATGATTAATTAAAAATTTTGTAGCACATGGGTTTATCATAATTACGAAGCATATAAAAGTAATTTTATCACATAAATAATACATTTTAAAAACATATCACTCTTTTATTAATTTTAATATCTATAATATGTAGCTAAAATATGAAGGAAACACTAATGTAGAAAGGAGAATTCTTCGTCCTCCCATTGTACTTAAAGAGGCTTGGAATGGCCTATGTGATAAATGGATCTAAGAAGAGAATAATAAGGTTGTAGATTAGTTAACTCAATTTATGATACTTGAAATTTATTTTTTTCATTGATTAAATATTTTACAAATATTATACATAACGTAGTGAGGAAAATTAACCATATATTAGGTTACAAAGTGAAGTTGAGAAAAGGAAAAGTGGCCCATTAAATAGAACAACATAAATTAGTGGAGTTAGTAAACAAATTTGTAGATTGGTGTACAATTTTTTTTATATAGATTATTAATACTTTTCTTCATTTCATTGTTTTACCAGAAACCTGCTATAATACCCCTGCAACAAAAAACGTACAAGAAACATTAAAAAAAATGGTATGGGACTCAATACATTCATAAAATAAGCTAATGAGAATGGATTTGAGAAAGTAAGATGTGTTGTTTAATTAGTTTTGAATTAGGTAAATTTTAAATTTAAAAAGTTATGAATATTTATTACATATTTGCAAGTTCATAGATAATGGGAGTTGGATGATTAAGAAAGGTAATGGTATCGATACATGTAAATGATGAGGAGGAGTATCACACAGATGAGGAGGATGGCAATTAAGATGAGGATTAGGTAAAAGAGGAGGACTAGCACCCAAGAATATATTTTTGTGTTTTTTAATTTGGAAGGGAATTTGTCCCTTTTTATCATTTACAAATGTAATATATTATATGTTATTTTATAAAAACAAATTTCAATCAATATAAATATCATATTTTCCGATTATCTCTAACATTTATTCATCTTTATTTTCATATCCAATTAATATTATGATATTTTGATGAGTTTTAAAAATTCGTTTCATTTTATATTAATAATAATAAATAAAATATATAATAATTTAATATAATATATATTACTACCATATGACCCTTCCTTTAGACCCATATCTCTATAATAAAGACATATATAGGGCCTAATTTTGAATCTCAATACCCAATACGGAAGACCTAATCTCAATGCTCAATCCCAAACCCCTTTAATAGCCCAATCCCAAAGACTGAATAAAAATACCCAATATTGACTCCACTCATTCCAAACTCCTCCTATTTGGGTCACCCCCACCCCCCCCCCCCCCCCCCCATCTAGTTATTTTTTGCTAGGTTTCCAAATAGATATATGGGGTGGAACAAATTCTTTATCTATCTATATATCTATAACTACAGCTAGTGTTGTCTTTGGGGGAGGGTGAGGCACTATACTATTGATGGGACGCAAATCAATAATAAAGGACACAGAAAGAGTCATTTAGAGGAGGGGAGTACAGAGAGAGAGATATAGGAGAGAAAATATACTCTCCTCCTCTACTCAATCTGGGGAGGGTATGAGGGGGATGGTATAGATGACCCAATCCCTGTATAATCTATAAGTAGGGCAGGAAAATATCCTAATTCTCTGAGTGCTCATGCCATTACCATTATTGATACATCATGCAAGGATAATATATGTGATACTCTAGGTTGGTTCGTAACCATGTCTAAAAATATGTGGTAGAAAGTAACCTACGGCTTGAATGACATGATTGGTTATGTGTATTATGATATATGTCATTTTTGATTCGAAGATTCTCTTAGCTCAATATTTATTTACTTAAAAATATATGTGTACTTTTACGATCTTCTATTAGACCCCATATAGAGAATATTAATTATATATAGATATTAAATATAATAAATAATAACATAAATTATATTTGAAATAATATATTTACATTAAAACCAATAAAAAAAGTAATATAATTACTAGTATTTTTGCCACTGAAACTTGCATCATTTTTGTGCCATACTGGAGTAAAGAAAAATGAAAGGTTATGTCAATTATATGTGGAAAAAAGTAGATGTTATCTAGTGGTGCAAAATTGATGCAATAAAAAAATTCTAGTCACGTCAAATTTGCATCACATTCCCACCACCTTTCCCAATGCAAATTATTTGTAGAAACACATCAAAAAACTTTTAAAATATTTATTTCTGAAATGAAACTGACTCAAATAATGGTGTTATTTTCACTTTGGTATTATTTTCTATCTTTCTCAATTACTTTTTAGGTCTGAAATCAAATTTTTATCACTATATTTAACTAAGTAATCTATCCTTCTTGTGTTTTAAGAAATCATTACTATCATTATATCTTGCACTTTGATTTGGGAGTTATAGTAACTTATACACATTAACATTTATTTATTAATCAAATTATACTTGATTTTTATAGCCCTTACATATTAAAATAAATAAAAAGTAATATGATACTAAACACTCATTTATTTATTTAGGGTGTAAACACTCAGGTCACCACATTTTATACTTAAATGAATACTTGACTGTAATAATATGTCTCTACCCCCCATAAAGGTTGATATAAATAAACCTCAATATAAAACTTTCTATCATAATACATATTGTGAATATTAATGGATGTAATGGGAATTGTGCATTACCCCTTCAAGTGGGGACAACTAGTCTGTCTACATTTTTCTCAGTTCTTAAGAGCCTTGGGACATGTGACATGTTACTAGGATTCCCTTGGCTTCATAAGGATCATGTTATCATTGCTAATATGCATAATTATGTTATTAAATATATTCATGTATATGTATATATACATATATATGTACACACACACACACACACAAAGATACATACATCGTGACGAAGTTGTCAAAATTCAATGAATCCCTTATGAATTTCCTTTTCTACTTCTAGTTGTTATTCTTGATTCTAGTTCTTCTATGGATATGGTCACAAGGTCTATATTCATCCCATCTATTCAAATAGTTAATGTAATCAAGTAGAAAGCATGCCTAAACTATTTCCATTTCAACACAAGCCATTATTAAAAAAACATAAATTAGTCAATGGATTCGACTTAAGCATTATGATCAAATACACCTATCCTACAGCCTTATATTAAGTGAAAAAATATTTTATTTTATGTAAAAATCCATCATGGCATATGCTTGCTCTAATGGTCCATTAAACACAATTTAATATATCAAGACATATAAATACTCCAACACATAATGTCAATCCACACTATTTAGGTGTTGGTGAAATGATTTTTCGGATGAAATTTTAGTTGTTTCCACCAACGATCATGGGGATACTCCCCTCCTTCTTGTGTATGGGGAGGCTCCCATTATTGAATGTAAACTAATATACTCCTATCTATATTTTTTGGGGTAGCCAAATAGACCGGGGATCACACATGCACACTTCACTAAACCTGTGGCAAAGTGCTTGTACGAGGTACAAGGGAGGAATTTGTAGGGATGAGGAGTGGAGGAGAGAAATTAGGAAATGGAAGGTTATTATTGTGAGTAGGAATTACAAATTTCACACCCAATAACCGAAGTAGTTCAACATTCAATTAGAAGAAAGTAAAAATTAAAGCTATCAATTAGACTCAATTGCACATCTTCTACTATTAATTGAGTAATTGGCTCAATCAGGTGCCCAATTGAAAAAAATTGACCCCATTAACTCAATTCCTATAAATTAGCGCACATTGGGGCTCTTGATTAACTAAAATGTTCTCCTAGTTGGACCAATTTACTAATTAGTTTAATTTATCATGTGTAATTATGGATCGGTTACACCTTAAAAATTATAAGGTCCGATGTATTATATATGATGTAAGGGTTTGTTACATGAGATTTGTATACATAAATTAATTAACATTAACCTTACACATTAAACATAACAAATTAATACTTACAAAAATGATAAAATGATGAGATAATTCGATTGAAATATACAAGGGGATGAGAACATAGCTATCCAAAGTGGTAAAGAGAGGATATGGGTATGAAAACTATGCAAATTATTTTTTTGAACCTAAAAGTGCTTTATCTCTAAAAATGGAACTATGAACTACCTTTTTCCAATACCAACCCACTCTACCTAAACCATAGTACATTTTTTACCACCGTTGTATGGTTTTGGACTTTTTGATAGTAGGTTTTTGTAACTGAACTCCCATCCTTTTGCTACCTATAAATAAATGTCATTGTATGTGTTTACAAATTGCACAATGTCCACAAAAACTATAATGGCTTGCAACAAGTAAAAAACATTTGATACTTGTAATACCATTTATCAAATATTTAGATAAAAAAGAGAAATGAATGTATGGGTGAGGTTGTAAACTACCCTTTACAGTCATCGCATATTGATCCAATCGAAGTGTTGCATTATATCTACTAGTGTAGGATCAAACCTAATGCACTTATCCTAGTGTAGGTACAAGTTGTGCATGCAATCTAAGACAACCCCTTATGTTTGTCCTCATATCTCTTGAAAAAAATATAGTATGATAACTAGAGAGTAGAGAATGATGCAATGATTTATAGTGTGATACATGGTGTAATTCATATGTTGTACTAAACCCTTTTTTCCCTTGAAGACCTTTTATAATTCTTGGAGTGACTTGATCTTGCAAAGACACAACTATATAACATTTGAGTGCTTGGAAATGGAGGAAACTATACCCTTTGACCTAGGTGAGATCTTTATACTTGATTTAGTGGTTGCTCTAAATTATGTGCAACTTTTTTAGGGATATTTTCGGAGATCCTTGAGTGTTGGAGTGTTGATATTTGTAATAATATCCTATCAGAATGCTGAGTGAATTGTGAAGTATATTTGAATCTCTTATTTATATTATTTTAGGTTAAACATCCACATTGAGGTTGACCTAGGAAGATAAAATGACACATATAAGATATTTAAATTGGAATAATATTCGTTAGGTGAGAGAGTCTTGGATTGTACAGGTTAGTCAGGACTGTAGTCTAGTATGGACATGAGTTTTAAGTTTTTTACCAGATAGAAAATGATGTAAAATATAAGGTTTGGGAAGGATTCCTATGGTTGAATTACTACCATAGTTAATAAATCTTATATAGACGAACAACAAATCATTGTGCAAAGATGAGAAAGTTAGGAGAGAGAGAGAGAGGAAGAGAGAATGAGAGAGATGTATTGATCATGATTAGAATGTGAGCATTTGTCTTAGCATAGGAGTAAATTGAAACTTTTCATTACAGAGGAAAATTTACCAAAATTGATTGTCTACAAGGATCATTCAACTCTCTGAATCCAATTTACACTCATTAGGACTCTATTATCCTCAATTGTGCATCTCGTTGAACTAATTGATTGACTCATTAAATCAAGCATATAAGTGGGGCTAAGAAAAGTGCAAAAACCCAAATGTAACTAATTAGTGCACATTCATTCTTGATTATCCCACATTACACACCTTATTGAACCATCAAAGTAATTGATTCTTGAATAGGTGTACAATTTGAGCTAATCAAGATCTATGAACCAATTGCAACTAATTAACACGTGTTGAGGTTGATTTTTCATCATGATGAAGCTGAATGAACCAATGGGGTAATTGGTTGAATTGGGTGTGAAAAATTACACTTTTTTGGAAATAATAAGTTTCCAAATCTAATCAGGATGTTTTATAAACTTTAATTGGTCATTGGATTTTGTAGATTGGATCCTTTTTTACTCTCTTCTCTTGATTATTATTTTTTCACTATCTCTCATTTTGTTTCATTATTGACCTCAAAACTATAATTTTATTTGGAAATCTAGTCAGAACAAATTATTTCATTCTCTTGCATCTTTTTTGTTTCATAGATTTATTCGGTTATCTTGGACAAGTTTTTGCACTTATTGATTTCATGTCTTGATGTTGGATTTATCTTAATTTCTGGTTAAACTATGAAAAACCACTTCTAGACATTTAAGGAACCTAAAAGCCTTACAAATCAACACATTAACCACCCAAACCTAGGCCTTAGACTCTTGATGCCTTAAGAAGCCTTGAAATGAGCCAAGACAAAAATGTGTTATGTTTAAGACCTCTTTAATTTACATTTATGATATATTTAAGATGTATTTACGATGTATTTAAGGGAAATTTAACACATTTACAATACAAATTTGATGTCAATTTACATTGTAAAAAATGAATATAAGGTTTTACATTGTATTTATAATGGACAACCAAAATTTAAAATAAATTTACAAGAAAGAATAATGTAATATAAATTTGACTTAAGAAAGACATCTTAAATATGACTAAAACACATGCAACATAGTAATACAAGCCATTATATTTAAGCTAATAAATTTGAAATCCAACCTAAAACTACTTTTCCATTTTGTGAAAGGAACTGTTGAGGCTTGTGTTTTCCCGAGAGATAGATTCATATAGGTATTTTACCACTCTTAATATAGGTTATACAACCATGAATCTAAGCCAACTACTTATTAATTGTTGAAATTCCACCGATAATTATTCCAACAAAATTTATCGAGCTACATTTCTAAAAAAATCTATCTTTAGATAGTGTAAGTGCACAAAGTTGGGGGGCCAAAAAGCAGACAAGAATCTAGAAAAAAGCAAAACGTGTACACTTTTTATTATAACACGATCGTGTTTTCAATTGTCAGGTTTGGGATTTACCGAAGCATAACACGTACGCATACATGTTACATAACGCGTACGCGTTAAGCCTACTATAAACAAAAAATAGGCTTGAGCCTCTATCATTTTATCTCCGTCAAATACGAGTTTCAGAGCTTAACCGTGCCCTCACATTTTTTCATTTAGATGGATCTCAAGCTCAAAGGATCATTTTTGGATTTTTGGGAAGATCTGAATAAACGATGGCACCACATAGAAGAGGTAAGCAAAATTTCTTTTCTAAAAAATGTATTGAAATATGATAATTATAGATTAAAATTTGAATTGATTACATATTTTTTATTGTTACAGTTAGAGGTCAAGGGAATCAACCACAACCAAACCGTGTTATTCCTGTCATCCCTCCCGACACTCCCACAATTGCTCAACATCCCTCGGGTAGTCAAGAATATTTAGCAGCCCACATAGTTGAAAATAAAATTGAAATTGAGGATTTAATCAAAACAATGATGGATTCACAATCTACAAACCCCCACTGCACCACACTCACAAACACATTTGAGGCATTAATTTTTCAAATTGACATGACATCGGGGAAAATTGATCGTTGGACAACTTACAAAGAGGGTTGTAGGGTTTATTATTCAAACAAATTGTCATATGTGGATGTAAAGAAAAAATAAATTTCAAAAGACCTCATATGCGCCTTATTCACGAACCCCTGCACTAATTTTCCTGTTTCATTGTCATGTAAATGATTTCTCATCCATTGGTGCAATAATAATTTGATTAAAAATAATTTTTGGGACTGATGGTGGATGGTGTTTGATTTTCCACCTATAATAACAATGAGGTGCCACTATACTTTCTGAGGAAACTCTATTGCGAGTTTATCCTCAACAAGATCCCAAAGTATTTTGATTTTTGAGATTTCTAGGGCCGAGGAAAAGGATCTCCAGAGGATCGAACAAGTGCACAACGTGCACTTATTCAACAGGGTAGATTCCCTGCACAGAAGCCCTCTCACCCTTAGATTTTTCCTCAAGCATTGAAGGATACAATAGAGAGTGATACACTCCACGCACTTCAGGGGCTATCTGTGACCCTTGTTTAACATACTAGGGAGATTTCTGGGCCAGATGCTCACGGAGCTACACAGAGTATTCCCTCAGGGAGTACTATCATGAGGCCACATCTTTGCTAGTCATGTGGTAGCATATGTTTGGGGCCCGAGGAGGACGATACTTTCATGCTTACTGATTTTGGTGCACCTGGTGCTAGGGGTGAACACGATAATGTCACTATGTCAGATGTCCTTTTGAGTGAGACATTTGGATTACATCCATCGACGTCACCTTCGCAAGTAAATTTTTTATGTTTTGTTATGTGTGTTACAAAAAGTTTAGAGTACTTGATTTACTTATATATGTTAAATTTTTTAAATAATTGTATTTGTACATGTATATGCATTGATATTATAGTGCGTGGGAGGCACATATTCATCCCGACCATATGCGGTGAGCACTATGCATACACATACATTCACAGAGGTAATTTAGAATGTTAATTATATAAAATTTTCACATACATACACACACACACATATGCACACACACACACACACATATATTAGTTTTGAAGTCAAATATATATATGTTCTTATTTTTCCATCTAACTCATGTGATATACATGTTTGATAAAGATGTTGACTTCACTAGACACCCCACCATCTTTGCAACAAGTAGATAAAGGTGTTGCCGGTGCGATTTCATCTACGCAACAACTCACTGAGGTATTATAACAACACGTAAATTTTGTTAAATTTCTCGTGTAATTAATATTATGTTAAATTATATGTTAGTAATGTCTTTCATTGTAGAATTATTAAATTATGTTAATAATGTCCTTCATTGTGTATATGCAAGAGCTTCTTGCGACATGTAGTAGCCATGTTCATTTGATTCACAGGCGTGGCTGGGTAAAAATAATAGTTCTATATTGATAAAATTAGTTAAAATATTGTCATTATGTACATACATGTCCTTAGTTCTATTTTCACTAATTTTAATGTTAGATTTTATGATCTTATGTTAATGTAGTGAACTTAAACCCCCTCCATTTTGACTTCGAGGGCACAGACTCCTCCATCTTATCGTCTTCATACCCACGTTCGTACTGCAGGAGCTCCCGATGACTCATCTGAGCATGAGATGCAAATTCGGTGTGATCGACAACTTGTGGTAAGTTTTTGTACTTATGTAAATACTTTCATTCTAGCATGGTATTAAATACATGTTGAAAACATATATAAATTAGGTTTTGACAAAAAAAACATTGTTTGCATTTACAGGATCATCTACAGGTGAGTATTCAACGGAAGAGGACTCGAAGCATGGGCTTGGATGATCCACAGTCATCTCATGGATCTCTATCTTCATCTAAGGGAGGGCCTTCTTCAAGAAAGGCCAAGAGAGGGATAGATTTTAATGAGTATGAAATATATATGTCTTACATGACATTGTTTTTATATGCCTACGTGCATGACATTGTATGTACACCTATATGGCATTTGAACTTGATGGTATATGACCTATTTGGGCATTTTTGTATTTATTATGCCCATTAAAATACTATTAAGAGCTTGATAATTTTGTATGAGACCTTACATTTCTGAGATTATTTTCACATGAAACTAATATGATGTGCACTTGACAATATTTAAAACATTATGGATTATTTTTTCATTTATTGGTGATGTACATGTACTAACATTTTTAATGTATAATATGCATCAAACTTTGGAAATCATTATTTATATAATGTATGTATATAAAGAGTTACCTAATCTGAGTAATTATTCATTCAATTTATCAATGTGTATATGTGTATTTACCTTACTTGCACTTCTTCTTGCTCATGGTCTCTTTGTACTCGTTCCTATCTTATCATGCACTTACTACATCCTTCTATGTTTCGTAGTCTTCTCCCCTGTTAAAACACCCGAGAGTCGACACAATTTGATGCTTTTCATTTGTTGATATTTTTAGAATGTCTCTCCATATACATTACTCCAATGCTTGAGAATATCTCTAGATGAAATGACATTCTGATTCAGACACTCAATGATTCTTGATTGTCTAATCCTGTCCAATTCATGTTATTACCTTTAAATCTGTAGGTATTTCAAGTTATTTGGAAATCACATCACACCCTTCACTAGGTTTGATGACTACCCCTATCCTTTTTAAGACACTTTTGAAAGCATCCATGGGTTTATCAAAGCATAAATTATCAATGAATGAAAGGTCACTAAGCCGTAGGCGAGTTGACTCCCATCCAGAACTAAACAAGAAAGATTTATTAGGTGATTGATAACTCTCGTGTGTTCTTAGACACACCCCTATCAAATTCATTCTTAAGAAAATATAGTCATTCAGGGCTCTTAAGCGACTACGCCCAGTCGAGGTAGCCTAAAAACACGGGATGTGTAGGGAACCAAAACAAAGCCTCCACTAGCGTTCACCTAGCCACCCTAACATGTTGGCATAGTTGGATCGATCCGATGAGCTTCTGTTTGCAAACTACAGTGTCTGACAGTCCTACATTGACTCAGACTGCACTATTTCACGCGTTTGTAAACAATAGCACAACAAGAGAACTGGATGAAGATGGAGAAAACCGCAAGAGAATTTCCTAGAGAGCCCCAACATGGAGGTCTCAGATCTGATGAGACTTCTCTAGGTGCCACAGAGTTTGAGAAATCACCCGTCGAAGATATGGCATGTTTGGGCCTCAAGGATCTTAAGAGACTACGCGTGGGCGAGGTAACTGGAAAGCACGGGGAGTGTAGGGAACAAAAAAAAAGCCTCCATTAGTGTTCACCAGGCCACCCCGATAATTTGGCATAGTTGGTTCGATCCCACGAGCTTCTATTTACAAACTACATCATCTGAAAGTCGTACACTGACTCAGACTGCACTATTTCACGCATTTGCAAACAATAGCACAACAAGAGAACCGGATGGAGATGGAGAAAATTGCAAGAGGATTTTGTAGAGGGCCCCAATGTGAACAACATAATTAAGGTTTCCGAGTGCCCTAGGTAGTACTCAGAGTGTGCACCTCCCCTCCCACCCGGAACAAACGACCAACCTATATGTGAAATTTTAATACGGTAATACCTGATAGGCTGATAAATTTTAATTCCCAAATCCCTTCAGGCTTCACACATAGTCACAATCAGACAGTCTAATATAGATATAGTTACCAGTATCGACATCCTTTGTATCCTTCTTCAAAGCTACTAACATAACTGACTCAGCTTCATCAAATATTCCCATTACCATATGCATGTAGCAGATAGCCTTCACAAAGTTCCCTAGGATCCAAGCATCTTATTTTTCAGTGCTATTTGAATTTCAAACTGATACAAATTACAATATAAGATAAATGAGTTTAGACTTAAGAGGTTTTCTACCATGAAATGTTCAGCAATGTCTCTTGCTCAATGCTTTCAAGCTTTGTATGTTAAGCCTATTTGTATGCACATGTTAAGGTTTTTTTTCCACGGACCACTTTTGCATAGGCTATAGCATGTCAAAATATTTTCAAATGCCAAGAATTACTTAGAAACACCAAACATTGACTAAGAAACACCAAATGCCGATTGTCCAGACTCCATGGACCACTACCCATGCTTGGCACACAAGAATTCGAACTGCAGTCTGCTCTGGAGACTGCCGAATGGTAGTAGTTGTTAATGTTGAAAGACTGATAGTTGTCACAAAATTAAAAGAATGTAGTCTGCAGAGAGAGAGTTTAAGTTAAGAACAGTTGCTCCAAAGAATAAAGTTAAGAACAGTCACTCCAAAGTTAAGAACAACCACAAGAGTGACAAGACGTGTTACGGTGTTCATAGTTCTACTGAAGAACAATCGCTCCAAAATTTGCAACCACAGGGGTAGGGCCAGGAGATTCAGGAATTGATTATCAGAGAACTAAACAGTTCAAAAAATGAATTTGAAATTGTAATTTGTAACTAGGCTAACAGCAACACCCTCCTTTTATATCAATTGTTTTATATAAAATTTTAAACAAAGGTCATTAGTCGACTGGCTCAGTGCCTAGCCAACCTACTAGTGATGGTGCCACATGGGATTTATTTTAGAAAATGCGGCGCCCTCCTTTTTGTGTGCCCTAGGAAACTTCCTAGGTTGCCTAGGGTAAGAAATTCCCCTACCAATGTGGAGGTCTCGGATCTGATGAGATGTCTCTAGGTGCCACGGAGTCTGAGAAATCACCCGTCGAAGATATGGCGTGTTTAGACCTCACGGCTCTTAAACGACTACGCCCAGATGAGGTAGCCCGAAAGCACAAGGAGCATAGGGAACCAAAACAAAGCCTCCAGTAGCATTCACCAAGTCACTCTGACATGTTGGCACAATTGGTTTATTCCCACGAGCTTATGTTTGTAAACTACAGTGTCTGGTAGCCATACACTGACTCAGACTTTACTATTTCATACTTTTGTAAACAATAGCACAGCTAGAGAACCGGATGGAGATGGAGAAAACCATGAGATAATTTCGTAGAGGGCCCTAATGTGGAGGTCTCGGATCTGACGAGACATCTATAGGTGTCAAAATCACCCGTCGAAGATATGACATGTTTGGGTCTCAGGGCTCTTAAGTGACTACGCCCAGATGAGGTATCCCGAAAGAACGGGGAGTGTAGGGAACCAAAACAAAGCCTCCACTAGCATTTAATAGACCACCCTAGTGTGGTGGCATAGTTGGTTCAGTCCCACGAGCTTCCGTTTGCAAACTACAGCCTCTCGCAGCCCTACACTGATTAAGACTGCACTATTTCACGTGTTTACAAACAATAGTACAGCGAGAGAACCAGATGGAGATGGAGAAAACTGCAAAAGGATTTCATAGATGGCCCCAACATCAAGGTCTCAGATTTGACGAGACATCTCTAGGTGTCACGGAGTCCGAGAAATCACCTATTTAAGATATGGCATCTTTGGACCTTAGGGCTCTTAAGCGACTACGCCCGGACGAGGTAGCCTAAAAGCACGAAGAGAATAGTTATCCCAGACGAGGAGCATGTTTGCGTAGTTAGTTCGGTCCCATGAGCTTCCATTTGCAAACTACAGCCTCTCGCAACCCTATACTGACTCAAACTGCGCTATTTCGCTCGATTACAAACAATAGGACATCGAGAGAACCAAATGGAGATGGAGAAAACTGCCAGAGACTTTTGTAGAGGGACACAACATAGAGGTCTTGGATCTTACGAGATGTCTCTAGGCACCATGAAGTTCGAGAAATCACCCATCAAAGATATTGCGTTTTTGGGCCTCATGGCTCTTGAGTGACTATGCCCGGACGAGGTAGCCCGAAAGCACGAGGAGTGTAGGGAACCAAAAATAAGCCTCCACTAGTGTTCACCTAGCCACTCTGACATGTTTCCGTAGTTACTTCGGTCCCATGAGCTTCCATTTGCAAACTACAGACTCTCGTAACCCTACATTGACTCAGACTGCACTATTTCGTGTGTTTACAAACAATAGCACAGCGAGAGAACCGGATGGATATGGAGAAAACTACGAAATAATTTTGTAGATGGAATCAACATGGAGGTCTTGGATCTAACAAGAGATCTCTAGGTGCCACGGAGTCTAAGAAATCACCCGTCGAAGATATGGCGTGTTTGGGCCTCACGGCTCTTAAGCGACTACGCCCGGACGAGGTAGCCCGAAATCACGGGGAGCATAGGGAACCAAAATGAAGAATCCACTAGCATTCGACATGCCATCCTGATGTGTTGGCATAGTTGGTTTGGTTCCATGAACTTCCATTTGTAAACTACAGCCTCTTGTGGCCTTACACTGACTCAGACTACATTATTTCATGTGTTTGGAAACAATATCACAACGAGAGAACCATATGGAGATGGAGAAAACCGTCAGAGGATTTCATGGAGGGCCACAACATGGAGGTATCAGATCTTATGAGATGTCTCTAGGCACCATGAAGTTCTAGAAATCACCTGTCGAAGATATTGTGTGTTTGGGCCTCATGGCTCTTAAGCGACTACGCCCGGACGAGGTAGCCTAAAAGCACGGGGAGCATAGGGAACCAAAAAGAATCCTCCACTAGTGTTCACTTGGCCACTCTAACATTTTTCCGTAGTTATTTCAGTCCCACGAGCTTCCGTTTGCAAATTACAGTCTCTCATAACCCTACACTGACTCAGATTGCACTATTTCATGTGTTTGCAAACAATAGCACAACGAGAGGACCAGATGGAGATGGAGAAAACCGTGAGAGAATTTTGTAGAGGGCCCCAACACGGAAGTCTCAAATTTTCTGAGACATCTCTAGATACCACAGAGTCTGAGAAATCACCCGTTGAAGATATGGAGTGTTTGGGCGTCAAGGCTCTTAAGCGACTATGCCCGGATGAGGTAGCCCGAAAGCACGGGGAGCATAGGGAACAAAAACGAAGACTCCAATAGCATTCACCATGCCATCCTGATGTGTTGGCATAGTTGGTTTGGTCCCATGAGCTTCCATTTTGAAACTAAAACCTCTAGCAGCCCTACTTGACTCAGACTGCATTATTTCACGTGTTTACAAATAATAGCACAACCAGAGAACTAGATGGAGATGGAGAAAACTGCGAGAGGATTTCATAGAGGGCCACAATGTGGAGGTCTCGGATCTGACAACTATCTAGGTGCCACGGAGTCTGAGAAACCACCTGTCGAAGATATGGCGTGTTTGGGCCTTAGGGCTCTTAAGCGACTACGCCCAAACAAGGTAGCCCGAAAGCACGAGGAGTGTATAGAACCAAAATTAAGCCTCCAATAGCATTCACCTAGCCACCCCAACATGTTAGCGTAGTTTCTTCACTCCCACGAGCTTTCGTTTGCAAACTACATCCTCTAACATCCCTACACTGACTCAGACTGCACTATTTCACGTGTTTGCAAACAATAGCACAGCGAGAGAACCAGATGGATATGGAGAAAACCGCGAGAGGATTTCGTAGAGGGCCCCAACATGGAAGTCTCGGATCTAACGAGACATCTCTAGATGCCACGGAGTCTGAGAAATCACCCATCAAAGATAGGGTGTGTTTGGGCCTTAGGGATCTTACGGGACTACACCCGGACGAGGTAGCCCGAAAGCACAGGGAGCGTAGGGAACCAAAATGAAGCCTCCACTAGTGTTCACCTGGCCACCCCGACGTGTTGGCATAGCTGGTTCGGTCCCCCGAGCTTCTGTTTGCAAACTACAACGATTAGTAGCCTCATCAGATCTAATACCTCCATGTTGGGGCCCTCTACTAAAGCCTCTCGCAGTTTTCTCGATCTCCATCCGGTTATATCGTTGTGTTATTTTTTGCAAACGCACGAAATAGTGTAGTCTGAGTCAGTGTACAACTGCCAGAGGCTATAGTTTGTAAAAATAAGCTTGATGGACCGAACCAACTATGCCAACACATCAGGGTGGTCAGGTGAACGCTAGTGGAGGCTTCATTTTGGTTCCCTACGCTCCCCGTGCTTTCGGGATACCTCATCCTGGCGTAGTCCCTTTAGTGGCCTGAGGCCAAAACATGCTATATATTTGATAGGTGATTTCTCAGACTCCGTGGAACCTAGATATGTCTCATCAGATCTGAGACCTCCATGTTGAAGCCCTCTACGAAAGCCTCTCAATGTTTTCTCCATCTTCATCCGATTCTCTCATTGCTCTATTGTTTGCAAACGCACGAAATAGTGCATTCTGAGTCAGTGTAGGGCTGTCAGACGCTATAGTTTACAAACAGAAGCTCATGGAATAGAACCAGCTATGCCAACACATCGGGGTGGCTAGGTGAACGCTAGTGGAGGCTTCATTTTGGTTCCCTACGCTCCCCATTCTTTTGGGCTACCTCGTCTAGGCATAGTCGCTTAAGAGCCTTGTTGCCTAAACACGCCATATCTTCGATGGGTGATTTATTAGACTCCATGGAACCTAGAGATGTCTCGTCAGATATGAGACCTCCATGTTGGGGCCCTCTATGAAATCCTCTTGCATTTTTATCCATCCCCATATGGTTCTCTCGTTGTGCTATTGTTTGCAAACACGTGAAATAGTGCGGTCTGAGTCAGTGTACGGCTGCCAGACGTTGTAGTTTGCAAATAGAAGCTCATGGGACCGAACCAACTACACCAACACATTGGGGTGGCCTGGTCAACTCTAGTGGAGGCTTCGTTTTTGTTCCCTACGCTCCCCGTGCTTTCAGGCTACCTCGTCTAGGCGTAGTCGCTTAAGAGCCCTGAGGCCCAAACATGTCATGTCTTCGACGGGTGTTTTCTCGGTCTCCGTGGCACAGAGAGACATCTTGTCATATCCAATATCTCCATGTTGAGGCCCTCTATGAAATACTCTTGTAGTTTTCTCCATCTCCATCTGGTTTTCTCGCTGTGCTATTATTTCCAAACGTGCGATATAATGCAGTCTTTGTCAGTGTAGGGCTGCCAGACAATGTAGTTTGCAAACAGAAGCTCGTGGAACCGAACCAGCTACGCCAACATGTCGGGGTGGCTAGGTGAACGCTAGTGGAAGCTTTTTTTTTATTCGCCACCCTCCCCGTGCTTTCGGGCTACCTCATCTAGGCGTAGTCACTTAAGAGCCCTGAGGCCCAAACACGCCATATCTTCGACGAGTGATTTCTTAGACTCCGTGGAACCTAGAGATGTCTCGTCAGATTTGAGACCTCCACGTTGGGGCCCTCTACGAAATCCTCTAACGGTTTTCTCCATCTCCATTCAGATTGAGTCAATGTAAGGTTGTCCATTGCCAATCACCTGAATAATATAGGTGGTTCATACACTATAGGTGGTGAAATGAGAATTTTAATAAGATATTTTTACAATATACGTGGTGAAATGAGAATTTATGTTTTTTGTTCTTTCCTATATTTAATTTCTCTTAGCTTCACTTGGCTTCGAGAATAATAAATTCTCTACTGACAATGCCAACCACGTGAAGGTGGAAGTTTTTTTGGCACCACTAACCTACATAAACATGTTAGTAAGCAATTAAATAGAATTTTAAATCATACAAAATTTAAACAAAATCATTTAAGTAAATATTCAAATTAAATTCATGAAGAACATATATTTGCAAATTTAATCCAATGAACTGCATGGATCAACTCTATGCTTGACAGTAGAAAAAATTGCTTCATGATCTGATTCACGAACCTTCCACAGATTTTTGTTTGATGGCCAACCTCGATATTTGATCAATTTAATATTTGTTACAAGGACCAAATGTGAATAGTGAAGTATCTTTCAATGTATTTCATAGTCTTCAAACAACCAAATGTTTAATTTTTTGATAGGATATCGTCGAAGTCAAGTTCCAGTGACTACCACTGATCTAGTGGGATACTCAAGGTCTTCACCATCAATGACTATGGAAGTCAATTTTTTCCGCTGTACACAACGAGACAAGAAGTAGTTTGTTCCCTTTTCATTAAATTTTGTTGCAATAATTGCAAAAACGTGCCCTATGTATCACAAAGTAAAATTGTTCACTCAATTTATAAATACTTAAGAGTTGACCATTTAATAATTTACAAATCTAAAACATGACATGTACATATATGTATGTACGTTATTGCACTAAATCAGAGACTTAGTCAAATTCAGGTGATGTTGTCATTTGATCTGAAGACCCTACAAGTTATAATGCTCACGGAACTTGATGTGTGTCGAGTGGAATTAGAGGTCTACAAGTCCATTCAGCCACCCACTGCTGTGACTCACATTTATTCTACGTAAAATCAATGCATGATATACAAAAACATGTCATGCATCTAATATAAATAGTCCAAGCATTTGCATCTGAAGTACGAAATGAGTGCATATCACTTGATCCTGCAACTGTCATACAATCTTCAAAGTTTGCCAGATGTTGTTCCTCTATCAACCAAAAATATCTACGAACCATTGATCTCTCTTGAGATTCATGGCCCATATTCTTAATAGACCAATCAACAATGTTTTTTGGATTTGTAAATTTAGCACCATCCTTGAACTTTAACTCTTCTCTTGCAAGTGATCTTTTCACAAATGCTCCTACACCATCATGCTCTCCTTTTTCATTCCCTACCTCAGTAAAAATCTAGATATATTGTATATTTGTTTCTTTGTGCATCTTGCTTAGCCAATAAAACATCTGTGTAATCTTGAATTATGATTTGCAGTCATCTGACCAAATGTAATGTTGATCAAAACTAATGTTCCTCTCATTCAAGTTCGCATAAAACACCCGGGAACACCCTTGTACATATTTTGTAGAATGTGTCCGATCATCACTGATATAGAAATGACACTCTCTTAATATTTTTTGATCTTGCTCAGTGCTTTCAGGAGAGTGCATGAATGTTATATGCCTGAAAATATAAACTTGCATTGAGTTATAATATTGAGACTGAACCTCCATTTGTGGCTGCAATGTGTAATTCTCTGTGAAGTCAACTACTAAAACAATAGTACCAAGTGGGAATGTTTCCTTTCTTAATTTGAATTCTTCATCCAACCATCGAGCTCTATGTGTGTGTCTTGCATACTCATAAAAAAATTCCTCTCTAAATTTGACCATATATTCTGATATAGGTAATTGTTTTCTAACAAGCTCACACCTCTTAGATTATTTTCCATCTTTTAATTGATATGCCATTGATTTATATTTGGTGAAATCAACCAATTCTTTTCCTATTGATTATGTACTCTCCTCATGGATACAACTTTTCAGATTTGGCAAGCCACCGCATCCATTGCATGTTCCATCCAAACATGCTTTGTTATAAAAAAACTGTATTGTTGATTTTTCACAAAATATTTTCGGAATAAATTCCCTTGAAGATTTTTGTGGGACATTTATTCCACACTCCTGCAACATGATTTCAGTATGCAAAACACGACGTATTTGACTTGAAAAACATCATAATGCATTGAAAATTCAACATGATGCCTGGAACAACAAGTGGTACGTGAGTGATTGATTTTCACATAAAAGGGTTTTCTCATTTCAAAGAATCTTTGGCTAATCTTAATTTGTGTATTTTCATTCTTAAACTTAGAGAATAATTCTGTTTGAGTCATATATAAGAATGTTTTTTCACACGATTCATGATTACGAGAACATATCCTTCTTTTTACTATATCTCTTCTATTTGGTGACATCCTTGTGTTTTCATTCCAAAATTTTACAATTAATTCTTTTATAATATCAAATGTATTCTTTTCTTTTCATGGAAGTCTACTAGAGAAATCTCAATAGTCAGTTTTATTGACTAACTCAAGACGTTTACATCTCTCTATTGCTTTCATTAGTATTTTTCTGTTTAGCTTCAAAGCACTACTTATTTTTCTAATCAAGCGCTTAGTAATTTTTATCACTTACTATACAATTGGTAAGTGCACGCCATGTAGCATTACTATCTTTGGTGCACTTTTTTTCACCTACAGTTTGGTATGCTTTATGTATGTTTTCAACAATTGACGCATTTTGATCAACAACATTTTATATTCTTAACCCTAGGGTCTTCATTATAGGTTTCATCTTAATTAGTTTCATCTACGAAACAAATAATTGACATCTTTGTGTGTCATTTAAATTCTCAAAGTAATTATCTCAAATTCCACTAGCTTTTATTCTCGCATTTCTTTCAGACATTTTGTTAGGCATTGGTTTTATAATGTTTTCATCACTTTCAATTAAGTGAATTGGTTTTTCTTCACAAAATGTAAGGAGGTGTTTTAGAGGTCAAAATTCATTTACAAGGTTACTTTCTTCATTCAGTGTTTTCATACAAATTTCGGGGTTAACATTTGGATTCTCAGGTAAGGGTTCAATAATTGGATTCATATAAATTTCTTCATCCATACCAACATTATCATTCAATTCAATATCATTATTCATTGCAAAATCATTATTCTCTACATTTTCATTATGTATTTCATCCCCATTTTCTAATACATTAGCTACATTTGATATAGCGGATGTACCTTTCCCTGCTTGAAGTTTTTTCATTCTCTTCAATTTCTTTATTCTCTTCTCTTCCAATTGCTCCGGTGTCTTGTTCTTGAATTTCCTCTTATCTTTAGCTCGACGTTTAACACCCATGATTAGAAAAAATAAACTAGTGGAGTAGGGGACAAAATGAACTACTAATAAATCATGCAAGAATATAGAGAAAATTGCAGACAAAACAGAATGTTTGCAGAATTCTCGTGAAAGAGATGAAAGGGACGTTGGGGGGCCACAATATATAAAAAAAAGCAAAACTCGTACGCATTATGTAACGCGTACGCATTTTGTGTTGAGGCATGGTTTGGGATCCGGTTTGGATCCCCAAGCCCGAGGCATGGACCTGTACAAACACACCAAACAACGTGATTTTGTAAGAAAATGTAAAAAAATTAACTTCCTCTATGATAAATCAAAATAAAACAATCGATCCATTTTTAAAAAATTATACCACGCCGTAGAGCAAAGTTTCTTCTTTCTAAAAATATAATTTTTTAAATTTTCTAACTAATATAAGGTTTCCATATTATTTATTTTCTAACTATGCCTTTTTATAGCTATTTTTTGAAGTGTAAATATGTCTATCTTTCATTGTGTATTTTTTTTTTCGTGATCGAAATTTTAAAAAAAATATACTAACCCAAACTAGACAAAATTCTTTACATATTAAAAAAAACACTAATTTTTGATATTTTTTGAGGTAATTAGGGGGGGCACGATCAAAGCTCCGTTATTTTTCAAAACATAAAATTTATGTACTAGAAAAATCATAAATAAAAAAATATTCACTAAAAAATCTATAATAAAAATGGAGGCCAAACTAAATGCTCCTAGCTATCTTTCAACTAAAGGGTTTTCAAAAATACTAAATGGTGCTAAAAAAATGGTGGGGGGGCATGGAAGTCACTCTATTATGTTTTTTTAACAAAAACAAGAGCATCTGTTGGTATTTTGGTTGTTTGAACCACTTAAACTTATCCGTTTTCAATAAAATTTAGTAGCTTATAAACTAAACTCAAAATGCTACGATTCATATTTCTACAACATCTTCCAATTTTGAGTGTAACTATTTCAAAAAACTCGTACAAGTCGAAGTTTTTTTTTTTTGAGAAAAATGCGTCCACTTAAGACCCCCTTTTGGCCCCCCAACTTGGTGCACTTACCCGATACAATAAAGTTGGATACTCTATATTGCCCCAATCCTACCCCAACCTATAACTTATTTACTTTATGTTTAACTTTATTTCATCTGAAGGAAAGTTAGCTACATGATTTAATTGCAATTTAACTACACTATTTAAGAATAAGCTCCATAATTCATTTAAAGATAACATCTTTGTCTAATGGGTAAAGAGGACAACTGACATCTTTTAAGATTTTAGGAGTAATATAAACTAGCAATTGTACGTGAGGTGTATGATGGAAACGCCGAAGGGGATGAAGTGAAGAATGAAAAATGAGAAAGAGAAAAAGATGGAAAGGACGAGGGGTTAATATTAAGAAAGGGTTCAATGGAGGGGGAAGACATTGTGTTCCATGATTGAGACCCAACGGAAACGCATGTATCAGACATTTTCCACAGGTCAAATTGTAAGCCCCTAATAATATCAGTTATCTGTGTTCCATTTTTTTGTGAGTGTTATATCTAGTTAAAAGAGGTGAATTAAAAAGTGGGAAAAATTGAAAAGGTTTAAAGTTTGAAACCCAACTAAAATGCTTGTTTGTTGGAGCACTTTATAAGCACCCTTTATGATACAAATCTCGAATAAGTGCATGGAAATATATGAATGTGAAAAATCATTGATCATCGAGTCAACATTATATATGTACATGAGTGTAATTTACACTTAAAGGTGAAAAAATAAGAAATGAAAAATATATATATGTTCCATGGTCAAAACCCAATTGAACGATATTTATCAGGACACTTCAATAGTCACCTTTTAAAATCTACATCCCTTTAATCTATGAATGTTTGTGGAATGACCGAATAATATTTCACCACATGTATTCATGCATTAACGATTGAGATTATTAAGGTTTTGAGCACGCTCAAAAAATTTCTACACATCTCGAGAGAATGAGTTGGCATGCAAGTCAAGCTTTTAATCTACGAGGTCCTCCCAAGAGAAGTATTATCTATAGAGTGAATGCAAAACCACATGAATTTCCATTTTTTGTGGTAACTATAATAAACAACTACATCAAGTTGATATGGGATGTTGAGTCCTCTTGACATCTCTCTTTCTCTACAAGTTCATGTGGTAAACATAAGCGAATTGCCTTTAAGATACCATGGGAGAGAGTTCTAACAAATAATTGTTTTCTAGGATTAAACCATGAGAGAGAGTCGTAAAAAATAGGTGTGAAGGAAATACAAAATAATAATAATAATAAAGAATACATAATACTGTAAAATAATAATAAAAACAAAGACTCTAAAACTAAACTGAGAGAGAGAGAGTTGCAACAAAGATCCATTTTGTAGGAGTCATGTGCCAAAGCTTTGGGCCTAAAATCATGCGGGGTTTTATAGTTCCATCAAACGCCCCGTCGGCGCTGCCCTTCCATGTATCGTTTATTTATCCTCTCCTCTTACGTCACCGAAGGTTGTTTTCCTAAAGTTGTGGACCTCTTATTGATGGTGGAACATGTCATAATCCAAATCCAAATAGAAGGGTTCCAACTTCAGTATCTACTTTGATTCCGTCGTATAAAGTCCAAAGTCATCCATGTGGCTTAATTTAATTTAGTTCAATTTAATTTAAGTTGCTAAGACGGTAAATATTTTATATCAATAATTAAAGACATCAGAACAAAATGAAATTTTACTCACCAAATTTGATGCAACACCCTCAACATAGACATGAATGAAAATCTTAGTTATTTAGGAGGCATGGTTATTATGAACCCAATTTTGTCTCTTCATGTTCCATATTTTCTTGTGGAAGTAGGCACAAATTTATTTGTGTTAAGCGACTAATTTTTGATAAAATACATACATTCATTGATATATATTATAAATGAATTTACTTATTCTTCCATAATTTAAATTACAATCTCAAAAATACCATTTTTATTCATAAACAATGTCTTAATTCTCTTCACAAAAATAAATATTTTAATAAAATAATGACAATTAACAGTTCTTTTATGTTCCATTGAATTATATGAATCTAGAAACATCTCATGTATCACCTGTATGCTTCCACATTAAACAAATAAGGAAAATTATTCCCTCCACTTTTCACATTTGTGAACATTTTGGTTACAAGCATGGACTCCCTCAAAGGCCTTGAAAATGATATTATAGCATCCCGCATATCATCGAAATCAAGCTCGCCAATTTTAATATTGGAACTCAAGAGAGAACATTCCAACTTTAAAATCTCACTTCTAAATGCACATGTACACCTTGAGTACTTCTAATTTAATTCGACATTTTTCGTCCTAAAATCATAATAGGATGGAAGTTTGAAGACATGTATGTTTATTTTCCTGAGATGGAATACAATATGCTAGAAATCAAGTATGAGTAGACGTTTGGGTACTGCATGGAAGTGTACATGTGCGGGTTAGCACGAAATTCGATTTTCTTGGGGGATACAGAGAGTGATGTTAGGACTAATAATTCATTTGTAAATGCAATGATTTGTATTGAGGAATTGTAATTGAAACAATCAATTTAGAGTAATAAAGATTATCAAAATGTCTATGACAACCAAGACAATGGTTATCAAGAAAGTTAACATAGGTTAGACCTATCAACCAACAAGATAAGGGTATTTTTCCACGCTAAAATCATAATGGGATGGAAGTATGAAGAGATGTATATTTATTTTCTTGAGATGCAATACAATATGCTAGAAATCACATATGAGTAGATGTTTGGGTACCGCATGATATTATACATGTGCAGGTTAACACGAAATTGGATTTTCTTTTGGAATATAAACTTAGTGATGTTAGGAATAATAATTTATTTGTAAATGCAATGATTTTGTATTGAGGAATTGTAATTGAAACATGGAGGCCAAACATATGACTAACCAAATAGATGAATCATTTCTTATGTCAATGTTCACTTTGTATTATCCGCCGAATACAAACTCCGCCATGGGACTAGAGAGTAAAATGATTTATACCTACATTGTATTTATATAACAAAATGATCTTTATATATTACATTTACCGTAATGCATTAATGAGGGCACAATGTCTTTAAACATTTATCACCAGAGATTGTGCAGAGACTGGTCAAACTAAAACTTTCCCACTTCATTACAAGTATTGTTATCCAAAATTCACCCCTCAAGGTAATTTTGATAACATGCATTAAATTCTTTAGTCCCAAGCAAATAGATTGATTTAAGGCAAAAAATCATGTTTTTGGGCCCCCCTCGGCTTCCTTCTAACTCTCCCATCCAAGAAGAAATCCCAACGAGTTAGAAAAGGTGAAAAAATTACAGAAAAACCAAGCTTGGAGCCGAAAAAATGAAGAAAATCGGCTAAGTCCTAGTCTGCGTAGCAATTGGGACAGTTGGGACGTCGGGGGGCGAACCGGCCGAAAAGCCGCCAGGCAGTCCGCGCAGCAGTTGGAACAATCGGGATAAAAGCATGCGCGGGGCGCGAAAATCCGAATCGGCCGAAAGCAAGGAAAAAATGTCTAAGTCTTGTTTCGCGCGGTTTGGGACAGTTGGGCCAAAAGTACGCGCAGGACGCGGATCGGCTGGCTTGGCGCAAGTCAGTCCATTTCGGGCGGTTCGGAAATATTTGTCCCAGGCAGTCCGAGACAATTTGGGACAGTTGGGACAAATGTGCGTGGAGAATGTGAACCGGCCGAATCGGCCGAAGTAGGAGTCTTTCGTCCGAAATAGTTTGGGACATCCGGGCCAAAAATACGCGTGGGACGTGAAAAGCCGGAAAAGCCGAGAGCAAATGGAATCTTGCCACGTGTCTTCGCCGCAACAGGAACAAGGAAGCCCGAATCGGCTGAAGGAGGCGATTTTCATCCGGGACAGTCGAGACAAAAGTATGCGGGGGACGCGAAAAGCTGAAGCGGCCGAAGGCAAAGAAGAAAAGTCAACGTTTGACCCGTGAAACTTCAAACGGCCATAACTTTTGACTCCGAGCTCCGATTTTCATAAAATTGGACTTTCTGGAACGAACACGACATCCTCTACGCCACAAAAACTGGATTTCTTGTTTTTAATGAGGGTATATATATTTAAATAAAAGAAACATATTCGGCTCCAGTCAGTTAATGCTCATTCCCGTCAAATGACAGAAAACGCCTGCCAGACCCAAAGTAGCTGCCCGCACTCAGAAGGCCATAACTTTTGTATTTCTCAACGAAATCGCACGAAATTGGTACCGTTGGAATTGTGACTCCGAGCCCGACGCACAGCAATCAAGAAGTTCTAGATTTGATGAGATCTTGATTGATATTTTTTAAGAAAACGTGGCCAGGTTCATAACAGTGTTTTATTTTGGTGGTTGGGAGTGCAATTAAGAGGCATGGTCATCATTCTTTCTCTGCTGCAGCACATGGGACAGTATGGGGAGCCTTTTGCAAGTAATATATAATCATTTTACTCCATTTAATGCCTCTTACAGGTGGTTGAAGGACAGATTTCAGGATTTCCATTTTTTCCCTCTCTCTCTCTTCTCATCTTTTCTATAAATTGGAGTGTTGGGCTCATTGTAAAGGAAAGATTTTTCAGATAGCAAAACTCTGTCAAAATTGCTTTGTGAAGCCAATGTGCTGCAGGCCCTTGTAGTGGACTCCTTGCATGGTGATCCAGGCCCTTATCTTGTAATAGATTGAATTGTGCATATCATGAAGCAATAAAATATCAGTTTGTGGATGTATCTTCCCCTGCTGTGTTTTTCTTGCATTCTTCTTGCCCCTTTAATCTTTCTACAAGAATATTGTGTCTATTATTATGTTCTTGCAGGGATCTATTATCATTGTGTATGCTTGGAATATGGTTGTGAATGCATTTTGCTAGATTATGGAGAACTGTCATCACCTCTTCTAGTGTGAACTTTGCCTTTGTATTTCACACATTTGGAGATTACTCTCACACCCTCCTTTTCTGGTGTATCACCGCTTTAGTGTAGGATTTCATTTTATGCATTCTCTCTCCCTGGTCCCTTGGAAGTTTAGATTAGAATAGTTAGTTTCCCCTGCATTAGAGTAGACTATGGCAGGTAGTTTAGGAGCAAGAACCATCTTTCTCTGGAGGTCTATCTCAAGTAGCAAGTCCCACAACTTGGAGATAGTACCCATGTTATCTAATCACACCGTGAGTTCAAGTATATGCACTTGTATAAATATAAGGGTGCTGTGATTCAGTGATAACAAGTATATTTATTACAGTTGTATTGGACTATGAATTATTCTACATCAGTTTCAAATTTTCTAATGTAAACCAATAGATCTAGCACTAATTTCATATAAATTGACCCTTTTTTTTCCACTACTTTTTCGTTCAGGATTTCAAATCACCTAATTTTATCATATATGAAATTGATATAAAAAAGTTGTGCTTGTTTTCAAATTAGTGGTTAAAATACTTAGATTGTTGTATAGCTCACTTGTTAAAAGAGATATTCTATTCAAGGACAAATTAAAGAATACAATTCAATTGCAATTGCAAACAACAAACCATTGGTTATTTTATTAAGATAGGCCCTGATAGTGCAATTTTATAGAAAAAGTCAAAGGACAAATGAGATCTACTTAACGGATTTCAAAGCAGAGCCCTAGGTTCAAAACCCAAAGACACAATAAAGTGTTGAAATTCGGTGGTTGTTTTTTTGCCAATAAGCTAATTTTTCAACCCAGAGAACTATCAAAGGCCAAATTGAAAAAATATACACATAAATTAGGGGAAAATTAACATACTTGAGGTTATCAAGGTTGGTGCGGACCTGCAGCCATTGCGCATGATCTCCATACGCTCTTTACTGAACAACGCGGAAACTACAGCGGGCACTCGCTTCCCGTGCTTCCTTAGCCAGTCACTCTTCAGGATCCCCTTGGGTTGTGATGGGGGAACCATATGACCGAGGGCTTGTTCTTCTTTCTCCTTTCTAGCAATTACAGAAATTCTGTCGAAATCAGGAAGGGTGAGGGTATTTATGAGGGGGACTAATCCAAATGCAAGAAATTGGTCACTGTAGGTTCAAAGCTCGTCTAGGTATTCCTTCATGGATTCAAAAGCTGATTTTTCTTCTTCTTTTCATACCACCGTTGTCCAAAATTTATGAAATTTATGTCAGTTTGTTCGCATTGAACTGAATTTGAAGATAGGAATGAAAGGTTTTGAGGATTTTGAGCGATCTATAGAGTATTTCACCTGGATTTTGAGGTTTTGTGAATATGTTGTTGTTTTTGTTCTGGCAGAGCAGATTGTTGCTCTATTGACGCATTGGCAACGAACTCTCCCAGCATGAGCGCCCAATCTTGTATGGGAACGCCTCATTCGCTCTGTAAGAGTTTTGGCTTGTAAACCGAGCCTACCATCTCACACTGAGTTTCAATGTGAACACATTTCGAGAAAACATGATTATAAAAAAACTATATAAATGTATTCAACAATATAGAAAAATGTGGATATTTCTGTAAAATTTTAAATTTTTGATTAAAATTATAGTTTAATAATTTATTTTTAATAAATAGAATCATAAAAAAATTTACTTGACAAGGAACACAACAATAAATATCAACCTTAATATCCTTTTAAAAATTTAGAAAATCATTTTTTCTTTGGTATGTACTCTCATATCTTACATAGAATTAAATACATAGGTGGCCATTTACAGTTTTTGTGGAATAAAAATAAATATAAATGTCAAAATTTATGAGTTGAAATTAATTCATTAAGTGACATGGTCCACATGTTATTAAAATATTAATATCAGGGTTTCCAAATAGTCACTCTCATTGTTGGAACAAGATTTATTACAAACCTATAGAAAGAAGTAAAAATAATTAAACAGTCTTGAATAAAGGAAAACATAGTATTCTCACAAAAAAATATTGCAAAACTTTATTAAACACATAAAATGTTACACGTAGCATATTGTTATTGAGTAGAGGGAAAAAATTAATGGTCTTGGTGGAAAGGACATCATGTGAACTTCTAAACTAAAAAAATACACACTACATATTTGTAATGGTATTTAAAGATACCCTAATAAGTTAATAAAATTAAATCTAATAAATGAAAGATATGATTTAATAGAGAAATGTATTATTTTTACATTAATAAAAAAACATAGATATAAAAAATTGGCAAATTGACCATTGGAAATAGGGATCTTTCTTTTATCCCAAATTTTTGTTAGACCTTGGGTCTATTGATTTATAGATGTAAGTCCACACCAAAACACCAAACCACAGTGCTTGGTATGGATCTTCTTTTATCTTTAAAAAAAATGGCCATTGAAAATAAGCAAATTGTAACACTAAGCATTGCCTTATTCTTATACAATCTTACTAACAATTACAAATATCTTTAACACTTTAAACCCTAAGCTCTCATACCATTGATTCATAATCAATTAATTGCGACCTTCTCTAAAATAAAAAATAATACATATATTCATATAGAGGTATTTAAAGGCAGCATAATAATTTAAAAACAAAAAATATAATAAATAAATTACATGGTTTAATAAGGAAATGTAGTATTTTGATATTATATAAAAATATATGATATAAAGTAAAAGTTAAGCTCCACATAAAACGCACTGCATGCCCAAGAGCGAGCCATAAAAACAAACCATATACATGCGTGTGCATGCATTGGTGGGACCCACGTGTCAACGATCACCTCAGTGCTTTTTTTTTTCTCTAACAAAGTGCAATGCAATCAGAATGCAACATGTGCAGTGTGTTTACATACATGACAACAACCATGTGAATCATCATGCTACTCATCACGTCAACTGGAGTTATGTGGCGCATCATTTAGGACTTAAGTTTTTTTTGGGTTGAAAAATACACTGTGTTTTTCAAACCACATACATGACAACAACCATGTGAATCATCATGCTACTCATCAAGTTATCTGGAGTTATGTGGCGCAACATTTAGGACTTAGGTTTTTTTTGGGTTGAAAAATACAATGTGTTTTTCAAGTGCACACTATATTTTTCAACCCAAAAAAAAACCTAAGTCCTAAATACTACGTCACATAACTCCGTGATGAGTAGCATGATGATTCACATGATTGTTGTCATGTATGTGGTGCATTTTGTGGGGAGTATAGCAATACACTAACCCCAATCTAAATGATAATTTTGCGTTTACACCGAGCTAACTATACAATGTACATAATATTGAGTTTTAAAGGCAGATTTTCTTTATCTTAAATTTTCGTTAAGAGGTTTTGATGTAGGTGATCACCGACTTAGCGTGGATACAGAATGGGATCAACCCAAGACGAAGAGCTTTTGGGGTGTCTCAGTTTTAAGCTGCGCTACCAACTCACTTCGACCGCTTTCCACAATTTTCCTACTATTCCAAAAATCTCATTTCAACCCCTGGTACATCACAACCTAGAGGAGTTCAAAATTCAGTACTTGAAAGTGAAATCCTGCACTGAAGTTATGCCTGAACAAGCCATTGGCAAGCGAAGTATGAGGTCTGATTCACAGAAATAAATAAATGGCTATAATAGCACGTTTGAGCACGAAGACTGTGATAGTGTTTCAATGTGGTAGCAGTAGAATGGATAACAACCCACGCTTCAATCATACAATGCCATACACTGCCCGTCTCCATCACACAAGATTCTGTATGGAACGTCCGTCGAAGGAGGCGCTACACATTTGCTTACTAGACATAAAAACTCCACTATTGCAGACCTGCATTGCCAATTATGCACTTTCAGAGGGTAAGTTAATCCACTCTTTCATCAGTGACAAGGGATTTGCATTTGCTACAAACCCATTATTTCAAAACAAGTTCATCAAAATGTATGTCAAGTGCGGTAGTTTGGCGGATGCTCGTAAAATTTTTGACGACATGACTAAGCGAGACATCCCCTCATGCAAAACCTTAATTGCAGCTTACAGAAGACATGGGTGTCCTCACGAGGCATTGATATTGTTTCACCAAATGCAACCAACCATTGGCGTTGACATTGTTTCATCAAAGCCTAATGGAAGGTGGATTTGCTTCAGATGTTGTGGTTGGATATGCCATGAGAGACATGTATGCAAAATGTGGAAGCATATAGAAAGAACGAGAACTGTTTGACAAAATGACTCACACAAATTTGGTTTTGTGGAATGTGATGATTTGAGGGTATGAACAAAATGGACTAGCTGGAAAAGCTTTGGAGACTTTTATGCAAATGGAATTGGCAGGTGTAAAGCCAGAGTCCATAACCTTTGCTAGCATCCTCCCAGCCTGTGGAAAAATGTGAGCTTTGAAACAGGGTATGTACATCCATCAAAGTGTAATGGAAAGCAAATTTTTGTCTGATGTTATAGTTGTTAATGCCCTGATACACATGTATGCAAAATGTGGGAGCATGCGGAAGGCTAGAGAAGTTTTTGACAAAACGTCTCAATAATTGCAGGATATGCACAAAATGGTGTTGTGGATGAGGCTCTTAAGGTTTTTTTAAGGAAATGCCTCAATGAGATGTGGTCGCATGGACTGTGATAGTTGAAGGATATGTACAAAAGGGGTTTGTTGAAAAGGCTTATGAGACTTTTAAGCAAAAGCAATTGGCAGGTATGAAGCCAAACTCCACAACCTTTGCCAGCATCCTCCCAGCCTGTGCCAAAATGGAAGCTTTGGGACAAGTTATGGACATCCATCAAAGTATAATCGAAAGTGGGGTTGTGTCTGATGTTATTATTGCAAATACCCCGATAGACATGCACGCAAAGTGTGGAAGCATTCAGAAGGCACGGGAACTGTTTGATAAAATGCCTCAAAGAAATGAATTCTCATGGACTGCGATGATTGCAGGATATGCAATGCATGGCTATGGCAAGGATGCTCTTAAACTCTTTGAACTAATGAAGCACTCTTGGACATACCCCGGCCACATAAGCTTTGTTTGTGTTTTATTTGCATGCAGCCAGGCCTAGTGGATGAGGGCTGTAAATACTTAAATAGAATGAGTGATTATTATTGTATTATGGCTACTATTGATCATTATTAATGCATGGCTGACCTTCTTAGCCGTGCTGGCTATCTTGAGGAAGCTCTGAACTTTATTATAAAAATGCCAATCAAACCTGGAGTGGTCCTATGGATGTGCTTGCTTGGTGCTTGTAGGTCAGATAAAAATATAGGGCTAGGAGTATTTTCAGAAACACTCCTTTTTGAGTTGGGTTCTAAAAGTGCTGCACCGTACGTTCTTCTGTCAGACACACAGAATTGGGCAGGTGGGGTGATGTTAAAAATGTAAGGAGATTGATGAAAGATAGGAGAATAAAGAAGATACCTGGATGTGGTTGGATTGAAGTCCGTAAAATGGTACATGTTTTTTGTGCAGGAGACGGATCACACCCACAAATATATGAAATCTATGCAAAGTTTGATGAATTATCGTGGGAGATGAAGGCAGCAGGATATTTATTAAATTCCAGATATTTATTGAATGATATGGAGGAGGAAGAAAAAGAATTATTCCTCTGCCATCATAGTGAGAAGTTGGAAATTGCGTTTGGATTATCAAACACATCCCCTGGAATAACTATTAGAGTTGTCAAGAACCTTCGAGAAAATGTTGACTGCCATACTGCAGCCAAGTTTATCTCCAAGATTGTTTCTGGAGAAATTGTTGTGAGGGATGCCAACCGGTTTCATCATTTCAAAAAAGGACACTGTTTGTGTGGAGATTATTGGTGATGATAAGTTAAGTGGGATGTAAAACCAAGTTTGGACTATAACACAGTGCATCGTGTCAGACTTGCGGTGATAATAAGAAATCAGGTTTTAATTTTAGTTGAAAACCTAAATCATGCTGTTGACTTTACAAAATCAGATATATACTATATATTACTGCATATTTTCATATTACGATGGAGGTGTCATGACATGGGAACTGTTTTTCAGAAAAAATACTGGAATCAGAAACTGGACAAGGAGGCGGAGAACAGGAAAAGAAAAAGGAGAGGAGCCATTAAAGGAAAGGGCTCTCAACTAAAAGGAGATTTGAAAGTAGGGCTTACAATCAGTCCAATGCTTAGATAAGACGAGGAGAGCATCTCTTCATATTTCTTTACTCCAACCTTTGTTATTTCATAAGGTCCTTTTGCCTTGATCAATTGCATTATGTTGTGCGTTTGTAAGGTCTGCCATTTGCAATTAACTTAATGTACAGATTATGTACGCAAATTTGCATATGTTCATTTCAATTTTGTCTTCTTTATGGTTATAGGCTTTGTCACAATGAGAGCTGATATGTTTGTGAACTTGTAAACTTTATTTATTTTTGTTGATTTAACTTGATTTCGATTTGTTTGCTTTCAGTTTGAGATAAATAATTATGATTTATATATGCAGAATTAAAATCAAATTATTGTAGTTGGATATATATGCTTGAGAAACATGTTAACACTTATAATGAGGTCTATAGAATGCTATTAGTGAAAAGAGAACAAAATTCATCTATGTACGAGTAAAATCCCAATTCATATTATATGGTAATTGCATGTACATGCTATTAGAAAATATTTGAACGGGTCTGATGTGTTGAAAACTGATCACACAGCATGTATAAAGGAAATCATTAACTTCAATTTATTCATTATCTGAAAGATAACTTTATATAGGCCGCAGAAAATATGTTTACGAAGATTTTACAAATAGATTTTATAATGGAATGAAATCTTCTACTGGTTGTACTTGCCACTCTGTTTGGAACAAGCTTGTAGACACTCACAATGGCAATAATCCCAAGGCAAGCAACTTATAAAGCATTCAAGCAATCCACATTAAAAAAATCTGGTTCTTATCGCAAGAAGAAATTGAAAGGTGGGAATGTGCACAATTTAAAATCGAATATGTTGTTGAAAATTTTGTTGATTGGTCTTCAGCAGTTATTAATGTGCAGCCCCTAGCAAAGTAAAAAGGCACAATAATGTACACATAAAATGAATGGGATATTTCAATGTTGTTTAAATTGTTGAATAGGTAGTATCGAAATGGAAGAACATAGGAGTTAAATCCCCAAGTAACACTTGAAATGTTGTTGGAGAATCAATCACACTCTATCAGATTTTGAACTTAAGCAGGCCAATAACTCAGTGATAAAGCCCTTGACGCGTACAAGGAATGTCGTAAGTTCCAGTCCTCGTTAATCTGTAATTTGTTACTGAAAACTATGAAAACAAAGCATCAAATGCATTCCCCAACAGATAAAAGGAAACTTGGGATGGGACGGAAGCTACATATATATCAATGGAAAAGTTCTTATGTTTGGTTATGGAATGCATATTTGTTCAAACATGAAGTCTATGTTGTTAGTCTGGGGTGGTCCTATTCAATTTCTGTTCAACGGTGGTGTTTTCATCAACATTTTGGTTCATTTAAGCTATGCCCATTCATTCAAGTGAGCACGGGTTAATTCGATACCAGTTCCCGGTCAATTTAGTACTCGGCTAAGCCTGTTTAATCAAGTAGACGAGCTCTGGTTGATTCAATTGGGCTATAGATGGATGGATGGATGAATATATAGTCGAATTTGATTAATCATCAATCAAAGTTCCTTCTCCATTTCATAGTTCGATAGACCTAGTCCACCCAACCGACTGAATGCCTCTATCTATATAGCTGCTGCCCCAACCAGCTAACTTGATGGGGCCAACTAATCTCATATTCCTGTGAACTGGATTCTTAGAAGATTATACCAGTGAATGGTCGATGCTCGCAAACTCCCCCAACCTGTCAGTCAAAATCTTACTATAGATGGTCAATTATGGCATACTATAGATAGTCAGTTATGGCCGCCCCTCCATCTACCAATTTTCTTGCAATTCGCTGCTGCTTTCTATAATCCCAACTTTCTACTCTACTCATCACTCCACTCACATGACTTGACCTCAACCCTTTAGGCTGGTGGTAGAAACATTCGATTGATTTCAGGTCATCTAAGTGGGCCGAGCTTTGAAATTATTGCTGTTCTCTGTTCCCTAAAAAAACATTTGATGAAAGGGCCTCATATCTATCTTTCTATCTATAACAGGAGAACTAGCAAAATAGACGCAACAATCAATCTCAACAAATCAGAGGTTTCTTTGCCAATGCCTTATTTTCCTGCAAATTACACAAGTATTATTATGTTAAACTGGGAAGACATCAACTTTGCAAGAGCTATCCACTACATGGGCAGAATGAAACAACAAACTGATGAGGGAAGGAGGTGTAACCATCAAAGTTTAGCGAAAAATGAAGAGAATGATATATCTACCTGGATAACTTGCTGGTGACAATTGAGAGTGAATCTGTAATATTTAAGGATAAACAAAGGAAAATCACATCTTTGATTCCAATGCTTTCTATTGATGCAGTTGGGCACTACAAATCTCTCTTGCGAGAGAATTTTTTAAGTTTGAACTATGGGACCAATAGTGAACAGAAAAGGATCAATGGAAGCAGAGGATCTCAGTAGACCAGCGACAAAATGATGCGTATCCCTGCTCTTCGTCTGGGTGCTTGATAGGGGTTAACTGGGTTTAACTACCGCAGGAGAGGAAAACATAAGTATTATATGGTATTTTTTGTTAAAAGAATTAGAGCTATATTACTCTGTTTTTCTTGTGGAAGGCTATAAAATTTTGGAGTGTGATTTATGTTAATTGCTATATTATCCACACTTTAGTGATGGGTTTTTAATACTAGGGAAATATAATTTGGCATTATTTCATTTATTCGTCAAATCCATGAACAATACATTGTTTCTCATCAGTCATTTATGATATATCATCCAGTCTAATTTACTACTTGTGGTAGCATCTATACCAAAGCTTTCTACTTAGTGTAATATATTGGATGATAGGATGTCTTGAAGGTCTGTAAATCCAAATACATATAATTTTGAAAAGAAAAGGAGAAAAATATGGGCACATTACTTGGATGAGGATGATTCAGTGGACGCAATTGTGAAGGGAAAGGGCCGAGGAGGAATGGCGATGTCAGTGGTTCCTTCCAACATCTGAATAACTCTGTTCATGGAAGGCCGTTGACAAGGATTGTATTGAATGCACCACAGTCCCAACAAAGTCATTTTTGTGGCTATATTTTCATTTTCATCATCTGAAATATTTCCTTTTTTCAGTATTCCAAATTCACCCATTTCCACTTGTTTGAATGCCCAATTAGGGTAGTAAAATGTGCTTGACCTGGTTACTTGCATGTCAAAGTTCTTCCTTCCCCCAGCCATCTCCATCACCAACATACCATAACTGTATACATCCGATTTGTCGCTCACCGGTCCATTGTTCCTAGACCACACCTCTGGAGCCACATAACCAGGGGTTCCTCTAGCATCTGTCAGGAAGACATGGCTTTCTTCTCTATCTGTCAGTTTTGCCAGACCAAAATCTGCAACCTTTGGCGAGAAACTGGCATCAAGGACTACATTATGGGGTTTTATGTCACAATGCAAGATTCTGCTTCTGCAACCATCATGTAAATATGCAATCCCGCGGGCTGTTGCCATTGCAATGGAATAGAATTGTTTCCAGTCCAATACATTCTGATCGTCTCCATGGATATATCTCTCAAGGGAACCATTAACCGTATACTCATAAATCAAGGCTCTTTTAGACCCCTCGAAACAATATCCCAAAAGGCGCACCAGATGCAAGTGGTGGATTCTTCCAATGGTTACCACTTCGTTCATGAAATGCTTTTGATGACTGTGTTTCGATTTGTCAAGGATTTTCACGGCTATCTTGCATCCGTTGGGAAGCTCACCCTTGAAAACTGTACCGAAACCTCCATGGCCGAGTCTGTCTACAAAATTGACGGTGTATCTTTTAATCTGACGATAAGAGTATCTGGTGGGAATTCCTCCGTGTAAAAAGTTCTCAACAAAAGGAGTCCTGGAGTCAAGGGGATCTATATAGGCTCTGATGTCCCGCACTTTCTCCTCTCTCTGTTTCCTTTGCTTTCCAGTGATTTTGATGTATATAATGATGATGATTGCAGTTGCCAAGGCGAAGATACCAGATAGAACACCTATTACTGCAATAAAATCCAGTCTTTCAGCTGTGGTGTAAGGGCAAGATAGCCCTCATTACAGGCGATCGATCCTTAACTAGCACGCACAAACACCATGGGACTCACGCTCTGCACCAATCACAGACTTAATAAAAATCCGCATTTATTTATTCTGATTGTTTCATTGGTGTAGAACGTGGGTACCATAGTGTTCGTGCGTGCTAGTTACAAGTTTATCTCATTACACATTCCCTGCAAAAGTTAAAAAAATATGAAAACGAGCAATTGCATAATCGAATGTTAGTTACCTGCATATCTTAGAGTTTTCCTGCACCATATCTTCTTGTTCAGAAGTTTTCCTTCAACAAAAAGGAGAAAGCATTTAGTTAAACTGTAAAATCAAAAATAAAGTTCAAAGATTTTATTCTTTCACAGTCCGTGAGATGAATTGCAGTTGTTTTTGGATAAAACTGTGTTTTAGATTTTAATAATGACGTTTCCGATCATTCCCATGATCCATCATTAGGATGAGTAAATTTAACTGTAAAATCAAAAGTACAGTTCAAAGATTTTATACTTTCGCAGTCCATGAGATGAATTGCAGCTGTGTTTGAATAAAACCGTGTTTTAGATTCTAATATTGACATTTGTCCGATCATTCCCATGATCCATCATTAGGATGATAAAATTCAACTGTAAAATCAAAAGTAAAGTTCAAAGATTTTATGTTTTCAGTCTATGAGATGAATTGCAGCTGTGTTCTGATATAACTGTGTCTTAGATTTTTATAATGACATTTCCGATCATTCCCGTGATCCATCATTAGGATGAGAAAATTTGACTGTAAAATCAAATGTAAAGTTCAAAGATTTTATGCTTTCACAGTCCATGAGATGAATTGCAGCTGTGTTTGGATAAAACTGTGTTTTAGATTTTAATAATAACATTTCCTATCATCATTCCCATGATGCATCATTAAGATGAGAAAATTTAAGTTCTTCTTTCCTTCCAAATGCCATCTATATAAATTTATAATACTAAAAACAAAAATCCTTTGTATTCACCATCAAGGCAATTGCTTCCGTGGGGGCCATCCGCACAAATGCAGGCAGATGTTGAGGATCTGTGGAAATGACTGGTATAACATCTCCCGCCCGAAGTCTGACACTTCTGGCATTTGTAATCGATACGCCATGTGATTTCAAATCCCATCTGCAGGAATTTCAGTAGATTCTTTTCATCACTGGTGCTGTAATCTTTGTCAGCTGGAATGACAACACTGTATTTGCTACAACCATCATCGTCAAATTCAGATATGGAAATTGAAGGGAGGAAGAAACAAGAAGCATTTTTGTTTCTGCAATGCAAACATTGAATCTGCTGGAAATTGAACGTGTATGAAGGTGGTTCTATTCTACAGACGAGAATGGTTCCCCATCTGTGTTTATCAGAAAGATAAAAATGAGACAAATTAGCATCAGGGGTTGTCAAGCATGCGGGAATGGCAGAGCAATCATCCAAATGGGTATGGAGGGCGATTCGAATGGTTCGAGTGGAGTAAGATGATTGTTTGATTCCTCCCAATGCAATGTAGTGATACTCATGACATAACCCTTGGATGTAAATATCAGAGATTGAAGTGCTCCGATCATGGTGGCAGCCAACAAAAGCCAATCCGTTGCATGTCCCATGATTCCGGATTTCAAAAGGATATCTAATGGTGGAATTGTTACAGACAGACGGAGAACAATCTTCAAATGATGGATAGGAATCTGAATTTGAATATGAGAATTTGATGAAAAACGCAGGAAAGCAAACAAGGAGAGTAATGGGGAAGAGATCACAGAGACCCATGATTTTGAACTAAACCATAATGTGGGAAGACCTTGGGGTGTCTGTATAATCTCTGAGCACTGTGACGTGTCCTATACTGGCAATAGGATGAGGCCAGAGCTACCCTCATTCAAACATCATTTTCTATTTCTTCAACGGACCGTTCTATTTAGATGGACAGTTTGTACAGCAAATGGATTTACAACTAAACAAGTTTATTTTTGGGTTTGTAATGTTAATGATAATATTATTTTCAAATCAATTTTTGAATTTTAAAAATCAAAATGACAGTTAAATGGACATCAAATTTATGTTTGAATTATTACATGACATTCAAATGAACTTTAAATTTTATGTTGAAAAAAATGAATATATATTTCATATCATTAAAATATTCGTTTGAACGCCTATTGACAAAAGAATATAAAATATAAATATCTAAAATTGTCAAAAAAAATAAAATCTAACTAATATTTTTACAAAACGTTAATGATAAAAAACGCGTTTAAATGACAATCAAATTTAATGTCCACAATAAAATTGAACAACTTGTACCATTATTATACCTCACCTTCTAGAAAGGACGTAATTACAAATGAATATACTAATAGTTGCACTAGGTTCTTTATTTTTTAGTAATTACTTTGTTAAATATAAAATATCTAATAAAAAATTAAATGACTTAGAATATATTTCCCTTACTCCTTTAAATTTACCACATCTATTAGAATCTCCTTCTAAATTATGATATTAAAATATGGAGGTAGTGTTGACATATAATTTAGATGATTATGGAATTTAAAAAATCTATATATTAAAAGAAATATTTATCCAAAACATTTAATTAAAGAACTCAATATATCTTTCTTTTTTTACCAATCTCATAAAATACCTTAAGCATCATATAAATTCAAAACATATTCATAACATTCTTGGTGAGGTGTCCTCTGGTTTACTCTCCATTACTCATCCACTAAATCACATTCAAAGTTTTAGTTTACACAAGTTAATACATTTACATCAATCTACCAATGAAGAGAACATATAGAAGAACCCCAATATATTTTTGAGTAACATTATAATGGAAATGGCGCTCCTATAACTAATTTGTTGATTGGTTATAAGATTAATATGTTTATTTACTAACCTTCCCTCCTATTCATGATACCAATAAACATCCCATAACCCATTCAATAATTTTTACGCCGAAGGCGTTCCCCCTATGGTAAAGGACCTCCGGACGTTTCTACGACTGTCTTAAAATTGACCGGTTGATGGCCGTTTGGACGTTTTCGCTTTTCCGGCTATTTTAACGTTTTTTTTTTGGGGGTTTTTTGGATTTTTTTTGGACCGAGCCGACTGTCGAGATTTAAACAGGGCTCACGATCCGTGTCAAATCAAGTACACCAATAGTAGAAAAGATTATGTATCTATGTAAGCGTAGCACCGAATTTATAGCATATGGGACGGACTCAGAGTACAGGCTATCGTGTGACTGCTTTCTGCTGGCATTACAACAATGTCCAAGTTCCGAAGAAATTAAATTGCTGTACGAGAGATCCAAGAAGTTCGATGACCAGAACCAGCAAGGTAAGTTTGATCTCTCTTCCTATTTTCTGAATAATTGCAATCCAAAAGACGCCCCGGAGGTAAGTAATTTCATTGGTCCAGTGACCATTGAAAGGTCGGTAGGGCGTGGTCGAGGTTTATTTGCTTCAGAGGACATAGGTGTTGGAGAAACTATGCTTGTAGAGAATGCAATTGCAGTGAGTGGTATGTACAGGAGCATCGTGGGGCCCGATCTGATTAAAAATTCCAAAAGGATTATGGAACGCGCAAAAAAAGACATGGTGTCTGAAGTTATTTCTTGTGCATTATCATCGCCGAGGATATTGCAATAGTTAGAGTGCCTTTCAGATTGGGAAAGACAAGTTCCAGATATGGACCTGTTTTGCATTAATAATGGCAATTGGAGCAAGTATGATGTTCGTAGTGCCGGGCAGAATTTACAGTTGGATAGAAAGAAGCTGATAAAGGGCATGGAATGTAACTTGTTGCTCACACAAATATCAGATGACGAAAATATATATATTGCAAATGAGGATATCCCCACAAGTGGCATGGTAGATGGGCGATGGGGATTTTGGGCCCTTCCATCTTTCATTAATCATTCGTGTTTTCCCAATGCAAAATGCATGGTTGTGGGGAAAGCCATGTTTGTAATTGCTGTCAAAGAATGGGATTTGATTGCGTATGTGAACGTTGCATGTTTTGTCTAATTGAACACTTACAAAATCAATCACACCACCTATCAACATCAGCTACAAAAGTAATAACTATCCCTCTAAATCAAATAACAAAATTCACTATGCCTTGTAGTATCTCCTCCTAGACAGCCTATGATTCATATGAGCGCTGCCCAGGAAACACCTGCTGAAGAACATCTTCCACAAGAAACAGAGGTAACCATGACGAATCCAACACTGATTCTGGAAGGTCCTTTGCAAGAAACAAAGACCACCATGGAAAATCCAATACTGATTCTGGAAGGCCCCCTGCAACACACACAGACCACCATGAAAACAAAACCAAGAAGTCAGATTGATGTTTCAGACACTTCTTCTGGATTGGTAAGTTATGCTCCAGATGCCTTTACACAGTTCTTTAAAGAATTTGTGGATGATACTGTTAGGGTTTAATCTTTGTTGTTTAAAATATTTTTTTTTTTGTTATTTCAGATATTTTATCAAATACACGACATGAAAAACCTGAACTCGTGCATTGAGCATACATGGTTATAAGAGCACTCTGTACAATTTCATTTTTTAGCATGTAACAATGGATCTCCTTACCCTGTTTGAGAGATGTTGAATCACCAAGTCAAATTTATCAGCAAGTCAAATTTGTTCATGAACAAGAGTTTGATAACTATTGGCGACAACATTCGAGTGTAAAGGATTCAAAACTGTATGCTGGATCAGAAAATCACTAACATGGACAAATGCGTCACTCTTTTGTCCAATATACAACAACAACAAAGCATTAGGATTATGGTAATTGAAAGGATTGTGTATGGATATCTTGCCACACAACATTATCTTCAGCCTCCACCTAAGCATCAAGCCTATAGACATTGTCAACATCAGAGCTCATTTCCATGGAAATCAATTTCCTATCCACAATATACAAGCTGATCGATCAGTCCCTCCCTCTATAATTTGAAGCTATATTGCCAGGAAATAGCAAAGAAATGAAGAAGCACAGGCCATACAACATTATCTTCAGTCTCCACCTCAGCATCAAGCTTACAGATATGTCAACATTAGAGCTCGTTTCCATGGAAATCAGGTTCCTATCCATAATACACAAGCTAAAAAGTCCCTCCTTTATCATTCGAAGCAGCTTTAAACAAAATAGCCCACGTGGTGAAGGTCATAGCAACACTAATGTTTGATGTCTCTCTCATTTCCATATGTAGATCATTGTTCACAATTTTGGTTTCTGTGTTTGTGCGGGCCCTCTCTCTCTCTCTCATTGCTCTCATACAAAAATAGAACTTTCTTTGTAGAGACCGGGATTCAAATCCTAGACAGCTGCTATTGGCTTCTTCACGGCAATGGGTTTTTTCTCGGCCTTGGGAGCCATTGTTGAATACAGCTAACAGAAACTAGACTATGCTTAAAATATATTCGTACTCACAGACGCAAGATAGAAACAACGATTTGACGATGGAATCATTGTTGGATATGTACAAAATGGGGTTTTTGATAAAGCCTTGGAAATTAGTACAATAACATGAGTTACATGATGGACATGTTATCTTTACATGATTTCATTTTATGGTTAACAGTTGACAATATTACCCAAATGTAATGTAACTTTAAACATGTTAATTCTTGCATCTCACTTGTACTTTGATAAGTCATCTCACTCTACCCTCTACACATTAGCTCCAGATTTTACTACTTCCATCTCAATGACATTATTTCAAGTTAAAATAAGCACATGAATTTTTAAGGTTATCAAGATATTCACTAATTACATCACGAGAAGTTAATCCTGAAAATATGTAATACCGTGCCGTTTTATAGAACTACTAAAACCCCAAAGAGTTGTACCGAGACAATGTTTAGAAGTCCACTTGAAATTCTATTGGATTTCGCACCATGGATTTATAATTGTTGAGCATTTGATGTACACGTTTTTTCAAAACATGAATTTTTGTTTGTCGGCAGGTCAGAATTCATCTTTCTCCAATATATTCTTGTTTTGAAACTGTTTAATGGTTCATTGTTATTCTTATCAATTAGGATGCTACAACTCCCCTGTCAGAATCTGAAGCGATGGATCTCGTGAAGGATATTTTGCTTCAGCTTCATAAAGAGACATATACACTGTATGACCTCCACATGACTATTGCAGGGGCATCCATTAGGTTCTTTTTTCAACCTTACAAGTCATGCAAATTATATGGTATTATTTCTTATATATTGTATATCTCAACCTTGGATGCAGTCATACATGGACTCTGAAATCAGAGCCATCATGGCCCAATATATGCCTCTTGACAGCCAAGGAAAGGTCCCCAATCATGTTCACTATGCAGGGCTATAAATGATGGTACTCAACCTGTTATGTGTAGTGATTGTTCACAATTTCTCATATTTATGTAGGCTGATAATGTGCTTCTTTACCTTTAATTTGTCAGTCATCTTAGGAATCTAGATTGGGCATCAACTCTGCAGATGAATCTATAGATTTCTGTATGTGCTTGTGCATGACTATTGCAGGTGCATCCATTAGGTTCTTTTTTCAACCTTACAAGTCATGTAAATTATAGATGCTCTTTGAATATCCTCGGTACAAGCTCCCTACTCATGAGCATCATGCTTACTTTTGTACCATATATCATGATAAGTTGGGGAGGATTTGATGGTTCTTGAACAAATTTGATATCATTTTGTGATTGATGCATTAATTTATAAAAATTTAAGGTTGCTTTTTAGATCACAATCAACCTAGATGCCTCTGTTTTGGGAACCCACAAAGGGAAATATCTGATTTACTTAGTTTTATGGTTATCTTATGTTTGAAGTTCCAACATAGCCAATTTTGTTTATAAATGTGTTCTAAAGAATTGTAAGCCGATTGCTATAAAGAGACTGTGCAGTCACTACCCACAAAGCTCTCATGAATTTAAAACTAAGATGGAAACAATTGGAAGCATCAAACATCGAAATCTTTTGAGTCTGCATGGATATTCGCTTTCTCCACTTGGAAACCTGCTGATGCATGTTATCCATAATCAGCTTAAATCTCCCAGTCCTCTGCTCTTGCCAGCTAAAGTATGTTTATACTGATTTTTCTGGCATGTATTTCAGGAATCTTGACTATTTATATGTGGCTCAGTTTTTTTGTTTCTATGCTATACGTCATAGTGTTGTCTAATCCCGTGGATAACGTATTTTAGTCACAAGTAAAAGTATTTTATTAAGACTAGAAAACTCCCTTAAACATCTCGAGGTATAATGTGTTCGTTAATCTTGTATAAGATTTCACATTGCACATTATCAGGTAATGCTTTATATTGAACTGCATGATGCTTTGGTAATTAGTAAAATAACATGAGTTACATGATGGACATGTTATGTTTACATGATTTCATTTTATGGGTAACAGTTGACAATTGTAGAATTTTTCTTCTCTTTAGGTTTCACAACCCCAAGCATTTTAACATAACCAATAACAAATCCAGTCATGATATGACTAAAGATTATACCAAAAATTGCTATTCCTTCTCATTTCCATCAAGCACATCAAGAACCAACCTGAAAAAACAAAAGCTGACAAATATTTCCCAAATGTAATGTAACTCTAAACATGTTAATTCTTGCATCTCACTTGTACTTTGATAAGTCATCTCACTCTACCCTCTACACATTAGCTCCAGATTTTACTACTTCCATCTCAATGACAGTGTTCAAGTTAAAATAAGCACGTGAATTTATAATATTATTGAGATATTCACTAATTACATCACAAAAAGTTATTCCTGAAAAGATGTAACTTGCTTTACTTTTGCGTAACTTTTTCCATTCACGAATAATTTCTTTCTTTCCATATCTTAGAATGTAGGTTCACTTCTTGAATTTATGCTACTCATAATTCATGTAGATAGTTTACCCCCTCTGATATGCAGTGGGGTGTAATTCTTAATATATTACAGAATTCAAGTTTACCCCTGATGATGCCAATATAAGAGATACTATCTATGGGTAAATTTTAGCTTGAATCACATTTTTTTCAGTTTGAGCCCTCAGGAAAATGCTTCTTTGCAAGGTTTTCCCCAATTCCTTGTTAGAATTCTATAGAAAATGTAATCCATGTTAAAATTACCATTCTCAATCCGTAGTGCTTAATTTGGAGCGGTTTGTGCTACTTTTTCACATATTTTAATTGTTAATACATTTGTTCATTTTTGCTAAGAAAATAGTATAACCTGCTAGGAACTGCAAATTCAGTGTGCATTGCAAGCTATACAATAAACTCCATATCAAATAAAATGAGCAACGTTGAACTCAAATTGAATAGAAAAAGAAAATAAAATTAGAATTGCATCTTGGTTCCCTTTCAAATTTAAAGTTTCAAATTGCCCATTGCATAAATAATACATTATTAAATATAAGGTAAAATAGAATGGTGCTCTATATCTTGGACCTTAAATTTGGGTTAGAAGCTTGTCAATCAGGTACTTATATTTTCTATTGAATTCTTGGGTGCACATACATACAGTAGCAAAACAGATCCTTGAGAGCAAGGACATAAGACTTTTGTGCAAATAAGAAAGGGGAGTTCTATGTGCACATTCAAATTAAACATAAAAAATACCCTTGATTAAAGACCTGGAACTAAGAATGTGATTTAAACTTACAAAGGATCTCAATGAACATTTTTGGGGGCTGTGACAGAGCTCTCATTGCACATTTAGTGGTGCGTGATAGATAGTTCAATGTGCATTTGATGGATCTTTTGAGGGCCTTTAATGATTAATAATAATAAGAGGGATAGGTTGATATATCTCGAAAATGGGCAGAGCATAAGCACAAGGCTACCACTCATGATATAAAATCTGCAAATGTACAAAAGTCTTCATGTATTCATGTTTAGTTCAAATAAAATAGCTCGCAAATGTACGAAAGGATACCACTCATGATATAAGATTTGCAAATGTATATGTACGAATTTGTAACAAATTTGAAATGTAGAGATAACACCTTTAAATATAATGCTTCATATATATTCCTACACTTACAAAATCATGTACACCCCTTATCAATATCAACTACAAAAATAATAACTATCCCTCTAAATCAAATAACATATATTTTTCGGCGTTCACATTGCATTATACACATGCGATTGCTAGTTATATACTATAGTTTTAAAATGCCCAGAAAGAAATATAATTCTATCAGTTGTTTCCATTAAAATTGCTTTGTACATTCATATCAATTTTTAACATTTTGAATTGTTTTATAGGGTATAAACACTCACATTCATTGTTTTATATAAGTGTCATCTATATGGAACTTACAAAATTAATATCCATTTTTAAAGAATAATCAACTGAAATAATAATTAACTATTTCAAATAAATAAGATAAAATATAATTCGATGTTATGTTGCATGGTTTTAATGGATTTCTAGTTTAATAAAATTTTTGTTCTCCTGGTAAGTTTTAGATTATTAATCAAGATGACCTGTAAAAGTTCCCTTATTTAATAAAAATTAAAATATTATATTTATTTTCGTGAGTAATGATAGATTAAAATAACATCCCCTATAAATTATTTTAATAATCATGATAAATGACTAACCACTTTAAATATAAATACTTTTAAAAAACTGTTTAGTGAAGGAGTATATAAGCTAATTAATAATAAAATTTTTGATTAAATTAAAATAAGGTTAAGTTTAAATGCAGTAAGAAAGATCTACTGAAGAATATAATAAAGCCAAGATATGTATATTAATAAGGTTAAATAAAAGAAAATTTATATATATTATTTATAATTTTAATAAGAAGGAGCAATCATAAATTATACAAGATTTTTTAAATTTATAAATCCGTAATTGGTTTAAGTAGTGTAATACAGTTAAAAATTGATTTCCATAACAGTATTAAAAGAGCAATGTGATTACATTATTTAATCAAATTTCTATTATTTTATTAAAATTCAAAATGCACATGATTTAAGCGTTTAACATTTATTTTCAACTCTACCAATATACATTCATAATGATCTGTAGTACTTAGAAAATTTAGGGATCACTCAAAGTATTTTTCCCAATTCGTAATTTCTTATTTAACTTACCATGGAGAACAAGAAATCTACTTTTATCTATTTTAGCTGAAAATTATAGTACACTAATATGAGGTCTCCATTGAATTTTATTTATCCTTTCCATATAAAAGATCCCTTCTCACTTAGGTCTACCAGTGTCATTAGGTTTCGACCCTTTCACTACTACTTAATAACAAACAAAGCATTATATACTTTTTTACAAACTAGCAATCGCATGTGTTTCATGCAATGTGAATGCCGAACGGTATATGTTATTTGTTTTAGAAGTAAATTTATTACTTTTGTAGTAGATGGTGATTAGGGGTGTGATTGTTTTCGTAAGTGTAACTTAATGTGAAGGTTGTTTCTACTTTTCAAACTTGTTAACCCTTTTCAATAGTTAATTTATCTTGAAGTTGATGTTGTATATATTTTATTCGGGTTTATTGTGTTAGTTGTGCATATGTTGTTGGGTTGGTGTTTTGTTGGGAAATTATTTATTGTACAGTTGATAATGTGTGTGATTGATAGTTGTAGTGTAGGAATTGAGTTGAAACATTAGATTGAAATTTTGTATGTGTACATTTTTTTGTGTTACAACTTTGTACATTTAAAGTTTCATATCATATTTCACAATATCTAATAAAAGTAGATCTGTGTGCACACAATGAGACATGTATACATTTGCATTTTTTATATCATGTATAGTAGCCTTTAGTGGCTTTTTTAGCTTGAGTAAACATGATTACATTTGTTACCCCTTGAGCAACAATGTCACTTTGGATAGAATAAGTGTTCAGTATAGTAGTAGCGGGGCTGCTATCAAAGCAGAGGCTATCTTTTACGATAGGCTGAGTGACAGTAGTCTTGCTTCCTCCTTCCTTCTTGCTCGAAGTGTTGTTACGTACACCATTTTTGAGTATCTCTCGAATGAAAAAGCAGGTGAAATACGCAGATTTGCAAGCGAGGGAACTCTGGAGAAAGCTGTGAATGTAAGACCCTGCCTTTCAGTGGTTCCAATGTCGACGGTTGCTCTATGTAAAGTAAGTCCCTGTGACTTGTGGATAGTTAATCCCCAGGCCATTTTAATTGGCAATTGTCTTCGATTCCCTCTCGAAATAGGGGGTATGGGAATATGTAACGGGTTTCTGGGATCCCAACATGGGCCATTGTATCTATCAAATTTGACAACAACAAATAAAGGTAATGCTGGTGGTTGCATTGATGTGTCGTAGACAATGTCGGTGATAGTTCCTGTGGCCCCATTCACGAGGCCTGCGTCAACCCATAGATTTGCAATAAGCATGATTTTTTGTTGTTTGCACAGCAGAACTTTGTGTTCCAACTGATCATCATCAGGATTTCCTGGTCCTGTTCGCCTGTTACTTTCAGCAATGGATTGGGCGATCGGAACGTTCAATGCCTTCAACATTTGTAAGTTGTGGGAGTCGACTTGATCATTTTTTGCAAACAAATGTGGTGCATCCTTAAAAATTTTGAGCTCTTGCTGAGTTAGGTATGTGTCTGTGCGAGACATTAAGATTTCCCAATCCTCAATTAGAGGGGTTGAATCTCGCATGTGGAGCAGTAAATTTCGGAAAGAAACTTGTGCATTGGTTGTTCCTTGTTGCCGAAATATTGTTTGCAATGTAATGGAAGTCTCAAATCCCTTCCAAAGGGTTGCTCCGTAGGAATTACTTGCATAAAGAGGACTGTCCAAAACTGGTGGTAATTGGCCGAGGTCGCCGAGGAGGATGACTGATCTGTTTCCAAATTCAGATGTTCTCGAGTGTGGGAAAGCTTCGCGGAGCCTACTGTCAATTTTGGTTAGTAACTTTGGGCCGATGAAACTCATTTCATCAATAAGAACATATTCTATATGTTTCAGCGACTCTTGAAAAGACGATAATGCAGTACCTTCAAGGGGTTTAAGTTCTTTGATTGGAATTCGCAGGGCTGCGTGGATTGTGGATGCAGAGATGTTGAATGCTGAAACACCGGTAGGGGCGAGCACAAGTAGAGGTGAGGGATATGTGGTTGGTGATGTGAATAAATTGCGGATTTTATTTATCAGAAATGATTTTCCTGTGCCAGCCGTTCCTTGAATTATGAATCTTAGTGGAGGTAGAAGGGTTTTGTTTGCTGAATGGTGTAGTATGGTATCAAGAGCTGTTTGTTGTTCTGGAGACAAAGGAAGTGTGGAAGATGGTGGTGTGGCCTGTATGTTGTTGTTAAGTATGTCTGCCTTCTCTCTTTCAATGAATGATGAACCAGTTATCTGTAATTCATGCGGAACGTCATGTATGTTCCAATTATGTTGTACGTCGAAATCTCGTTTCCCCAACATGTCAAGACTGTCTAGGCCCGTGTTGTTTCCCGGGCGAAGTTGTGCAAAGACTTGCCATTCTTGCAATGGTTCATGTTGAATACTGCATTCGGGCTCTGAGTCTGAACTAACATCCGTAACAGGTCCTGTGTCTGTGGTTGTGCGTAAAACATGCCACGGTCTGTAGTTGTGCTTGAACATGTCCCAAGTGCCGTTGATGTCATGTGGGGTTGCTCCAAATTCTGATGCAATATTTCTGAAAGGTTTGTATAAAAGGAGTTCTGACCAACAGAAAAGGTCATACGACGTTGAATCCTGAGCTGGGACATCCACAAATCTCGGGTGGACCCGAACAATTGCGTGTATCGTTCACTTTTTCCATTTATCACCTTTACGATTCTTGTTGTAGCTCCAATCTCGAGCAACTTGAATAAGTGGTAGGTGTTCCATGATTGTTGGACGAACTTTATATGCATCCAAGAAAGCGGATGTTTGTTCTGCATCAGCGTCACTTTCAACGACACGTCTCAGAATTTTTTTCCCAACATTCAATGATACAAATGGACGACTGCACATAACAAGTGGCATTTTTTGCAACATGTGGCATGTTTCTTGTGCGCTTATGTCATGTTCGACAACGCTTTCTGTGAGCATTTTACGGATCGCGATATGTGCTGGAGAATCTGCATCTGCGTCTCTTGAAAATCTGGATAACATTTGGTGATATGTTTCTGAGCGTTGCTCGGCTTTTGAAGCATATTTTGCAATATACTTAAGAACGGCATGGCGGGAAAGTACCGGTTGGCAATCGACATTTGCTCTCCATATGTATATCATAGTTCGATTGTGGATGTTCAATCTTTCATCATTTCTGGAAGGGAGGTACTTAATTTTCCCATCACTTTCAATGTGCAAGGAAGAAGTAGGTTGCGTGGGCCAGGGGGCGTTGTATCTGCACTGGAGCTGTGATTGCTTTCTACGTAGGCATGTCTGTTCTGAACATTTAGTGTGGCGCTGAACTCGATTAAGCAGTTCTTCAAGGTCTGAATTTGGGGAGGAGGATAGAATTTTTGTTGTATCTAGCAAGCAAGGGTCATCTAGGAGTGACCTGCGAACAAAATCCAAGCGGTTGCATGCCGGTCGAGGGTTCCAGGCAGACACGAACTTATCAAAGTATTGTTTTGTGGCCTCAATAACTGTTGTATCCTCCCAATCCATTTCGTCAACTTTGGGTGCATTCTCGAGCCACAATAAACCGTGGACATGTGCGGAGCCTCTATGTTGCCATTCATACCTGCGAGACAAGGGATCATAAATATTAGCTATGTAGTTTGGAATTAACTTTGAAATAAGTAGATTTGATTACCTGTACCAAAAGTCTACTGCTCCAAGTTCCTTTTGCAATATTTCTTCGCGAAATATTGTGAATCTGTGATGTAGGTATGCTGATACTCGATGAGGGTTAGAGACAATGTTAAGTGTTCTCCAACGTTGTGCAGCTCGAGGATCTGTTGGGCATTCACCTGACATAATATTGTGGAGATCTGGCCATTTAGTGTCTGCGGCACTTAGAGTAAAGAATAAGGTTGGTGTTCCCAATTGTTCCACCATATCTGAAAGCTCGCTTCTACTTTTTGCCCAGAATGAACGGGTCCCTCGAAGGCTCGATCCAAACCGCATTAAGTTGTCTGGGAGGTTGTCTTTGGGGCATTCCAGTAGTTGTCTTCGTAGGTCTCTAATTGTCGGAGGGATTCCAGATTCGAGGTTTTGTTTCATAAAGACTGCTGCTGTGGACTGGCTTCTGTGTCGCATTATGAGGTTTAGAAGGAAGTAACGAAATCTTGGGTGGGAACCGAAGCGCCCATCATGGTAACGCATCAAATGAAGTGCGTATTCATGCATTGCAACTTCTTTTATGCGGGGTTGTTGCCACATTGCTTTCCCTGTCGGAAATAAAGTTGGGAAAGCCATTGAGAACAGGCCCTCCGTATTGTATTCATTTATTAGCGAGAGGCCAAGCTCTGGCCATGGCATGGTAAATGGAGTGTTACCATCGTGGTTGAGCAGGAACTGTTCGATTTCCTCTTGTTCTGTTCCTGCATTGTGAGGTATTGGCACGAAAGATGATGAGTGTTCATATGTTTCATCAAAGTGAGTGGGAGCATCATTACCATGAGCTGTAGAGGCACTTTGCATTTGGGGCAGTTCCAATGCAGCTGTGTTAAGAGAGGAGGAAACATTTGACGACTCTGATGGTAGAGAGGAAAGGGCGTCATCGTCAATTAAGACATCTTTGTAATAGGGATCGTGTTGGATTTTATATTGCAAGGCTGCCCAAACACGAGATCTACTAACGTAGAAATCATAATTTTTTAAATTAGATCCTTCCCTTTGTATGAGAATTATGTCCAAATCTCCTAGGCGGTGGGGTAGGGTCTTTGCTATTGAAGTAATGTTTTGCGGGAAGCTTATGGTGTGTCCTGAGTATTTGTATTGCCCGCCACGTACTTGGGCGACTTGCAGGAACGGATTAACTCGTGCGATAAGCATCTCCTCGATTTGGGTTAAGGACGTAAGAACGGTAGCCTGATTTCCAGGGTCCATGTTGTTCCATGAAGAGAAGCGGTGGCCTTGTTTTTCAGTTTTGCATCTGTTACAGGATGGAAAGCCTTCAAAGGAAATTGTTTTAATTCCAGGGTAATTTTCCAAACAGATTGAGCAAGTTTGTATGTTCGCCAACAAATCTATTCTTTTGCGAAACCGATGTTGGGCTTCTAAATTCAGCGAATAGGGTGGGGATATGGGAATTGTCTGTGTATTGGAAGGGGTGGGGTGTTCTGTTTCAGTCCTTTGTGGATTGCAAGGTGGAAAGCAGTCTAAAGGAGAGGATAAACTGGTTGTATTAGTGTGATGAACTGAAGAGAGGTCAGTACTTGAGACAGTTTCATGTGGCATCCCAGACATTTGGGGGAAAGTGACAGTTGTTAGCAAAGATGGGTTCGTACGGAAGGAAGTGGTATGCTCTTGAAAGTTTTCTTCCATGGAAGTTACATGCGGAATGTTGGTTGGCAATTCTTCAGTAGTTGTATTTGATGGCAAGATTGGAATGTCGGGGGATCGTGGGTTGTTGGTCGTTGTAAGTTGAAAGATATTTGAGATTTTCGTTGTTCTATGCTCTAATTTACGACGTCGTTGCTCAGCAGTTATGTGTACTTTATTTTTTGCGTAATTCTCTCTTCGTTGGGCTCGTTTTGCAGGAGTCGACATGATTGCGAAGTGACCGGATTATGGAGTACCACCTGTTGGATAAAGATCATTTTGGGTTAGCCAGGAACGATACATAGGTTGATGACAAACAAATGCTGTAATAAGTGAAAATGTAAAACTGAATTCAATTGTAATTCGTGTGGAGTTCCAATGGGAAATACACACAAGATGTAACAATGTGAGTTTTGAGAAACTACTTTTTTTATTAAGGAAAAGAGTATTACATATATAGAAATATACAATGTGTTCACATACTACAGAAGGATGTAAATACGTACATAACAAAATTGCATTTTGTATATTTATTTTCTTAAAAGTACTAACAATCCACATAATAGAAGGAGACAATAGTATGTCAGTGTATAAGGGAATTCAACAGTTTTCTTTTGAAGCAGGGAAAAAAGTGAAACATAGATATGAAATAAGGAACATAGCAGTGATAGTTTAAAGTATAGAATGGGATGAGCGAGGGTGTAATGTTTGAAGGGACGGGTGGGTTGGAAATCCTTGCGTAAAGGTTATGGAGGAGTTGCAGTGTTTTCCGCTTTCTTTGAACTGAGGATGACACATTTCAATCTGTTGTTTCCGCAATATGTCTCTTTTTTCAGTGAAAGTGTGAAGCAGTATTCATTGCCGATGACATTACTTATAATTTCACTAGTCGCATCTTCGTCTATAGACAATATATGGAGGTCGCTAGCTGCAACACCCATGATTAACTCAGCTGTCTCATCAAAAGCAGTAACTGATTGAAGTTCTCCTGTTGGGTCCTTTAGATCGATTCTGAGTGCATATCTATAATCGTAGCTTTGAACTTGTCTGTTGCAACTCGAACATAACCATGAACCATTACCATTCTCTCTCACCTTTTTCCTGCATTGTTTTTCACCTTTTTGAAGAGGACATGCCTTGTAAAAAAAGTTGTCCATGCTGATATTCGTGATTTCTGCAGTAACCATGGCCCATTCATTTCTCTCAGTGTTCCCCATATTTAGTACCTCCAAAATCGTCGTTACAGAGGTTAGGCTTTTTGGAGGGCCCAGAAATTGGCTTGTGATAGACGGCGCCGGAAGCAAGTAGTCATCAGAATCAACCCAGCCATGAAGTGTATTTGTTTCTGAAATTTGAGGGTTGACGTAACATTTCGTTCTTGAAACAGTGTCCACTGAGCTTCCATTGAAACTGGAGACGCGAGCGGCTTTCAAGGCGAGGACCGGAAGAGGCGGTATAGAAAGCATGTCTTCAAGTTCGTTGCTTATATCATCTAAGTGTTGTCCCCATAATGTGACACTTACACTGAAACCCGACATGTCCTTTAATTGTAGTGTTCTTCTCTTTGTTTCAGACTTGTCATACCGACGAATTGTTGAGCATGGTGACATCGTAACAACAATGCCAATCAAATCAACTGTAGAACCTTCAGCGCTTGTAGGTAATTCCTTGATTTTGGTGAAGTGAAAGTTATGGGAAGGTATTGTATCTTCATTTGCTATGAGTGGAGATATGGTTGAGGAAGGTTGCAGGAAAATCTCCAAAGCATTGTTCAAATGGTTGTAACATAGCTTTGCATCAGCAATACTCGCAATCCTCCCATTGGAAATTGTATATAGCTTTCCATTCTCAATCTGCTCATAGAATGCTTCCGCGGCCTCATTGAAACAAGTGATGTGGATTTCCCCTCCTTCCTGATCAACAAAATCAAACCCAAACACGGATCCATTTCCCCTTGCATTGTGATATTGGCGAAGGGTTGTTTTTGCTAGGGCACGGCCCTCTACAGACCACATGCGCATAGATGTATTCAAAGCACTTATTTTAGTTGGTGTTCTTGCAAAATATTTGTTAACCCGGTTTGCAGTTGCATCTGTTTGCGGCAATTGAATGTGTTCGAGACCATTCGTTGGTAGTCGGATTGGAGTACCGATTACCAAATGTGTTTCGACAAGAACAGCCATTTCAATGATAAGAACAGTCCTGCAATGGAAAAGGAAATCGGGATAGAATTAGAACTGAACAACGAATTGAAAAAACAAACAGAAAGATATTATAATTAATATAGGAAGTTTATGTACATTGGTAATTGAGCAGGAGATGAAGCTTACAGTTCACTTTTGATCATTCTAACGAGGGATTTGTGTAAGCACACAATGGAGCCTTCTTGTATTGATTTGTCGGTTACACGACTTGCAAATTTGGAGGGTAGAAGTGCTGTCTGAAAATGTATCCCATCTGAAAGGTCAACACGATGTTGGGCACCAGTGTTGAGAATGGACCTTAGGGAGGACAAGTGGAGTATTTGAAATGTGGGATCAACATTGGAACCGCCCTCAATTAATTGAGTAATGCCTTCGTGTGTCAAAGTTATTTCCATGGCAACTAAAAGATGCTCGCGATAGTGGGAATTCTGCAAATATATGGTGGACAATGTAAACTTGTAGGGCAGACAATCATGATAATGAAGAATGTGTTCAGGAAAGCATGCATTTGTAAAGAATGAGAACCTTTAAAGTTGCCCTCCTTATTATTTTATATGTGCTAAAAAACGAAAACACGAAGTCTAATCCTTTAACAATTCAATATGCAAAAAAGTTATATAACACACAAAGCTTTGGTTGAAAAGAACTAAAATTTGCATGGTTGAAACGAATTACAGATTATTATGTTAAGCAAATAGAATGGAAGACAATAAGAACAATACGTACACTTGGCATAAGAAAACTATAGGTATTTATATGGAGATACAGTTTTAAAGAAATTCGAAAGCCATAGTTATTGGATTACATAAACTGAACATGTGTTTAAAAAGTTTGATTCTATGTCCGATGTATATTGCCACAATGCATACATGGAATTATTTGGTACGAGTTACAATTTGTTTCAAAAACACTTATAAACTAACCACTACAAGTTATTTCTTTAAATCAAATTTCTTGCTTTTTGCTTGTGCAATTTTCTTAGCACGTTTCTTGTATTTTTGTCCATTTACAGATGCCTCAATTGGTATTCCCATTCTCCTCAATTTGTGGGGTGGTTCATATTTCAGTGCATCCTCGTTAGAATCATAAATCAAACAGAAGCCTCGTGAATGATCTCCAATTGTTCAGATTTTGGAGAGAAAAATTGGTGATGTTGGCATCAGGTGTAGGCGATCTCTGATCATTTCGGCTATCACTGTTTTAGGTGGTTTCGGTTGCCTGCAATGCAAAACATTAACAACACATTGAATACGCTTAAAATCTTCCTCCCTCTGCAAGCGAGGCGTAGTTAATGTCAATCCCGTTGTGGGGAGAGGAATTGTGTTTCTAGTCTGCATCATATTAAACTGGAGAGAGACAATAAGTATGTTAGTCCACCAAAATGTTCTTAGGTATGACGGGCAGCTTTAAAAGCCTTGTCGCTGATCAGTCTAACGTCCAACTTGGGACGCTTCGAAATGGCCTCATTGGGGAACGAGCCCCTCGGCACATAACGAATCCTGTCATTGACGAAGGCACGTGCCCCCACATGTCACTTCGGGAAAAAGATTGGAGCCAATTTGAAATATAAATGGAACAATCCAAACAAAATAACATCAAAACTCTCTACAATAATTCCTTAGTCCATAGCATGCAATAAAGAGATCAACTGAATAAAAACTTCAATCAGTATTGAAACCCACCTGAAGTTCGTCTAGAGACAACACTCTTTTCTTTACCGTCAGAGAAAGAGAAGCACAAATATCCTGCAAATAAACGAAATAGGAAGTTATTAAAACTAAATGTAACTGCGAATTCAAAAGGATGCAGTCATCCATTAAGATTATTCTATATTTTTAATTTGAATCTCAAATATAATACAACAAAACCAAAAAGATTATAAAGAGTTATTAAAAACTGTATATTAGTAGAGGCCATACAAAAGAAAATAGTAAACTGTATTTTTTATTATTGTTTTAGGCCTCAGTATTGCACTCTGTAAATCCTGAATCAGGCCATAGTTTTCCTCTGTTCTCTCAATTGAAATTGGATTTTATGGTGCTTTCCTCGGCAATTGCATGTTTTCCTCTTCAGACTTTGGCGAATGTTTGTATTGTGCTGTGCATGCTATACCTGCAGCATTTCCTTCGATCATGTTTAAATGGATTCGAACACTTTCAACGCTTTAGATCTCCAGGGATTCGATTTGGAGTTGGACGTTCTTGACTTTTCTCCTCACAGTGAGGGGCAGAAGAAGCCGATGCCACATATTTATTTATCCGAGAAAGGAAGGGTCTGAGAGATTTTGAAGGAGTCGGATGCATTCATGGTTGCTTGTGGAGATATTGGTATGGAGATTCCAGTTGAAACAATATTCTTGGCACAGAAAATTATGATTTACAAATACAATCTCCTTGGAAAGCCTGTTGTTACTGCTACCCAAATGCTGGAATCTATGATTAAGTTTCCTTGTCCAACATGTGCTGAAGCAACAGATGTGGCTAATACAGTTCTTGATGGTAATGCAAATTCAATATGATACAGCTGGAATCTGCAATATATCAATGCTAAACCCAGGAACAAAATGCAAAACTAATGTGAGATGTTCCAATTCTGGAAATATCAAAATCTGAACACAATAAAATGGAAAACTAATGTGAGTGCAAATCATCAACACTTAAAAACTCTGATTCTACAAAACATTACAACCGAGGCAAAAAAAACAAAACAGAAAATGCAGGACAGGCAGAATACAGCCCCATACGCTTTGCAGATCTCTCAGTGTTGCAGGAGCCAAACGCCATCGAAGCACCATGAGTTTGGGTTATTGTTTTTAGATAAGGTCAGAGAAGATGGAAAATCAATGTGATGCTGGCTCTGATTGTGAAAAATGACAAACCAAAAAATACAGATTCTATATACAACCCTCACCCTCTGGTTCTGTAAAATATCAAAAGCTACAAACGAGAATGAAATGGAAAATACAAAAGCAATGTACAACACTCTGTTTCAGTAAAATCTCAAAATCTAAAGACAAGATGAAAGTTGTTAAATGCAAAATCGATTCCGCAACATATCAAGAGATAAACGCAGCGCCACCTCTTAAATGCAAATTCAATATGATACAGCTGGAATCTGCAATATATCAATGCTAAACCCAGGAACAAAATGCAAAACTAATGTGAGATGTTCCAATTCTGGAAATATCAAAATCTGAACACAATAAAATGGAAAACTAATGTGAGTGCAAATCATCAACACTTAAAAACTCTGATTCTACAAAACATTACAACCGAGGCAAAAAAAACAAAACAGAAAATGCAGGACAGGCAGAATACAGCCCCATACGCTTTGCAGATCTCTAAGCGTTGTAATTCAAATCTCTACTTTCGCATTGGTGAATGTGATACAAAGGCTTGATATACAAACAATGGTATTTGATTGAAATATTTTCTAGATATTGTGAAAGAGTGTACTGTTGCAGTATGATTTCTTCCAAATTGAAGATCAAATTCACACGAAGCAATAGGAGTAGCAATTTTTCGCAGTTAAATAAAAAGTGACTTGTTCCTTCACCTGGAGTTCAACTCATCTTAGACTTATACTCTTCTTGTTATTTGTGGAATCTACATTTATACATTTTAAGTCTTCCAATGATTGAACCATTCTACCTGCCTGAAAAGTCCAGATCTTACCACCCTTCATCAAAAGATAGATTGCCCAAAAACCAAATCTGATTTAAGTGGTCAAAAATACTCCCCTTGCGAGGAGGCAATGACCTCCTCTCTAATCTGTTGTCCACACATACTCAAAAAACAATTATTAGGCCATGTTTGCCATTCGGAAAGGAAAACAGCTGCTACTTGTGAATGGAGACCACCAAAGTTAGTTTTTAGGAACAAAGGTTATTGCGCTTGAAGCAAAAGAACCTTGTGTCATGGGAGCTTTCCTAGGCCCCAAAACATTGAGCGCCTTTTTCCACAAAAAATGGAAACCAATTGGATCACTTAAAAAAAGAAGAAAATGACTAAGTTTTCTAGGGAAGACCTTGGTTTATGAAAAGTTAGGCCTTCTCAAGAAGTTGCGGTTGCCAACTTTCAGCTCAATGGAGGACCTCCCAAACTCAGTGCCAAAATGGACAAGGATGATTTTATTCCCTAGTGAATGCTTTCAATACTTTGTTTTGCAAAAGATATGACAGGCAATAGGAGGATATATCACTACTTCTGAGTCCACCTGACAGCATAGGGTCCTCAACTATGCAAGGACCTGTGTGAGCATAAATCTAGAAAAACCATTGCTCCAAAAAATCCTCCTAGAAATGGGGGAAATTGAATAGGGACAGCCCATTGACTACAAGAACATTCCATTCTGATGTCAGATCTGCCACGAACATGGCCATATTGCCAGAGTAGTGCAGATGTGAAGCAAAGGCAAATTGAGGAATAAAAGCTGCATGAGAACAAGGGGCCAAAAACATGGAACCAATACAAAAGAACCTGAAGCATAAGCTCCCCGTATCATTGAGCAGTCATTAAGAAAGTGACCCATGGACAAGAAAAAATTGGAAAGGCAAGTAATATCTCAGAAGATTCACCAAATCAGGGCTCTCCA